>SJYO01018169.1:36782974-37239341 GCA_006410555.1 Capra ibex | reverse complement strand
TTATATGTCAGAACTGCATGAGGAAAAGGATAAACCTTGGTCAGACAACAAGGTACAGGTCAAGATTGACAACGAAGGACTGGACGTATGTCTAAAGAGTTCTCCGTCCAGTCCACCAGACCATACGGGTAGAGAAAGTCTTACCAAGGTGTCAAATAACACTAGGTGTGTCAGTTTCCGAAATCGTATCAGTTATTTCGTCTTTATCTACAAAAAGACCTTGAGAGAACGAAAAAGGTACTAGGTCTCCTACAACCGTTAAACTAGAGACCAAGGAGACGGAAAAGATTTTGGTCGAACTTGTAGTCCTTCAAGTGCCAAGTGTATAACGACTTCGGACCGAACCTCTTAAAACTCGTAATGAAATGATCGTACACTCTACTCACGTTGACACGTCCTCAAAATCGTAAGAAACCGTAAACCCTAACCTTACTTTTGACTGGAAAAGGTCAGGACACCGGTCACGACTCAAAAGGGTTAAACGACCGTATAACTCACGTCGTGAAAGTGTCGTAGTAGAAAGTCCTAAACTTTGTCGAGTTGACCTTAAGGTAGTGGAGGTGATCGAAACAAGTATCACTACAAAAGATTCCGGGTGAACTGAAGTGTAAGGTCCTACAGACCGAGATCCACTCACTAGTGTGGTAGCACTAATAGACCCAGTACTTCTAGAAAAAACATGTCGAGAATCACTATAAAATTAGTTTCATATCGACTACGTGTAATATATTCAACCTCTACATGTTATATCACTAAGTGTTAAAAATATTTCTATTATGAGGTAAATATAAATATTTATTATAACCGATATAAGGGGTATAATATGTGATATGGGAACATCGGATATAGTGTGTATTATCAAACATAGAGAATTAGGGGATTGGAGTATTAGAGGGGGTAAGGAAGAGGGGTGACCTTTGGTGATCAGACATAGACACTCGGACAAAGAACAAAACAATATTAAGTGATCAAACAACATAAAAAATCTAAAGTGTATATTCTTTATAGTATCTCATAAACAGAAACAGACTAAATAAAGTACATCATATTACGGGAGGTCCAGATAGGTACAAGGACGTTTAGTGTTTTAAGACGAGAAAAAAATTACCAGTAGGATTTCCTAACGTCAGGACCCACAAGTAGCTTTCCTGACTACAGTTCGGACTTTGAGGTTATGAAACCGGTGGACTACGCTTCTCGACTGAGTAACCTTTTCTGGGACTACGACCTTTTCTAACTCCCGTCCTCCTCTTTCCCTGCTGTCTCCTACTCTACCAACCTACTGTAGTAGCTGAGCTACCTGTACCTACACCCACTTGAGGCCTTCAACCACTACCTGTCCCTCCCTCCGGACCGTACGACTCCAAGTACCCCAGCGTTTCTCAGTCTGTACTGACTCGCTAACTTGACTTGACTTGACTCACATAGATATGCATGGTATGGAAGAAATAAATAAGTAGACAACTACCTGTGAATCCAACGATATCTAAACATCATATCAGAATTAATCCCTAAGACTAAGAAGGTTGACAATAAGAAAGAGTTCTAACGAAACTCAGAACTTTTTATTAGTAAACCGTGGAAAACACGAAGGTTAAATAAGATCGGGACACTGTTTACAGTAACCGTAAAAAAACGTCCCCCCACCCCGGGACGTGAACCAGAAGTAACGACACGTACCCGAAAGAGATCAACACTTCAAACCCCCGATTATGAGAGGTCAACACCACACACCCACACAGTAACACCACCGAAGAAAACAACACCTCGTGACCGAGATTCCACGCTCCCGAAGCCCTCGACACCGAGTACCCGAGTCTTCAACGTCGAACACCTAAGGTCTCTAGTCCGAGTAATCAACACCGCGTCACCGAATCAACGGGGTGTCGTACACCTTAGATGGACCTGGTCCCTAGTTTTGGACACAAGGGACGTAACCGTTCGTCTAAGAAATGGTGACCTTATGGTACCTTCAAACAGTAACCCTGAAGTAACTTAGACAAGTAACAGAACCTGTCATACAAGTGAAATTGTTATAATTAAGAAGGTTAGGTTCTTGTACCATATAGAGAGGTAGACAGAGACAGTAGAAGTTAAAGAAAGTAGTCAAAGACTGTCAAAAGGTTCATGTCCAGAAAGTGGAGACATCCGTCCAAATAAGTGTCCATAAAATAATAAAAATTACATTAATATTTACCCTACCAAAGGAATTAAAGAGAAAGACTATGAAAGAACTATCATATGTTGACCATAGATATATATATAATTAAAACATAGGACGTTGAGATGGTTTAAATAACTACTTACCAAAACTAGTATCACTATTAAAAATTTAATAATAATTAATAATTTAAATTTTAAAATTTTAGTGTTGGCTTCTGAGGAGCAACGAGTGGTTTCTTTCTACATCTGTTGGTCGAGTAATGAAACCTTTGTCATTTGTTTTTGTTTCTTAATTCGTAAATAAGGAAAAGGACAATCCTGAGATAGAGTCCTATTTGTCAGTCAATTACCTTTAAGAGAAATGTCTACATTAGATGATTTAATTCTTTCTTAATACTTTTGTCTCAATAGTGATAAAACTTCGGGGTACACTTGGTTTTCGATTACTGACAGTTATCGATTGTGGTTGTGTTTCTTTCTTAGTTCGTCATACACGGAGTACCACATCAAAAGTTTTGTTATATACTGTATAAGAATGTCTTTACACTCGGAGTCAGACAAGTTCGGAGACATAGTTTTAGTGTTAATTTCTTTTAAGTCCTGGTCTTTTACCGACCTACTGGTACCCCTACGTTAGTCGTTTTAGGTCTTACATTCTATGATATGTCCCGTTTGTTAGATCAAAGATGTTGTTATTTCAAGTTCCCCCTTTTTTTTTTGTTGGTCATACTTGGATGTATGATTTTCTCTGTATAGTTGTGTAACGTTACAAACCTTGAAAATTCCTAGGACTGAAAAAAAATTTCACTCCTTACTCTTTTAGACTTGTGGTTGATCTATAAAGTATAATTCCTTAAAATGATTGTTAAAATCATACTATTACCATGACCCAATAAAAACACAATTTTATCTACAGGAAAAATTATTGTATATATTTTATAAATGTTTATTTTTTATACTTATTATACTAATCCTCAAACGAAGTTTTATTAAGTTACCCTCCATTTCTCTTACTCACCTCAGTTCTACTTTATTTTAACCGATGTTCTACTAATTCATCGATTACGTATCCATCTATTACCCATTACCATAAAGTAAAATATTAAACGAGATAAAAATGTATACAGACTTCAAAAGGTTTAATTTTCAAAAAGAAATTAGACGGAAGGTCTTTTTGATATTATTTTAGTCAATGTGAACAGACTTTTATAGTCTAAGTTAAATACTTAGAGGGTTTACATAAAGGTGAAAGTGTGTTTCGATTCCGAAATTTCGTTTTCTTAATATGACTACCATATAAAATTCTTTAGTCGTTCAGTCACTTTTAAAAAGGAATAAAACGCTTCTCTTCCTAAGGATCGTTTGAATTTTAGTTCTTTCTGTGTATTTCTTGGTTGGTTAAGTCGAATGAAAAATTCGTTCGTAAACTCAAACTCGTACTAGATCATTATATTATCTATTGAGGACCAAGTGGATACAGTAACTAATGGACGGACAAATGGTTCTCATTCTGCCCTAAAGTTGATACAGGTGAATGATGTACCGATAGAATGGTTTAAATGTTAGACATAAAAAATTCCGAAATTTTACAAAACTTCAAGTAGTTTCCTATATATTTTCGACTCAAAATTTTAAGATCGGAAAATAGTCTGTAGATTTGTAAAAGGTGTTTATTGTTTCGTCGTTTGAAATTTTTGTTAAATCTTGACGAAATTATAATAAATCTGTTAATGTCTTTTAGTCTGAATGTATGGAACGGACCTGACACTTCGACGATGTCCTTGAAGAACCAAACCGAGTTTTCCTTCGAGTCCACAATCCAAAAGTTTGACGAGAAATGATTACTCTAAATCGAAGAATTTCAAGAGTTGAAGAACGATTTCATCTTACCTCCTTAGATTAATGATTTGACCGATTCTCTCATTGGTTGTCTGTTATTAACTATGGTTAGAGTTTTATTACTCAAAATTTTTGGCCCTAACGTTGTCTTATTTTTTTCTACAAGATTATTTCTTAGGTCGTAGTATGAATTTTTATTAATTATAAGTCTCAGATTTCCACCGTAGTTCTTGGGATTTTACAATATTTGTAAAATATTAATTTTGTATAATATTCTTGTATGTAAGAATAGTAATTAATGAATAACTCGTAACTCTGTGTTCTGGTAATTCCATAATATCTCCAATGTTTCATTAGATTATGTGTAAAGGATAGGAATTCCTTAAATGGTCAATCTACCTCTCTTTCTTTACATGTTTATTTTTATTATAATCTGTCATAGACTTTTCACATTATAAACCATATTCTTAACTCTAGTATTCCCTCCGTAGTGTCTCCTCCACTCTGTTTTCTTCGAGGAATTTACTCTTAAATCTCTTTCCCTTTTCTTAGGATTTAATCCATGATACTCGTGTCTACTCTTCGAACCTTATTTACCAGTAAATAATCTTCTATTAAGTTATTTACTCTCTTAAATAAATCTTGATCACCGTTTTTCGGGACTATTCCTTCAACCTCTTTACGTTGGGTGAGGACATGAGAACGGACCTTTTAAGGTACCTACCTCCTCGGACTACCCGACGTCAGGTACCCCAGCGATTCTCAGTCTGTGTTGACTCGCTGAAGGGGAAGTAGTGAAAAAGGAAAGTACGTGACCTCTTCCTTTACCGTTGTGTAACGGAACTCTTAGGGTCCCTGCCCCCTCGGACCACCCGACGGTAGATACCCCAACGTGTCTCAGTCTGTACTGACTTCGCTATCGTCGTCGTCGTCATCTGCAAATTATGATCAGGTTCTTCAAAGATGGAGTAAAAGATTATCCCCTTTGTATACTACCTTCTATTTAGATCTACCTAGACTTCTAAGTAAAGGTTTCGGGAAAATATTTGAATCGTCGTTCCTACGACTCATCCAGATGCAACAATCGAGTTTCCTTCTTACCCGGATAGGTACAGGGATCCGGGGGAAGATTAAAGACAATGTATTAATGAATCTAAAAGGAACGGGACTTGATGTTTATACGTTTTGTAATGTTTCCATTTCCGGTAAGAGATGACCTTCCAGTAAACCGGTATCACGTACTTCTGATAGGTTCGGACCGGCTTCGGTACTCCCCTCCCCCCTTCTCAAACTCCCCGACGAATGTAACATAATGAAGACCAATAAAAGGGGTTATTTGGGATATAGTACAGATGTAATGAGTCACGATTATACAGGTATTGGAATTTTAAATGTCGTATTGTAGATTTTTCTTACCTGTGTCCATTTTCTGTTTCAATAAACAGACTACTCAGTTTAATTTGTTGTATTAAGGTTTTATCAACACTGTAGAACGAGAATTATCGATTGCTTTGTTGGAAAAGGAAGACAGAAGTTTATACTTATCGATGAACGGTCAAGTGTGGTAAATACTCTAGGTTAATCGGAAAGTTTTATCCTAGACAGAAAAAAGGTACTTTTACAGAATTTACTAATGAAGGGTTTTAATGTGTGGTTTTAATGAAAGGGCTTTCAGAAGTTATTTGAGAAGTTCGATTAAGTCTCAGTAATGAGAAGTGATCGGGAAGAGAACGATATCTCGAACGATAATCGTCAAGAGTGAAGTCACTTGTAAATAACTTACGAAGAGTGTACGGTTTTTACTTATTTGTCAAGATAAGACTGTCCTTGTGTTTAATATACAAAGACAAAATAAAAATTAAAAATTTTAATTGATTCCATATTGTGTCGGTTTAAATATATATGTATATGTGTAATAACTCCTGTATTTAGTATTCAAATATAGAGTTACTCCCCAGTTTTCACTTACTTGGACACCCTGGTGGTAAACCCATTTCTATATTGATTCGTGACGTCTACCACTGACGTCGGTACTTTAATTTTCTGCGAATGAGGCACCTTCTTTTCAATACTGGTTGGATCTATCGTATAAGTTTTCGTCTCTGTAATGAAACGGTCGTTTCCAGGCAGGTCAGTTCCGATACCAAAAAGGACACCAGTACATACCTACACTCTCAACCTGACACTTCTTCCGACTCGCGGTTTCTTGACTACGAAAACTTGACACCACAACCTCCTGAGAACTCTCAGGGAACCTGACGTTCCTCTAGGTTGGTCAGGTAAGACTTCTAGTCGGGACCCTAAAGAAACCTCCCTTACTACGACTTCGACTTTGAGGTCATGAAACCGGTGGAGTACATTTCTCAACTGAGTAACCTTTTTTGAGACTACGACCGTTCCTAACCCCCGTCCTCCTCTTCCCCTGCTGTCTCCTACTCTACCGACCTACCGTAGTGACTGAGCTACCTGTACTCAGATTCACTTGAGGTCCCGAACCACTACCTGTCCCTCCGGACCACACGACGCTAAGTACCCCAACGTTTCTCAACCTGTGCTAACTTGTTGACTTGACTTGACTTGACCATTGATTCGTGGGATCTTCATGGGAAGTACGTGGAAAGATAATGATGGGAGAAAGAAGGATTTCTATCGGTTGTGAGACTGAAATTAAGATGTCTAAGTAAACGGAAAGTTAAAATATTTTTTCATTATTATTTTACCAAAGAAAATGTGCTTTTATAGAAATGCTCTAAGTAAATATTAAACACTGGGATGTGGTCTCTAGTCGTTTGATGTCGGGGATTTTCGGTTCAAACAAAAACAATTCATCAAAATGACCTTGTGTTGGTGTGGATAAACAAGTATATGACGTATACCGACCGAGGTCACGATGTTGACGTCTTTTTCGAACAGGTAGGGACGTTACTAGTTTGGTACTAAAAATTTTTTAGGTAAGGTGACAACTACTCGTAAGTCCAGGAAAAGTCTGATATCAGTAATATTTTTTACAATGGTATTGACAAAAATGTCTTGTGAATGAAACCAGTTGTCTATATAAAAAGGGGAGAAAATTTTTTTAAGAATATCCGTATATCAACTAAATGTTACAACATAATGAAAGTCCACATGTCATTCACTTAGTCAATATGTATATCAGTGAAAAAATTCTAGGAAAAGGGTAAATCCAGTAATATCTCATAACTCATCTCAAAGGATACGATATGTCGTCCAATAATAATCAGTAGACAAAATATATATCATCAGATATATACAGTCAGGGTCAGAGGGTCAAATAGAGAGGGAGACGAGATAGGGGACCATTGGTATTCAAACAAAAGATATAGACCTTGAGAATTTTATATCCAAAGAAAGAAAAGAGAGAGAGAAGAAAAACCGACGTATTGTTCCGTACGTCCTAGAATCAAGGGTCTAGTCCCTAGTTTAGGTACGGAGGACGTCGTCTTCACACCTCAGAATTGGAGACCTGGTGGTCCAATCAGGGAAAGAGAGAAAAAGAAAATTTGACTTCATATTAACTGTAAATAAAACATTAACACTTTCGACCTGGTATTGCTTCCGTCTCGTGGTTTCTTGACTACGGAAGTTTGACACCACGACCTCTTCTGAGGACTCTCAGGGGACCCGACGTTCCTCTAGTTTGGTCAGTTAGAATTTCCTTTAGATGGGACTTATGAGTAATCCTCCTGACTACGATTTTGACTTCGAGGTCATAAAACCAGTGGACTACACTTACTGACTGAGTAACCTTTTCAGGGACTACGACCCTTACTAACTCCGGTCTTTCTCTTCTTCCGTAGTCTCCTACTCTACCGACCTACCGTAGTTGCTACGTTACCTGTACTTGAACCCGTTTGAAACCTTCTACCACGTCCTATCCCTCCAGACCGTACGATGTCAGGTACTCCAACGTTCCTCAACCTGTGTTGACCCGTTAACTTGTTATTATTAACTATATATTATAAGACATAATATTCCCGATAGGGGTCCCCGAGTTGTCATTTCTTAGACGGACGTTACGTTCTCTGAACGTCCTATGCGGTCAAGGTAAGGACCTAACCCTTCTAGGGGACCTCATCCTTTACCGTTGGGTGAGGTCATATGAACGTACCTCTTGGGGTACCTGTTTCCCCGGACCATCCGATCTCAGGTACCCCAGTGTTTCTCAGCCTGTGTTGACTCGTTGATTTGTTGTCATTCTTGTTAAGATACACTATCCCCATGTTGTGTCACCACGTGTTAAAAATTTCCAATATAAGGTAAATATCAATAATATTTCGTGACCAATATAAGGAACCTATACATGTTGTATGTTTCCTATACATGTTCGATGGTTCCTATCCATCGAATAGGATATGAGTTATCAAACATGAAGAATGATTGGGTGGAGATATAACGGGTAGAGAGGAAAGGAGAGTACGACCATTGGTGATCAAACAAGAGATATAGGTACTCTTACAAAGAAAAAACAATATAAGAGATCAAGTGACAAAAAATCTAAGGTGTATATTTACTCTAGTAAGAAGGAGACTGAATGAAGTAAATCGTATTACGATTCAGGTAGGTATAACGGTGTTTACCGTTTTAAAACAAGAAAAACACCGACTTATCATAAGGTAACACAGACACATACGTGTATTTGTGCATATTTATGTATGTTATGTAGAAATAGGTGAGTAGACGACTACGTGTAAAACCTACGAAGATATAAAACCGTTAACATTTATAACGACGATACTTGTGACCCCACACACATAGAATAATTTAATTCACAAAAACAACAAAAGAGTCTATGTGTGGGTCCTGACCTTAACAGTCCAGTGCACCACCAAGATGAAAATCTAAAAACTCTTTGGAGGTATGACGAAACGTGTCACCGACGTGGTTATATGTAAGGTTGGTTGTCACATCCTCCCAAGGGAAAAGAGGTATGGGAGTGGTTGTAAACAATAAACACAAGAAAACCTACTCACAGTAAAACTGTCTACACTCCACTATAGGGTAACATCAAAACTAAACGTAAAGGGGTTACTAATTAGTACGACTCGTAGAAAAGTACACGGACAACCGGCGGACAGGAGAACCCTTTTTACAGATAAGTCAAGAAACTAGGTAAAAAATTAGAAAAAACAGAAACAAAAGGTATAACTCAACATACTCGACAAATATGTACAACCTATGATTGGGAAATGACCAGTATATTAAACGTTTAATACAGAGAGTCAGCCATCCAACAGTAAGGGAAAACAACTACTAAAGGAAACGACGCGTTTTTTAAAAATTCAAATTAATCCAAGATAAACAAATAAAAACGAAAATAAGGGAAATAAAATCCTCTGTCTGTGGGGGTTTTTATAGGGACACTAAATACTGTCGTCTGTACTGTATGTAAAAATAACTCATAAATGATCCTCGTCTTAACGATTTAATCCACCACGTGAAGTTAAAACCATCTTTAACCGTTTATGCGAAAGTATCATCAACACGGATAAATATAAGGTTGATCGTTATACATTCAAGTATAACGAGATGTAGGAGTAGTGGTGAACTCTAACGGTCAAAAATTTTTAAATCAGGAAAACTTTTCCTACTTTGATACCTATATTTGTAAGACTTACCTGGAGTTCCCGTAATACTAACTTTTTTTACAGTTAGAGTTTCCCATTGTACGATATACTAAGGTAAATACATTGTAAGAGTTTTACTATTGTACCGTCTCTATCTCTTGTCTAATCACCGATGGTTCCTAATCCTTATCGTCTTCCCTCCGTCTACCCACATTCAAATTATCGTCTTCCCTCTAAAAAAAAAAAAAAATTGTGTTCCCTCTAGTAGTACGACTTTTATGTTAAGTCACGGAACTGAAACTCCCATCAATACACTTAATTGTACACTATTTTACTGTGTCTTGATGTGTATGTATAACAGTAACACTATTACTTGTAGTTAAAGGATCAAAATTATAACACGAAATTAATACCAAATAGATTCTATAATCTAAATTAATAGATTCTACTATTGGAAAGTTCCAATAGACCTACTTCGCATGTTACCTGGAGAGACTTGATAAAAAGGTTGAAGAATACTTAGATATTAATAGTGGGTTTTGAATTTTTAAATTTATAAATCGGTGAGACCATCTATACAATAGGCTGACGCCAAAATTAAACATAAAGAGACTACTGATTATTACTACTTTTGGAAAAATGTTCAATAAACCTATCGAAAAAAAAAACACCATCCTGATAAATTAAGATGACGAGTAAAAGGATATGTCACCAGGAAGAGTGACTGAAAATTCTCAAGAAATGTTCTACAACATTTACCAAAAAGGGGATGAGACTTGGAACGGAAAAGTGAGAGAATACCACAGAAAACATTCTCTGTTTTTCAATATACATCATGTAAAATAGTTAGTAATCGTAGTAACACAATATAGGACCAATCATTTAGAAAGACATGGTTTTCTAGTACCTTTATCATAGAATTAGAAGTTAAGAGTGTTTCGGACCTTGTATTGACCGATAATTACTTATAAACAACTTTTTTATTATTTACGATAGGGAAACCAAGTCGTGAAGTAAAGTAGGGACCTAATGTTAATTGCTTAACATTGAGTAGGAGACGGGAGGGGATGAGACTGGATTTGATTACGGAGACACTCTAATTTTGGAATAATTTGGTATAAAACTAGTATGATGAAAAGAAATATTCTTCATGTTAACGAGGAATAAGATTTAAAGATGTATCGAAAATTCTATGAAGTGTTAGACGAGGGTAGGGTAGATGGGTTTGTTAGAAATCGAAGTCATGTAATTTTGTTATAACTATAAATTGAATATCTTTAAACTAAAATGAACAAGTTGTTGTTTTTGTAAAAAGTTCAATAATAAAAAATTACGTTGTTGGTAAGATGAGTTTCTTGTATACGTACGTGACCTCTTGAATTCGGGATTTTACAATGGAGGGTATTTCTTTTTGTGTTGTTTTCCTATATATGTAAAATTATTACAGAACTGGTACTTTTCTATTTCACAAGTCCCTTAGGGGACCACCAAGTCGTCAATCCTGAGACGTGAAGGTGACGACCCTCGGGACCAACCTAGGAACCAACCCTTTTATGATATTCGGTACGTCACACCGGTTTTTTTCCTAATTTTCCATTTCACAGGTAGGTTTGTTGATATCAAAGTGACTCGTGGTAGTGGTACAAAAAAAATTTTTCAACTCTTGGTATCTCTTTGTGATTGATTTAGATTTATAGTCGAGAATCCTTTTTCTACTGGTACTTGTCTTTCTCGGTGGTTCAATCTTAGAAGTATTTAAACGAGGTCACGAAGGTTGTCACTTTGTGAACTCACAATATATTTATACTAAGACGATGTAATAGTATGTGTATTATTGAATTGTATACGTATAATACTATACTGCAACACGAATTTTGGTATATGTATGAAATATTGACCAATTTCCCTTAAAATGCTCATAAAACCGGTATGAGTTAAAAGTTGAATTTTTCCTGAGATCTTGGTTAAGGGTTTATTAAAAACTGAAGTGACGTAATCTCTTCTGTGTCAATACAGAAGAATCTGGTTAGTTAGTTTTCCAACTCGTTGAAAAGAAAAGAAATGAGTTCTTTCAGTAAATTTTTAATGTTTGATATAAAAAGAAAAAAAATTTAGAGGGTAAATTAAATAAAAAAATTATATTTAAATAAATAAAATTAACCTCTGATTAATGAAATATTATAGCATAACCAAAACGGTATGTAGTTGTACTTAGGCGGTGCCCATATGTACACATATAAAAAGTATTTAATAGAAAATAGTTCTATAATTTTTCATGTAGTGACCTTAAGGTAGTTTCTTCCTTATCCAGTCTTAAAAATAAATCTTAAAGTATTTGATGTATAAAGTAACATTGTCGATCGAAATTGTAATAGAAACTTCCTCTATAAAATCTTTGACTAAACGAAAAGTAAATAACTGTATATAATAAAATCACAAGAACCAGTAAGAAGTTAGGTGAATAAATTTTGTGTTCTAAAAGTAATAGTAACAAGAATCGTTATTAGGGTTCTAAAATTGTAAAGAATTCTCTATCAAGTGGGTAAAGGTCGTGGTCACCGATGAAAGACAGGAGTGGAGAGAAAAGAGGTAAAAGGACGAAGTTCAGTTGACCGATGGAAACGATCGACCTGATAGATAAGACTAAAACATGTAAAGGTTTATGACGGATTTTTGGTTCTGATTCGAGAACGGACGTAGTTCCCTACTTTTGAAACTATCTTCAATTTTCCCCCGTTTTGAAAAGTTGGTGACAAAATCGTCAACATTTTTGTAAAGAGACGGTGTCTTTGGACATTTCCTTTAGTTCGTCTCAGGGTCCTTTTCCTTTCTATACTCAGTCAACATCCCGACTGATCAGATATGGAATTTGACTTATATGTTTTCTCCAAGGGTCAGGTTCAAGTTGTTTGGCCCCTTTGTATTTCCTGGAACCCGGACATTTACGGTACCGTCGTCCTTGAAAAATAAATTGAGTTGTGACATATGTTCACGGATGGTCATATGAACTGTGGAGTATCCATGAGTCTATAGACATTACTTGCTTGTTTACTTCCTGTCCCACTTCCTGTCCCCTTCCCTGTCAATCCCTCAAACCCTACCCGTAGATGTGTGACGAGATAAAATTTACCTATTGGTTGTTCCTGGATGACGTATCCTATTCCTTGACAGAGTTACGATACACCGTCGTACGTACTCTCCCCTTGAACCCCTTCTTTCCTATGAACTTATACATACCGTCTCAGGAAAACGACAGGTGGACTTTGATAGTGTTATAACAATTAATTGATATGAGGTTATTTTTCGATTTTTTTTCATATGACATACCATTGTAAATCTATTTCAAGTTTTGGTCCGGTTTTCCCCTTTTTTTTCTACCAACATTGTTAAATTAGATCGTGATGGATATCATAGACTCAAGGATAACGTGATAAGAAATTTTCTGAGTTAAGACAGTCTGATTGAAATACTACATTCTCAATACTAGAAGACGAAGAAGTATACTATCTTCTCGACTATGTTCGGATAAAAAGGGTTACTTTTATTGACTTTTGGTTATATTCTGAGGGATTCTGCATCGGTTTTCACCGACGTCACTTTGACTCGATTTCTGTATATAATTTCCGGTTATCTCAACCTTTTCCTCTAGTCGGGACCCACAAGATACCTTCCTTACTACGATTTCGACTTTGAGGTCATGAAACCGATGGAGTACGCTTCTCGACTGAGTAACCTTTTCTGAGACTACGACCATCCCTAACCCCCGTCCTCCTCTTCCCCTGCTGTCTCCTACTCTACCGAACTCAAACTCACTTGAGGCCCTCAACCACTACCTGTCCCTCCGGACCACACGACGTTAAGTACCCCAGCGTTTCTCAGCCTGTGCTGACTCGTTAACTTGACTTGACTCACAACCTTCTACTACTGTATATTTGGGTCAACTCTTACCTCTGGGGAACAATTGATGAGTAGTTGTACGTTCCCTAGGTCAACTCTATTGGAATTTTAATCCGGTACGATATCTCATTCCGGGTGTGGGATGTGATTCTGAATGAGATCTAAGAGATCGTCTCCACATTGGGTTATGAACTGTTCTAAAACTCCCCCGTGTCTCAAATGTCCAATTTAAGATAGTTCAATCTCCAAAAAGTTTCTAGACTGGGTTGTTTCTCATTTTAGTTCGGTTTTTTTAAAATTCAACCCGTTGGTTATTCTTTTTTCTTAGTTGTAAGGAGTCTCTTCTATTGTTAGATATTAGAGATGTCATATTTGTCTATTATAGATATTACAGATCGTTTTTCTGTAAAGAGTAAATTATAAATTTTACATTTTATTTTGTCTGTTAACATTGTGTGTCAGGTCTTTTATTGTCAGTTATCTTTAACAGAAGGTCTATAAAGTTTACAACCTAAAATGTTATGCCTGAATTTTTATTGATAGTGTCTCAATACAAACTCCGTGATTTCCTTTTCTACTAGAATTACTCACTGCTCTATCCCGTGACGTGGATTTTTTCTTTCTGATGTCGTTTTTACTTCGCCCCGTTTCCGATTATCTTGTGTGACCAGTGTCGTTTATGGGAGAAGGTTGTTGTGTTCTCTTCTGAGATGTGTACCTGTAGTGGTGTACCAGTTATGGCTTTAGTCTAACTAATATAAGAAACGTCGTCTTCTACCTCTTCGAAATATATCAGTCGTTTTTGTTCTGACCCTCGACTGACACCGTGTCTGGTACTTGAGGAATAACGGTTTAAGTCTGAATTTAACTTCTTTCACCTCTTTTGGCGATCCGGTAAGCCCATACTGGATTTAGTTTAGGGAATGCTAATACGTCATCTTCGTTGTTTATCTAAGTTCACTAATCTAGACAATCTGTCTCATGGACTTCTCGATACCTGTCTCCAAGTACTGTGACATGTCCTCTCTCCCTAGTTCTGATAGGAGTTCCTTTTCTTTACGTTTCTCCGTTTTACAAACAGACTCCTTCGGAAAGTTTATCGACGTTTATCTTCTCTTCACTTTTCCGTTTCCTTTTTTCCTTTCGATATGGGTGGGCTTACGTCTCAAGGTTTCTTATCGTTCCTTTCTATTCTTTCGGAAAGAGTCACTCGTTACGTTTCTTTATTTCTTTTTGTTATCTTACCTTTTCTGATTTCTCGAGAAGTTCTTTTAATGTCTGTGTTTCCATTGTAAAGTCCGTTTCTACCTGTGTTATTTCCTGTCTTTACCATACCTGGGTTGTCTTCGTCTTCTATAATTCTTCTCCACCGTTCCTATGTGTCTTCTTGATATATTTTTTCTAGAAGTACTGGGTCTACTAGTATTACCACACTAGTGAGTGGATCTCGGTCTGTAGGACCTTACGCTTCAGTTCACCCGGAATCCTTCGTAGTGATACTTGTTTCGATCACCTCCACTACCTTAAGGTCAACTCGACAAAGTTTAGGACTTTCTACTACGACACTTTCACGACGTGAGTTATACGGTCGTTTAAACCTGTTGAGCCGTCACCGGTGTCCTGACCTTTTCCAGTCAAAAGTAAGGTTAGGGTTTCTTTCCGTTACGGTTTCTTACGAGTTTGATGACGTGTTAACGTGAGTAGAGTAAACGATCTTTTCATTACGATTTTTAAGAGGTTCGGTCCGAAGTTGTGAAGTTTCAAGTTGCACTTTGCACTTGAATGTCTACAAGTTCAACCTAAATCTTTTCTGTCTCATTGGTCTCTGGTTTAATGGTTGTAGGCAACCTAGTATCTTTTTCGTTCTCTCAAGGTCTTTTTGTAGATGAAGACGAAATAACTGATGTGGTTTCGGAAACTGACACACGTAGTGTTGTTTGACACCTTGGTAAGACTTTCTCTACCCTTATGGTCTGGTGGACTGGACGGAGGATTCTTTAGACATACATCCAGTCCTTCGTTGTCAATCTTGACCTGTACCTTGTTATCTGACCAAGGTTTAACCCTTTCCTCATGTAGTTCTGACATATAACAGTGGGACGAATAAATTGAAGATACGTCTCATGTAGTACTCTTTGTGACCCGACTTACTTGTGTTCGACCTTAGTTCTAACGACCCTCTTTATAGTTGTCGGAGTCTATACGTCTACTGTGGTGGGAATACCGTCTTTCACTTCTCCTCGATTTTTCGGAGAACTACTTTCACTTTCTCCTCTCACTTTTTCAACCGAATTTCGAGTTGTAAGTCTTTTGCTTCTAGTACCGTAGACCAGCGTAGTGAAGAACCGTATATCTACCCCTTTGTTACCTTTGTCACTCTCTGAAATAAAACCCCCCCGAGGTTTTAGTGACGACTACCACTGACGTCGGTACTTTGATTTTCTACGAATGAAGAACCTTCCTTTCAATACTGGTTGGATGTGTCGTATATATTTCGTCTCTGTAATGAAACAGTTGTTTCCAGACAGAGTTGTTACGATACCAAAAAGGTCGTCAGTACACACCTACACTCTCAACCTGGTATTTCTTTCTACTCGTGGTTTCTTAACTACGAAAACTTGACACCACAACCTCTTCTGAGAACTCTCAGGGAACCTGACGTTCCTCTAGGTTGACCAGGTAGGATTTCCTCTATTCAGGACCCACAAGTAACCTCCCTGACTACGATTTCGACTATGAGGTTATGAAACCGGGGGACTACGCTTCTCGACTAAGTAAACTTTTCTGGGACTACGACCCTTTCTAACTCCCGTCCTCCTTTTCCTCTGCTGTCTCCTACTCTACCAACCCACCGTAGTGGCTGAGCTACCTGTACCCAAACCCACCTGAGACCCTTAACCACTACCTGTCCCTCCGGACCGCACCACGTCAAGTACCCCAGCGTTTCTCAGCCAGTGCTGACTCACTGACTTAACATGACTAGAGAGAAGTACATAACGGAGACGGGGAAGAAAGGGACGAAAAAGACCTTGAGATTAATGTAGACATGCAAGATAGGGGTTAAGGACTTCGAGAAAGTATGTAAGGGAAAGTGAGACACGAAATAGGACCCACTAAAGAAGACTGGAGAGAAAGTTAAATGTTTAGGAGTCACAGAGTAGTTGAAACAGAGTGGACGATAATTTGGGTTGGTAACTTAAGAATTGAAGTTTATTTGAAAATGAAGAATTTCCTCGAAACAAGGAAAAAAAGTTTAGACTTGACAATTAAAAGGGGAAGTGTATAAAACTTGGAGTCAAGTCAAGTCAACGAGTCAGTACAGGCTGATAAACGCTGGGGTACTTAACGTCGTGCGGTCCGTAGTAAGCAATTAATTTGGTACATTTGTAAATATAAGACACTGAGAAAACACGAAACTATTAACGTCGTAAGTTTCCTGGATACCCAGAGAAAGACGACAGTAAAGTCGATGTTATTATGTGAACGATTGAATAAAGGAACGGACGAATCGGTAAAAAAAAGAAACTAGTGAATTAAAAGGATCTTTTATGAATACCGTTATAAACCTCCTTATAATGTAAGATTATTATAATCTTACTTCAGTAAGATGTAGTTACCCGGTTTAGACCGGACATCAGACAAAATACATCTCGGGAGATCGATTTTTGTCAAAAATGTTATTTACCGATGTAAATTTTTGTTTTGTTTTTTTGTACTTCGTTTCATGTACGATGTCTCTTGGCTTTAGGATTCATCGGACTTTCCGTCTTTTATGAATGATGGGTCGGGTCATGTCTTCTCAAACGGTTGGAGACTTTATTCAAGGAGGTCTCTCCTATATCCGTATGAATACAGTCTGTGGACACTACTAATTGTCAGATCTTGATGAAATATAAGAATCGAGATCAAAAAAATCTGTCTCGATATAATACTTAAACTCGACGTTTAGATGTTACAGACTGGTAGTTCACCAATGAAGGATGGACGGAGGTAAGTCTTAGTTCTGTTTTTGTACGTTAAAAAGAATGTCGAAGAAGAGAAATGAGGAGTCAACTCACCATGTAAATTCTACATGGGGTCAGAGGATGAAATGAAGGATTGAACCCACTTAGAATCCCAAAGAGATGTCAGAGTACGACTACTCCTACACTTAAAATTTTGACTCAAGTAGACTAAATGATGTAAAGGAGACTCATATACGAGTAAAGACTCGAGTCAAAGAAAAGAGACCCTAGAGTAAAAGTTAGACACTTTACTCGTATGGGAATAAAAAAACAGATTGGTTCAGACTTTGTGCTGATCCTCAAACACATCGTTTCTACTACCTCCGTTTTCGTAAAGTTCCCAAACCTCTTTGTGTACATTTTCGAATTTCTACTCTTCTCATAGAAACCCTTTGAAGTTCATGAAGTCACATGTCTCTTTTCTTGTCATTCTACTTCGGCCTTTATACCTTCTTAAGTACTTTAAACTCTCATTATATTTCTTCTGATGACTGATTACACTCCGTTGTCCCTATATGGGTACGGTTAGTTATAAGTCCCCGACGTCTAGGTTAGTGGTTCTACCCTTAGTATTTAGTTGACCCCTGAAGACAATTCAACCTTCTCCTTTTCCTTGTTTCTTCGTCCAAGACTTACCTCTTTGAACCAAACCCCGTACAACAAAAAATTTCTTGATATGTTATTTATACTACTTTTACAGGGTCCTTTGTCGATCTAGGTAACATAGACTTTAAGTCCCAGTTTTAGATTAAATCTATATTTTCTCAACCCTAAATTTTTTTGTCACCATTATCTCAGGACTCATCTTTCTCACGAATCCCTCTCGTCAATTGTCATTCTTATATCTCCCGAATTGAGTATTTGGATCTTTAACGACTTTTAATTCCTTGTCTACCTTCTATTAACATTTAGACTGACTTTTTTCTTACCGATGTCTTCATCTTCCTTTTCGTTCTTTTACACCACATTACCCTTTCAGTTTTTCAAAGTTCTTCAATTGTCGAAATTTACGAGCACTGGTTCATTCTAGTTCTGTCCTAGAATAGATGGTAAAAATCTTAATTTAGTTCTTCATAGAACCATGACAGGAGGTAAAAGGACAGACCAGAGAAACCAGGTTTCGGAGAGATCATTTTAAAGACGTTTTCTTTATCAGACATCGGGGCGGGGGGTTGACGAGTGGTCCTTAGAAACTAAAAAGATTCTTGGAAAAAGAGGGAAAGATGTTTTTACTGAAAAATTGAAACAGTGAGAGCTGGGAAACTGGTTGGTGTATTGGGACTGAATAAAGTAACTCTTCCCATTTTAGTACTCTTCTTTTAATGAAAATAATGGTTGATTAGATGTTTGGGTAGATGTGTGAGTACAAGATAAAGAAAGGAGGTCCATTTCTTTGGTTTCGGAAAGAAATTTTCTGGTTATGAAGAGATAGTTAATAAGAGTTGATCTCCACTAAAACACGTGTATTGAGAGAAGTTCCATGTAAAAAAAATGTAACAGTACCCCCACCCCATGAAGACCATAGATCACCCATTTCCGGTCCCTACTACGATTGGTAAGAAACAATGTGTTCTGTCGAAGGTACTTTCTTAATAGAACAAGGTTTACAGTTGTCCCGGTTGTCTGCTTAAGACTAGGTATACGAGACTTAGAATAAGTCAAAGTGTTGGAGTTCTTAAATTGAGGTAAAAGATAAAGGAAAATATAGGAATTGAGAGGGTAAGGTGACCTGGTAAGGCTATTGGTATATTTTACAAGGTCACGAAAGGTTAGAAATTTTTATATAATTATGTGTTTATGTGTGTTGAAACTGAGAAATAGAGGGAAACAACGTCCCTTTTTGGTTAAGACGAAGAAACTGAACGAAAAACAAAGAAAACAATGATGTTAGTATGTATTTTACCGGACGGAGTCTCCTGGGACAGGGTGACGGACCGACAATTTGATTTCTCGGAAACAAGTCGAGTATGTCTCTATCAGAGGGGACGGGTGGACACTTATCGATGTTGTTTTTCTTCTCTAATTGTGTAGGGAAGGTTTCCGACTGGGAAGGTCCTCTACAAAACGTTCTGACTTCTGAGAAATGAAGGAGTGACGGAGAGGGAGGGATAAGACGGAAAACTGAAATCAAGGAGTAACGAAGAGAAAGACTGAGATATTTTCTTGGACCGTAGGTCTAGGTCATTTGTTCTACGAATGAAACTCTGTAATCAGACAGTAAAAGAGACAGTCGAATGAAAGATTTATCATAAGGAACGGAGTCGTACAGAGCCCCTAAATAACCGGATAACACCCCACTCGACTCGTTCGAACCTGAGTCGTTGAAAATCCTTGACGGTAAAGAGGTTATATAATGGTTCGAAGTTATAAGTATAATATAACGATTATAAGTTATGAATGTATATAGACTTACATGATGTAAGAAAGTGAACAGTAAAGAAGTAAGTCCGAAAAGGGAATTGACAAAGTGACGCTATTGAGTCGTTCAAAGAATAAAGGATAAATACTTCGTTGAGTATTGATTTAAGTTGTCAGTTAGTACCGTCAATAGATAATAGATTTAAAAGCCCTAATTAATAGAGGTAGATGTGAACGTGGTTACAGTGGTAGGACTTTATGGTGTAAAGATCGGGGGTTGTGTGTCGTCCGTGAGTTTGTATACAATTAGTTACTTAAGGGCTGTTTCTCAATTGAATTTTGTTTCGATGGTATGACATGGTTCCGACATATAAAAGTGAGACGAATAAATTGAATATACGTCTGATTTTAGTACTCTTTACGACCTGTCTTACTTTGTGTTCGACCTTAGTTCTAACGGTCCTCTTTATAGTTATTGGAGTCTATACGTCTACTGTGGTGACAATACCGTCTTTCACTTCTTCTTGATTTCTCGGAGAACTACTTTCACTTTCTCCTCTCACTTTTTCAACCAAATTTTGAGTTGTGAGTCTTTTGACTCAAGTACCGTAGATCAGGGTAGTGAAGAACCGTTTATCTACCCCTTTGTTACCTTCGTCACTCTCTGAAATAAAACCCCCCGAGGTTTTAGTGACATCTACCACTAACATCGGTACTTTAATTTTCTACGAACGAGGAACCTTCTTTTCAATACTGGTTGGATGTGTCGTACAATTTTTCGTCTCTGTAATGAAACGGTTGTTTCAGGTAGATCAGTTTCGATACCAAAAAGGTCGTCAGTACATACCTACACTCTCAACCTGACATTTCTTCCGACTCACGACTTCTTAACTACTAAAACTTGACACCACAACCTCTTCTGAGAACTCTCAGGGAACCTGACGTTCCTCTAAGTTGGTCAGGTAGGGATTTCCTTTAGTCAGGACTTATAAGTAACCTTCCTGACTACAACTTCGACTTTGAGGTTATGAAACCGGTGGACTACACTTCTTGACTGAACTACCTTTTCTGACACTACGACCCTTACTAACTTCCGTCCTCCTTTTCCACTGTTGTCTCCTACTCTACCAACCTACCGTAGTGACTGAGTTACCTGTACTCAAACTCATTTAAGACCCTCAACCACTACCTGTTCCTCCGGACCGTACGAGGTCAGGTACGCCAACGTTTCTCAGTCTGTGCTGACTCGCTGACTTGAGTTTGGGCTTGGTATAAACTTCATACACATAATTTTATTCCTAGACTGAACACGTCCCCGAAACCGACCTTAATTTGTCACTCGATTTTAATCCAAATAAAGTGAACAGAGAAGTCGTCCCTCTTCAGTTTAGTTTTGGTAAAGATTTCTCTCTTACTGATATCAACTATACTCCTGAGTACAACTTTCCTTTAAACTCCTTCAGAAAGTCTCTTTCTATAATCCTCCTTCTTAATTTTCTCAAAACGTAAAATTTTATGTGTTGTGTTTTCCTGATTAATACTTTTATAGTCTGGGATATCATGAAGGGACCACCGAGTCTTATACGGACGTTACGTCTTCTGGGCTAGATGGGTTAGATGGGACCCAGTTCATCTAGGGGACCTCCTCCTTAACCGTTGGGTGAGGTCATAAGAACGGACCTTTTGAGGTACCTGTCTCCTCAGACATCCCGATGTCAGGTACCTGAACGTTTCTCAGTCTGTACCGACTCACTGATTGTGAAAGTGAAAGTGTCACGGACATCTCCCCTTCTGGAGATGTCTGACGTGAAACTACAGTGTTAAAGATACATTACGGACTTCAAAGCCGTAACAGAAATTTAAGGACTAGAGTGGAGGTAAACATAGTAATGAGGAGGTGTATTGGTATACCGGAAACAAGAAACAGTGTGTACGAGTCAGAAAGTGTCAAAAGTTTTCAGAATTTTCGTTAAAGGGACCACTAGGTCCACGATTCTAAGACGTCAGGGTTAAGTTCTCAGGGTACAGTCTCTTGATCTAGGGTGTACTACGTTGAATTCTCAAGTGGACGGAGTTGATTCTGTACTATGTCGGTTTATTTATTTATTTGTTTTATATAAAAAATTCAGAAATTTTGGGTGACTCCATTTCTTCTGCTCTTACTAGGAGTAGACCCCTTTTTTTTTTATCTTACTAGGGGTAAACTTTAAGTCTCTTCAATTAAAAACCAGGTCTTAACGTGTGTCACTTTGAACGTGTGTTCAACTGAGGACCAGTTCTTGTCAGGGGTCGAAAACCGTCTCTCCAAGGGTTCAACCACAGGAAGAGATCACTCTTCTTCTTGTCGAGTTTACCACCACCACTGAGAACCGAACGGATCAGTTCTACTGCAGTACAAAGACAGACGGTTCACTACTACACCGTAGAGGACCACTTAAACATGTGGTGAAGGTCGATATATGGTTTCTGAAGTGGTGTTGACTTCAAGGAGAGTGGTACACGTTGTTTATGTTTCTCGACGAACATAAACATTCCCTTTACGTTGTCTTCTGTCGTTTCATTAGATGTCTCATTGTCGGTAGTCCAGAGGGTTCCGAAATCCGAGGTGTGTGAGTCTTATCCAGTTTCGTCTTCTCTCGGATGCAGGTTAGATGGGAGAGTCGCTACTCGGACGACTACCAGAGTCAGTAGGTCGTTTTGATTCATACAAGACAGTATGTTATGTTTCCGTCCTTTCGGTTCCTCTTGAGACCTTTGACTGTGTTTCTGGACACAATTGAAGTGTATTAGGAGCTTCTTCATGACCCGTTTTGACTGTATGACGTGTTGTCGTTTACGACATTCGGATTTCTACTCTGACTGACTGACTGGTCATATTAAGTTTTCGAAGATTAAACTTCTAAGAAGGACTTTACGATCTTTTTTCCCGTACTCGTACAAATCCAAAGGTGTGTTCGTTGAACCTGTCTCCCATATTACTGACTTCTTGTCCAACACTACCAAAGAGAGGAAACAAGACGTCAAAGTTTGAGTTCTAAAGAGTAATCCCTCTCCATAGTACTCTCTGTCATCTGACCTGTTGAGAAATGGGAGTGTTCGGGTCTTCGGTCGGTCGTTATACTCACTGTTCTACGTCTTCGGGTCGTCGGACAAAGAAGTTTCTTTCGGGATAGAAATTCAGGAGACAATTATTTCGGAAGTTGTTGTATAGCGAAATGTGGTGGTGGGTTTCCTCTGACGACTTGTCCTTATGTTTATCAACATTTGTTTTTTGCTCTTGTCCAAGTTGTAATGTGGACTTTTATTGTGTTGTGACATTTAGTTGATATGAAGTTTATTTTTAATTCAAATTTTTTTCGCCCCCCTCCCGGTTGGATTGGAATTAAAATCGGGTTCTTGTTGGAACTTCGAGGTTCTTCATTTATTGAGTAGAAACCGAATGGAGAAGAACAGGGTGTGTAAGGGTAAGGATGGTCGGACAAGAAACGTAACAGTATTTTATACGGTGTATTCTTTTACACAATATGCATGCACACGTTGAACAAATCTTTTGATCATACATTTTCGATGATCTTTGTATTGTGACAATCATGTAACCTTTGGGACACATAAAATAAGGGGTGTCTTTGTTGAGTCTAAGACTGAATATACTAGTAATGAGGTCTGAAAAAGAAATATAATATACATACGAACATGTACAAAGATTTTTTACGTAGAAACTTAACTGAACAAGAGTTCTCGAAATACCTTAGTATCAGACATTCGTTGACATGAATTGAAGAACATGAGTCCTAACAAAAGATCTAATTGTTTCTACACATGATGGACAGTGAGTAAAAATGATGATATACCATAGTGTAACAAATGACATGGTGTTGTATAGGTCAGTTAACGACAACCTGTAAAACCAATAAAGGTCAAACACTTATATTACTTATTAAAACGATATGACAATATATAACAAGGACTACTTGTAAAGAACCCAAGACGATCTCTTCATGACAAGTTATGTATGTATATTTTTTTTAGTGTTAAATTTTAAAAGGTCATCGATGTAATTTTTCCAAAAAATCTCTGAAGGGACCGACAGGTCACCAATTCTAAGGTATGTGGGTTAAGTCCCCTGTGTCCAAGTTAGGGACCAACCCCTTGCTTCTAGATCACACGACACACGATGTCGAATTTATTTCAAAATTTTTGTCAAAAATTTTTCCAAAAAATTTTCTCGTTATAAAATGATAAAATGAATTGGTTTAAATAATAGTAAAGTTACACTAATAAAATTTTTAACTCTAAAAAAAATGTAAGAAAAAAGAATGATTCAGAAATTTGATATGTAAATTTCGTGTAGAGTAAAATCTGATAGGTGTAAAACTCCTGAGTTATTGGTGTACACCAATATTGGCGATACTGTAAACTTGTTACGTTGCGTTCTCGTATAACTCTACCATTCGTATCATGGAAACCGTAATAGTGTCTGTCTAATTACTTCAAGAGGAAGATTTATGAGGGTTTGTGAAGACGGATTACAAAATTGAAACGATTACACGAAAAAATGTTACTTTAAAATTAAACGTAGAAGAAATGATTATTGAAACTTCTGGAAAAGTACTAAAGTTAATGAACCTGAAGGAGAAAACACTTTGTAAACAAGTACAGAGTATTGATCAAAAATGACTGAGAAAGTCACAAAAAAAAAAAATTGAAGACATATGTAAACAAAATATGGATAGTTTAGTACTTACTCTTGGTAGAGAAGAAGTGAAACACCTAATACATACGGGAGAGAAACTACAAATTACTTTTTAAGACAAAAATTTAAATGGTTAGAACAGTAAATTCTAACACTAAAAACACAGGTAAGTTCTTTGAAAAGGGATGGACTCACGTAATTCTGTAAAATGACAATAGGTGATTATTACAAAAACGGGAACTGACTTTATCTATACTTACTGTGACATTCGGTAATCAGACATTAAAGTGAAAAAGTGGTTGTTGAAAAGGTCGTGATAAATAATTTTTAGTCTCGAGAAACTATGTATTAGTACAGTAAACGATTCACACGTGTCTACTTAGGTTAACAAAGACATGAAGGATAAGGTAAGGATCAGACAGAGTATAGAAATTATTTAACATGGAAATTAAATTATTTTTGTTCAACGGAGTGAAAATCCTCACACTACTCAAAGGACAGGGAATGTAAAGGTATATTTAAAATCTTAGTCAAATATTTTAAGGAATTTTTTTTTTGTTGTGAACTTTATAAATAACCTTACATTAACTGGAAAATTAGGTAAACCCCTTTTAGTGGAAGTAGTGTAACTAAAGAGTTTGTTCTTGACACGATAAAAAGAGTAAACACAGAAGTGATTTTTGAATTTTTCATAATATTACGAGAGGAATTTTCACACTACGTAGGAAGATTTCGAGATGGAATATGATCCGTCTTCCCAGAGAGTATCTACATGTCTAGGGTTAGAGGTGTACATTAATGTAACGTATGTACCGTTTTTCCTGAAACGTCTACATTGACTCTAAAAGACTCACTAGAATAATACGTCTTTTGAAGGAGGTTGATGTCCGTTTTCTCTACACCGTTCTTTCTAAGTTTCATCCCAAGGTGGTTAACGACGACTAAATCTCACTGTCACGTTAGGCTGGTTCTTGTGTCCCCCAGCTTCCTTCAACTTTCCGTGGTCAGACGGTTTTACCTTTACTTCCGGGCGTTGAGATGACGTCTACCACTAACGTCGGTACTTTAATTTTCTGTGAATAAGGAACCTTCTTTTCAATACTGGTTGGATCTGTCATATAAGTTTTCGTCTCTGTAATGAAACGACTGATTCTAGGCAGATCAGTTCCGATACCAAAGAGGACACCAGTACATACTTACACTCTCAACCTGATACTTCTTCCGACTCGCGACTTCTTAACTACGAAGACTTGACACCACAACCTCTTCTGAGAACTCTCAGGGAACCTGACGTTCCTCTAGGTTGGTCAGGTAAGACTTCCTCTAGTTGGGACCCTAAAGAAACCTCCCTTACTGTGATTTCGACTTTGAGGTCATGAAACCGGTGGAGTACACTTCTCAACTGAGTAACCTTTTCTGACACTACGACCCTCCCTAACTCCCGTCCTCCTCTTCCCCTGATGGCTCCTACTCTACCGACCTACCGTAGTGACTGAGCTACCTGCACTCAGACTCACTTGAGGCCCTCTACCACTATTTGTCCCTCCGGACCGCACGACGCTAAGTACCCCAGCGCTTCTCAGCCTGTGCTGACTCGCTGACTTGACTTGTTGAGATGTACCTCAGTGTTTCTTGACTTAAGTAAGCTTGCTAGACTTACTTGAACCTTCATTAAAGAGTGTATTTTCATGTCTATTCTCGGGTCCTAAAAAGAACATCCGAGTCTCATCTCTTTGACAGACTCGAGTCTGAAGACTAAATATTTTAATTTACTATTTGAGTACAACAAAATATCGACGGTTTAAGTATCATTACACAGTACCGACGGTATCTTTTATATATCTAAGAAAGTGTCAACAAAGTATAATAGTATTTTATTTTAGAATTTTCTGGTAGTAAACATAAAAGTACTTAAAGAGTAAGTATAAGAGAAGTCCACAATCATAGTTCCAATACAAGAAAAGTATTTTACTTAGTTTATAAAGGAGAAAAGTGGAGTCGATAAGTTGTTTATAAACTTATAAATGATAGTCAGTGACCTTTGACACATACCGACTTTAATGAAGTTAAAATCCTCTTGAACGATTATTTGGATTCAATTTAGTCTCAAACTTCTAATAAATTTTACCAGAAATCGTTGAATATAAGAAAAGATCATTCAAAACAATTAAATGTATAAAAGATCTTTTAAAGGGAACTTAAATTTACAAGTTTAATATCCAGACTTCATGAAAATTTTTATTTTTAAATAGGTATTAGTCATTCATGTGGGGGTGAAAGTGACGTCGATTTTTACATGTAAAAGGAGATATAACAGAAGGATTCACATTAGAATCAGAAGACTTTATTAACATACTAATTTTAGAGAAAATCTAGATTAATAAAGAAAGGTATATGAAAATACCTTCAAAGTGGGATCATTTCATTACGAGTTTTAAGAGGTTCGGTCCGAAGTTGTTATTCACTTGAAGGTCTACAAGTTCGACCAAAATCTTTTCCGTCTCCTTGGTCTCCAGTTGAACGGTTGTAGGTGACGTAGTAACCTTTTCGTTCTCTCAAGGTCTTTTTGTAGATAAAGACGAAATAACTGATACGGTTTCGGAGACACACCTAGTGTTATTTGACACCTTTTAAGACTCTCTATCCTTATGGTCTGGTGGGCTGGATGGAGAACTCTTTAGACATACGTCCAGTCCTTCGTTGTCAAACTTGACCTGTACCTTGTTGTCTGACCAAGGTTTATCCTTTTTCTCATGCAGTTCCGACATATAACAGTGGGACGAACGACGATGACGACGATTCAGCGAAGTCAGCACAGGTTGAGACACGCTGGGATATCTGCCGTCGGGTAGTCCGAGAGGGTAGGGACCCTAAGAGGTCCGTTCTTGTGACCTCACCCAACGGTAAAGGAAGAGGTTACGTACTTTCACTTTTCACTTTCACTTCAGCGAGTCAGCATAGGTTGAGTCGCTGGGGTACCTGACGTCGGATGGTACGAGGAGGCAGGTACCCTAAACGGTCCGTTCTTATGACCTCACCCAACGGTAACGGAAGAGGTTTATCCAAGGTTTATCCTTTTTCTCATACAGTTCCGACATATAACAGTGGGACGAATAAATTGAATATACGTCTCATATAGTACTCTTTACGACCCGACCTCCTTCGTGTTCGACCTTAGTTCTAACGGTCCTCTTTATAGTTATTGGAGTCTATACATCTATTGTGGTGGGAATACCGTCTTTCACTTCTTCTTGATTCCTCGGAGAACTACTTTCACTTTCTCCTCTTACTTTTTCAACCGAATTTCGAGTTGTAAGTCTTTTGCTTCTAATACAGTAGGCCAGGGTAGTGAAGTACGTTTATCTACCTCTTTGTCGCCTTTGTCACCGTCTGAAATAAAACCCCCTGAGATTTTAGTGACGACTACCACTGACGTCGGTACTTTAATTTTCTACGAATGAGGAACCGTCCCTTCAATACTGGTCGGATCTGTCGTATAATTTTTCGTCTCTGTAATGGAACGGTTGTTTCCGGACAGATCAGTTTCGATACCAAAAAGGTCATCAGTGCATACCTACACTCTCAAACTGATATTTCTTTCGACTCGCGGTTTCATAACTACGAAAAATTGACACCACAACCTCTTCTGAGAACTCTCAGGGAACCTGACGTTCCTCTAGGTTGACCAGGTAGGATTTCCTCTAGTCAGGGCTCACAAGTAACCTTCCTGACTACAACTTCGACTTTTAGGTTATGAAACCGGTGGACTAAACTTCTCGATTGAGTAAACTTTTCTGGGACTACGACCCTTTCTAACTTCCACCCTCTTCTTCCCCTGGTGTCTCCTACTCTACCGACCTACTGTAGTGACTGAGCTACCTGCACTCAGACTCACTTGAGGTCCTCAACCACCACCTGTCCCTCCGGACCTCACGACGCTAAGTACCCCAGCGTCTGTCAGCCTGTGCTGACTCGTTGACTTGACGTGACTTCCCTCAGAAGAGAGAGATCCACGTAGCAATTTTAAAACGATTGTAAGTTGAATCTAAAAGATTAAAAGTGATACTAAAGAAGGAACCACTCAATAAATATTTTATATCGAAACAATGTTTTGTCTTTCACAAAATAAAGATAATAATTTATGATTTAATTAAAATTACACAAAATACGTAATGATACAAAATACATAATACGAAATTTTAAACGATATGAGACGTCAACGATCCATGTCTCAACAAATAGTTTAATAAGAAAAATTTAATGAACTTGTAAGGAATAAATGAATCCTCCATTTAATTCAGTGATACTGATCTAAATAAGATAATTGAAAAACGAAGTGTATAAACTTATAAGACGTAATTTATGTAGTTTAAAATTCAATGTGAAAAGACTACTTAAAGAAGTGAAAATTAGTAATAAATTTTTCTGAGAGATCGTGATCATTAAGAAAAACAGAAGTTCAGATGAAACATTGGAATAAGACAGACTATAATTATTTACATGTTTTCAAAAAAAGAAATGACAAATAAACTATTCACCGACCCAAAGATTAAAAATGGAAATTAACCCCAAATTTTTTTCGTTTATTGTTTTAAATGGTAGAATTGGTAGAATTCGCATATCAAGACATCACAACAACACCTTGTCTATGGTTTGAAAAAATAATTCGTTTTAACTTTAAGATAAGGTAAATTATTGAGGAGTAAAAGGGAGTGGGGTATTGATGGTGAGGTGAGAACAAAGACACTTGAAGTGATGAAATCATGAAGTATATTGACCTTAGTACATACAGAGTCACTGAGTAAAGTAAATCGTATAGAACTGATAGTTACATCATCGTACCCTGTCTACAGGAAGAAGGAAAACTTTCAACTTATTATAGGGTGACGTGTATATGTGGTAGTGAAACAAATAGGTAAGTAGACTATTACCTGTAAAACTCAACAAAGGTGAAAAATCGATAACACTTATGACGACGAGAAATCAAAACATTGACGGTATAACAAAGGGTATCCTCGATATGATAAAATACAAAGGTGGTGGTTACGTTCTAAAGTTAAAGAGGTGTGGGAGAGGTTGTTTAAAAGACAAAACGGAAAATAAAACTTTCATCTGTAGGATTAATCAAACTCCACGATTGAGTAAACTAAAACTAAACATAAAGGGAACAACCCATTACTACGACTCGTATGAAAGTACACGAATAACCGGTAGACATATGATAAAAACCTTTTTGTAGGTAACTCAGGATACTGTAAAAGATTTGACTCAATAAAACAACTCAACAACCCAAAGAAATTTGTAAGCTATCATAATTGTAGTAGTCAATACTATTCGTTAATAAAATAACAAAACGTCTGACAGGAAAGTAGGACAAAACACAGACAATTATGTGTATTCAAAAACTAAAAGTACTGAAGATTGAATAGGTAAAAACAAAAAAAGTGTACACGACAACCACAATATAGGTTCTTTAGTGACAGTTTAGTTTACGGGGTTTCGAAGTGAGGATACAAAAGAAGATTTCTGAAACCCAAAATCCAAAATCAGAAATTAGATTTTAAAAATCCATAATACCACTATATCATTCCCAGGTACAAGTAAGAAAACGTGCACTTATAAGTCAAAGGGGTTGTGGTAAACAACTTCTCCAACAGGAAAGGGGTAAGCCACCAGAACCGTAAGTTCGAGTTTTAGTAATGTGGTATCTCAGTTGAGTTCCCAAACAAAGACCCGAGATATTAAGGTAAACAGATACAGATACAGATAGAAATACGGTCACTGTGACAAAACTAATGACGTCAAAACTTTACATAAAACTTTAGTTGTCGTCCTCTAAAGGTTGAAATAAAGAAGAAACATTTCTAACAGAAACCAAGAAGTCCCAGAGTACTCTAAGGTATATTTAAAGTAATAGACAATAGGATAAGAACGTTTTTAACAGTAAGTTCCTAACGTGACTTAGACATCTAGTGAAGTCCATCATGACTGAAGGTTAGGTATATGTGTCCTACAGAAAGGTAAATGAACAAATTTTTATTAAAATAATTCTATTTTAGGTTTATACCATATTAGATAGGGTCACATATTAACAAAAATCATATGTTAAAACGTTGGTGGTAGTATTAGTTATAAAGTTGTAAAAATAGTGAGGTTTTTATTTGGATCATAGGTGATCGTCAGTGATAAAAGAAATGGGTAGGGTTTTAGGTGGGATCCGTCGGTGGTTAAACTAAAGAGAGACAAAACCCAAAGTCTACTTCTCTTAGTATATTGTACATGATGAAACACTACCCAAAGAAAGTAAAGCGTACTACAAAAGTACATCGTAATAGTCATTTAAGTGAAAAAAGATGACCGTTTATTACAAGGTAACATACCGATATGGTGGAAATAAGTAAGTAGTCTGTTTCTTATAAACTCAAGAAATGTAAAAGTATTACGACATAACTTCTAGACGCATGTCCAAAAACACACCTGTATACAACAGTAAAGAGAGTACATATATGGATCCTTATCTTAAGGACCCAGTATATTATTGAGACAAATTGTAAAACTCTTGACGGTTTGACGAAAGGTTTTATCAACTTGGTATAATGTAAGATTGATCATCGGGTAATTCTGTAAATAAAAATTTACCCATAGGAGGTTTGAACTTTTTATTATTGAAAATTTTGACTTTTTATTAGTTAATAGAAAAGTCTGTGTTTTCATAGAAATTCATGAAAGAGAGTCAAACACAATTACAATTAGACATTCTGTGTTAATAATAGAATATGTCAATTATAAATAAATCCAAACAAATGTATAAATAGTGAACGAAACGAGATATGAGGAAAGACATGGAAACCGTAGACCTTAGTGAAAATAAAGGTAAAACCTTTAAGGAAACTACTCCAAGACGACAAACGTTAAAGAGAATATAACGTGAGAGAATGAACTTTCTATAAAAACGTTCCGTATGTTAATCCACAACCATCAATAAAAGGGAACGATATAATTGTAGTATTAAGGTACCAGACAACGTAAGTTTACAATGATCACTCTTCAATCGACAGTCAATTGACAGGTCGGCAAGAAGAAATTTCATTGGTGAGAAAGGGACCGATGAGATGAGACCATGAAGAGACGTCGAGTCTTTTACAGGATCCATAATGGATAATTTTGTGACTGAGACAGGGTAAATGAGAGAAAGGAAGACTTTGAGACTTATTTATAGATAGAATCTGGTGCAAAAAATGAGATATAAGGTAAAGGAAAAATGAAAAGAGTTTTTATTTTTCTAAATATTATTTTAGGTAATTTACAATTGAATGTCTTGATCTAAACTTTATATGGTTTATTATCGTTACTGAAAGATCTTATGGTAAGATATGGGAGAAAGTATATAAAATAGAGAAACAGACAACTAAAGACTTATGAAAGAACATTGGATAGAAGGTCAAGTGACTAAGAAATTAACATAGATTAGACAACAATTAGGGAAATTAATTGACTCAAAAATTAAAGTCGGAAATTGACAAAAATGAAGGTCTTCAAGATGTTTCCAATAAGAAATCTTAAAGAAAAAGGGACGTCTATAAGAAATTTGTATCATTCGTATCAATGAGATATGATACGAATTATTAAGATGATGGATTTAAAAAAGTACCATACCCGAATAACAAACGATGAAGACAAGTAAGAGTGTACACTATGGAACGAGTCGTGTTGATTCTTTTATACGAAACATCAGGAGATCTCTTCGTCTACTCTTTCGTCAATATAGGAAAGTGATCCCATATCAAAAGTCCATGGTTAAGTTATCCCCTTCCCTGAGGACAATCTTGGGGACTGAGACTGATTCGGTGTCCAAATAGAAAATGAGATATAAAACCCACCGAAAACTTTTCGACTTGAAGTGTTTGATAGGTTTAAAGTTTTACGAGAGGGCCCGTTTTGACCAAAATTAGGAGATGAAGAGACACCAAAATAAGACTATTGAATAGAAAGTCTAGACGTTCCTAAAATTCAAGTATAAAAGAGTAAATAATCGTCCGGTAAAATTGACAGAAATCGTTATTCCCGTACAGTCTTTGTGTTCCGAATAAGGATGAGAAACCATGTATGTGAAGTTGTATCGAATACCTAAGTCGTTTTGAGGGAAGTGTTTCCGTCTTTACTAGTGGTTTGTTGGGATGGTTAAACCGTAAGAAAAGTAAGTATGGATTTGAGTTAGACAGGTCGAAAATCGTATAGACTAATAAGAGAGGAGTACTTCTGTCACAAGTCGAAGGTGTTGTGGTCAAAGGATATGTTGAGGATTTACCAGGAAGGAGTTCTAAGTCTGGACCCAGCAGATTAAAGATGTGAAGGAAACGGTGGTTAAATAGAATTTAATGGTTGTCTGTGGAGGACCTGATGAAATTATCTGAGGGTTGACTTAAAGTAGACGGTGAGAATAGGGGTAGATTAGGTAAGAGACGGAATCATTGGTTTGACCATAAAGATTTTATTTTTAATCTAGTGTACGACAACGGACATATTTTAAGAAGTTCCATGAGGTAAACTTGAAATCCATTTAAGGTTTAATGAATTGTTCCGGGTGTACAATGGAAGATACTAGTCTATGTACGGATATATAGATATTGACAAGAGAACATATTTATGATATTTGTGAAAAAATCAAGGAGTTTATATGGTCTAAGAAAGGGTAGAGTATAGGAACTGTGAACAATAAGGGGAAAGGATCCTATACCAAATAGACAATAAACGTACCAAGTAAGAATGGATATGAAAGATAGAGTGATATTGACACTGAAAGAGTGTCAGTAAGGGAATATCGGATTAAGTTGTCGTGGAGTCCATGAATGACACCAAATAAAATTACAGATAACAGGGTTCATATACATTCTTATCCGTACATCTTTAGGACAATAGAAGACTAAAGTACGGGTCATGGATTGTACCACAGTGTATGTGTGTCATCCTCATTATTTATTAATTTATTAACTAAAGAGAGGGAGATATGTCTGGGTATCTTCTTCATGTTAAGATTACTCTTTCATATACGACTCGTGTCTTAATCTCTTTTCTCCTTATTCAATTTGTTATCCCTAATCCATTCTGTATTAATACTTGTCTGGGTATTACGAATTCTTGATATATCGGTTCTGAAAAAAGAGACCTGGTTATAAAAAACCGATTCCGTTGTCTACTCCATTAACTTAAATTAATGACGACAGATGTGAAAGTTCGTTTATCAGTGGATGGTTCTCGTAAACAAAGTTCCACTGAACTATAAAGTAATAGACCTGGAGACTTTTATAGAAGAGAATTTTGGTCATAATATGTGTCTCCAACCAAGAAGACCAATCAAGTATTACAAATTAGACATTAAGTTATAGGTAAAATTGTTTATACTTAACTCATGATGAAACGTAGTCCTTGAGATTGTTGACACGATGTTGACCTCAATACCGACATGTTTTTTGTCCTGTTTTTAGGGAAGGAGTGTCTAGACTGTAAATGTACTAGTTTTCACGTTATGTGTCTTGCCGTCTGCCACTTCTTACTACGTCCTATCTCCTTATCCCTTACTTCCATCCCGTTAGAATTGGATAACATTTAAATAAAAGATAGAGAAAGACAAGGGTTTTTCTAAATTCAATCTATAATAAATATCTTGGATTCATAGTGTTTATTATATTGTTAAGAATATGTTCAATTCTAAAGTTGGTTCTTTGAAATATTTTTGTATGAAGGAAAGGGTATCGTCAGCCTGACACTCTTAACGAGTCCGAGGTTAAATGACTGTTCGATGGTATAGGACTCCGTTCTAGAAGTTTTTCCGTCACCGTTCTGTTCTCCTATTTTCGTCACTACCTTTAAGGTGCTTCTTGACTCTTCCTTTCGTATGAAGAACTACTATGCTTCGAAGTGTATGTCGGTCATGATATTTTGGTACTCAACCGACCGAAAAGATTTTGAGATAAAGATTTTAGAAAGGATAAACCATATAATATGTTTAAAGGGAGTGATAAGATTGGAGTTTCATTTATAAATTAAAACCCCTTAAAAGATTAGTTAAATTACCGTCTTTTTCTAGGAAAATTTAGGGATAGATATGGTGATTTTCAGTATATTTTCCTTACGTCTGTCGGTCATCTGATGAGATCTGAGAGTATAAAATAGAATCATTGACCCCATCTATGGTCCTCCAACCCACTTTCAGTTCTACTTTTTGACCTCGTTTGAAAGTTTGTCCAGGACGTTGTTTTATTACTAGTTGTTCCTTTTGTCAGTCACATTAGAACAGATGAACACTTGTTCAAGGTGACAGTGTCTTGTACGTGGTATCTGATTCCATTCTTCGTGTGTTTCCCGTTACTTTCATGATGAAAGACTTCGGGACGGGTGTGTCGACTTCACTAATATCGGTGTATACATTTGTCGTATATTTGATTCGGTCAGGTATTGAAATCAAAAATAAAGAAGATTACTCCTTTCCGGAAGAATAATGAAAGTGAACTTTTTTTCCATCCTAAAAAATTTAGTCCCTCACGATTATAAAAAGCCATTACTTTCGTGAATAAGTGACAGTAATAAAAAACAAAAACAAAAAGTGACAGTAAAATTATTTTATTGGAAAAGTCCAACATTTATAGTATAAAGATCCTTAAAAAGTTTAATTTATATTAAATAAATATGAGTTTTAAAGTATTTTATTCCAGAGTTCAAATCCTTTTGGATTCGTCGTTGTACGTTAGTTTTGTTTCAATAGTTATCTTTCTACAACCGGTATTTGTTAATGGAAATACCGACACACAAACAAAAGTATAAGAAGGTAGGTGTCTAGGACGAGTATTATTATATTTGGTAGTAACTATTGAAATCGTTCAAGTCTACATTAAAAACGAACTCTGTACATCATCGGACAAGCTAGAGGAGGTCCTACAAAAGAGTACATTCCTCCACAGACTCAATGTTAGTTTTAGAATAAATTTAGAACTAGTAGTTAAAGTATTAGGCTTAGTAATAGTCTGGTTAGTCATTTACACAAAAAAACTGGAAGATAAACAAGGTAGAGAAGTAGTTTCTTTTTTAGTTCAAGAAGAACAAGAACAAGTAGACCTTCTATATCAACTAAACTACGGAGAAGTCCTTCTCTACCACCAAGGATCTCCTTCCTTAACCATAAAATATATTTTTGTAATAGTAGTGAAAATATTATATACGACACATTGTTACAATTACATTCATTATAGTTCTGACAAGTTATTGACCTAATTGTCAGTTTACGATTTTCTTTTAGTACGGTCATAATAAGACCGGGTTATTTATCATTCGTTAACGATTTATGATTCAAGTTCTGATTTTTTTGGGTGTTTTGACTTATTTTCTTTCTAATATAATTTTTGAGGGGATTTTAATCCTACTAGGAATCGTGTAAATAATGTCGTATGGTTAAATAAAATGTCTACTCCCTTCTTTTCCGGATATTTACACTGTAACAACCAGGTGTTAGAGTTTTAATCAGATACTCATACTTGATCTGTTGGTTTCAGTAGAACATCGTAATAGTACACCCTAGGATCAACGGTCTGGTCCCAAGTTTGGGTTCAGGGGTCGTTACTTTCGCGTCTCGGGATTGGTTACCTGAAATATTCATAAGGGTCTTTTTTATTCCAGAAGTCTGAAGGTCTAAGTTACTAAGAGGGATAAGAGTTAGAAAAATGGAGTTTTAAAGTACAATTTAAGTGGTAGTGAGCGGTTTAATAAATAACTTAAAGGTGGGAACACTTTTTACATTTTATCGAATGACAACCCACTGTATATATTTCAGGTTTAAACATCTAAGATCTAGGAGATTTCAGATTGAATTAGATCTAAAAGTTTGAGAGTTGTGTTTCTTTATCTAAAAAGTTACAAGAGTAGAAGGTTACGGTACGAGACTAGTTAGGAATAGGAAGTCATTTATGATTGGTTGGATAGGGATCTTATTCTGTCAACCAAGAGAGGTCTTAAGGATAAGTACACTTAGATATAAGTAAGCAAACCAGTTATTAATAGACCCAGGAGTGCACTTGACCCATGACAAGATCTATCCTCTAATATTGTTATTTACACTGTCGTTAAGACGGGACTACCTCGATTGTAAGATCATTTATCTTCAATAATGAAAAAAATTTTTCATTCGAAATTGTGAGACACTTATATCAATTTTTGTTTTGATGTATATGATCAAAAGTGTAAACGTTTTTGTATTTTTTTCAGAATCTTTTTGTGGTTTGACAATTATTACTATTTCCTCTGTCAGAAAACAATAAACTATAGTCAATATATATTTAAATATAATATATATTAAAAGATATTAAATACTCCTTCTCTGGTTTTTTTCATCCCCAATTTCTCAAAAAAATTACACCTCCTTTTTTACATCTAGAACCTTATTAACTTTATGTCATGTTTAAAAAAGGTCCTGTACTAGGAGGGTTCAATAGATCCAAGTGGTACTGTTTATGTCTTTAATTAGTCCTAGAAGTCTTTTAGAGAAAAACTATATGTTACCTCTTTTCTGTTAGAGAAATTGTTCACCACGACCCTTTTGACCAGTTGGTGGACATTTTCTTACTTTGATGTGAAAGATTGTGGTATGTGTTTTTATTTGAGTTTTACCTAATTTCTAGATTTAAATTCTGGTCTTTGATATTTTGAGGATCTCCTTTTTTATCCGTCTTGCGAATGTCTGTATTTAGTGTCGTTCTAGGAGATACTGGGTGGAGGGTCTCATTATCTTTATTTTTGTTTTTATTTGTTTACCCTGGATTAATTCGAATTTTCGAAAACGTGTTGTTTCCTTTGATATTCGTTCCACTTTTTCTGTCGGAAGTCTTACCCTCTTTCATTGTCGTTTGTTTTGACTGTTTCTTAATTAGAGTTTTTATGTGTTCGTCGAGTACGTCGAGTTATGGTCTTTTTATTTACTGGGTTAGTTTTTCACCCGGTTTCTTGATTTATTCGTAAAGAGGTTTCTTCTGTATGTCTACCGATTGTATATTCTTCTACGAGTTGTAGTGAATAATAGACTCTTTACGTTTAGTTTTGGTGTTACTCCATAGTAGAGTGCGGTCAGTCTTACCGACGATAGTTTTTCAGATGGTTGTTATTTACGACCTCTCCCGCACCTCTTTTCCCTTGGGGAATTGTGACAACCACCCTTACGTTTGATCATATCGGTGATATCTCTTGTCACCTTTAAGGAATTTTTTGACCTTTATCTTGACGGTATGCTGGGTCGTCAGGGTGACGACCCGTGTGTGTGTTTTCTCTTAAGTTTCTCTGTGCACATGGGGTTACAAGTAACGTCGCGACAAATATTATCGATCCTGTACCTTCCTTGGATCTACAGGTGACCGTTTGTTTACCTTTTCTTTCAACACCATGTATGTGTGTGACCTTATAATGAGTCAATAATTTTTCTTGTGTAAACTTAATCAAGATTACTCCATCTACTTTGACATCGGATATTATGTCACTTCATTCAGTCTTTCTTTTTGTGGTTATATAATTTGTGGTCATATAATTGCGTACATATACCTTAAATCTTTCTACCATTGTTTTGTCGTTTTGTCTACACGTTTTGTCGTTTTCTCTGTGTCTATATTTCTTGTTTGAAACCTGAGACACCCTCTTCGACTCCCACCCTAATAAACTCTCTTATCGTGACTTTGTACATATAATGGTATACACTTTATCTACTGGTCAGGTTCAAGTTACGTACCTTGTCCCGTGAGTTTCGGTCACGTGACTCTACTGAGTCTCCCTACCCTACCCTACCCCTCCCTCCAACCTTCCCCCAAACGCTACCCCCCTGTGTACGTGTGGGTACCGACTAAGTACAGTTACATACCGATTTTGGTGGTGTTACAACATTTCATTAATCGGAAGGTAATTTTATTTAATTAAATTTTTTAGAATAAAACTCTTCGACGGAATCTGAAAATTTTATTGGGTTCCTTCTTTTGGAATTCATACGACTCACATTGGTGGTAACGATTAAGTTTTCGATAGAAAAGTTCTGTCTTTTCTGATTGTCTGTATTTTTTGAATACCAATGGTGTCCCCTGTCACCCCCAACCCCACCCTATTTAATCTTAAACCATTAGTTGTATGTGTTATGATATCCCCCGTGTCACCACTTCTTAAGTGGACGGTTACGTTCTCCTTGTTCTTTGTTTCCGAGTCAGGGACCCAACCTTTCTAGAGGAGGTACCTCCTCCTTTACCCTTGGATGAGGTAATAAGAACGGACATTTTAAGGTACCCTGATTCGTTCGTGTACATATGTGTGCATATTTTATCTATTTGTTATTCCAGGATGACGTGTCGTGTCCTTTGATATAAGTCATAGAACATTATTGGATATTACCCTTTTTTTAGACTTTTTCCTATATATATATATATAGACTTGGTGAGACGACACGAGAACTTCGATTGTGTTGTAACATTTAATTTACATAAGGTTAAAAAAATTTTTTACCGTTTATTCATTCATGTTTCAATAGAACCTAGTCCCGAAGTTTGAGTCGTAATTACTGTACGACCCGAACTATTAAGAAGTCCTACACACCACCTCCACCTCCACAGGACACGTGATATCTTGTGACTTATCGTAGGGACCGGAGGTGTGAGTGTTCTACGTCATCGTGAAACAAGATTGTTGGTTTTTGACAGAGGTCTGTAACGGTTTGTAGGATACGACTCCACTTCATAGTTGTAGGAAAGGTAAGGAGGTTACTTCTTTGTGGGAATTCAGGAAGTACGAAAGAAAGAAGTGTGAAAATAGAATCCTTATTTCTCGGGATGGTGTCATTAGAAATTATAATTACTATCGGAAGAAGTCAGAAGGATGTAAACCCAGACAATAAAAAACACTGGAGAAGGAAAATCTCGAATGAAACTTATAAACTTAATAAAATTACCGTGATAATGGTTCAAATAAAAGTCATTCGAAAAAATGAAACTCAATTAACATGTAAGTGTATATTAATATTCTTTATCTTTAGAACTCCTGAAGGGACCATCAGGTCGTGAAGGTTACGTACCCAACACCCAAACTAGGTACCAACTCCTTGATTCTAAGGTGTACGGTGTGTCACGTCGGTTTTTCTTTCTTTCTTTTGTCTTTAGAGCACGTGGAAAATGGGTGAAAGAGAGTTTCAATTGTATGACATTTTGATATCGTCTGATGGTGTTCTATTTGTAACTACAATGGATAGTTGGAATGATCCTAAAGGTAAAATGAACATAAGTAAACACAAACATCGAATGTAGTCTCGGTAAAAAATTTTAGTGTAAAGTTCAAGTGCATAGGTTGGTAGTCGGTTTTTATGTCGTCAAGATGACGTTCTTTGAGAACATAACAAGGCATTGATGGTAGTAGAGTGAAGGAACACACGGGGGTTCTTTAAATAATAAAAAGAAAGAATGACATTTTAGTGGTTTTATATTTGGTCTGTACATAAGAAATGTTCATTAATATACATTTTATTAAAATGTCAATTCTTCCAATGTATATTACGCCGTCAATTTAAGTTTTAAATCTTTTTACAACAGTAGAAATTTTTTTGACTTTACATAAGTTTGTTTAAAGTTCATTTTTCTAATTTCGTCTTGTAAAATTTTAGTATGAGTATTCATTTTATTAAAAAATTTTAACTATGTTAATAAAAGTAGATGAATCATTGGACATTCAAAAATGACTTCCCGTTACCAAGGTTTAAAATGGTAACAAAATTTAAAATGGTTTAAAATATATACATTGACTTTTTGTCACCGGAATGTTCGGTGAGTCCTATATCTTATGTTTGAAGTGAACCCAGTATTGTTGAATGGAAGTCAAAGTGACCCCTACCTACTACAGAGAAAAAATGAAGATAGGTTCCAAGACTTAGGTTCAACCCGTTTGACCATCTATTTGGAGATCTGTAAGGAACTTCTAATGAACAAAGACGTAAAAAGAAATCCCAGTCACCTGAAGGTTAAGAACCTCTTAAACCCCGTCTGAGATTTTAAAATTCAATCAAGATATCAATTTTATTACCAAATGAATGAATATTTCGTGTAAAAAAGAAATGAACCCGAACTAAAAAAAAAAGAAGTGTTTTTGTACTATTTAGTTAGAGTTAATATTGGAAAGTTACTATAAGTTTGGGTTTCCCGAGACATTCTACATCTTACTTCGGTTACTTATTATCGTCGTTTACAATAGTTGGGGATGTCTCTGTGTAAGTAAGGTTGGATAGTTCTTGTAGTTGCGGTCAGTAAATGAATAATACTGTTGTGTAAATAAAGTCAGTTAAGAGACACTTTAGAATCCAAGTATTTGACGTTACTTTAATTCCTTAGAATTTTTTACGATGATTCGTTTATTTTACAGTAACCAAGATAATCTTAGATGTGATTCCGTCGGAAAAGAGGAAAAGGATTATTCCAAATGAATTTAGGTCATTTGACTTATGACATTTTTCGTATTACATAGTGTAGTAATTGACGTGACCGTTATTCTAAATCAATCTTATAAAATGTCAAGACGACCTTAAATTTTACGGAAAGAGGTGTTAAATTACTTTCATTAATATATGAAATATTTTATGTTTAGTATTAAAAGAAATATCTTTTAAAAAAGTTTTCACTTTCTTATAATTCAATATTACGTAATACGTGAACGAAACCTGTTTTGCACAAAGTCTTTGTTTAAATATGACATTTGAAGATTCGTAATAAATGAGGAGTTTCGGTTAAGGAACTTATATGACGTTTCGTCTTATAATGTATCTCTTTCAACTTATTTACTTATGGTTGTTAGGAAAATTAAATGATTTACTTTTACGTTCCCGTGTACGGTCCTCAAACTCTTCTCATAAAGTTCTAAAATGCAAGTAGATAATGTATGATGTTAATCTACCTAAGTAATAGCAAAGGTACCTGTACCAATCTAGGTTCTAAGTTGGTGGTTTAATGATATAACGAAATTTTTCTTCGTATAATAAAGTATTGTTTTTTCCGAGATTTTGACGTGACAAGTTGTGTTATCGGTGATCGGTATACCTCCATGTCTCGTGAACCTTACACCGATGAGGACATTACACGAGTCCTATATTGATATTTTATACGTCGTCTAAAGTTTCTGAACCGTGTTTTTATTGTAACCAAGTATTAAAAATTACAAGATTGTAAACCTATATAATTTTAATTAAAGTACAAAATGTCGAAAATTATGATAAATTTAATAATCCTAATGTACACACCGTTTGATAAAGATGACCTGTGACGACGAGATGTTGAATTACCATGTTTAACTAGGTTTTTAGTCATACTCACTTTTCTAAACCTGACAATCATAATTGTAATTTTCAACATGTTTTGCCCTTCTTGTAATTGAAGTCTATTGAGATAATGACCACGGTACTTAACAAAGATAAGTACGCCACTTAATTCTTGGTCGTGAGATCATTGACCCTCTTAATTGATTTAATCATACGTCTCAAGTACATATATAATCTTATCATAGACCGTGTTCCGTCTCTTTAGTCAATAGATGATAAAAATTGTGTCTTTAACTTCTTTTGGACATTTTTGGATTCGAATACTAAATTAGTAGAGATTTACGAGAAATTCGAACTCATTACAAAAACGATACTTCAATAAACAGAGTGCTATAAGTGTTGTGTACACGAATATACAATTTACTGTAATTTTATAGTTTCTTAAACCAATTCTTTTGAATTCTCAGAAACTGTCAAAAATTTCCCACAAGTGATATATTTGATTTGTATACAAGATATACTAAAAGTTATAGAAAATGTTTCTTTTCTGAAGTTTGATATACATACATTTAAAATTATTGCACACACACGATTCAATGAAGTCAACACAGACTGAGACGTACTGGGATACCTGACATCGGGTCTGAGGAGTCAGGTACCCTAAGAGGTCCGTTTTTATGACCTCACCTGACGGTACGGGAATGGACCCTTCGGGTAAATTATCATTATCATTTTGGGATTAGAAGGTTCTAGTTTACTCAAACTCATACTGCCTAATAAACTGTAATTTGAACAAATATCCTTGAGTAACCGACACGTCACCAATCCTGAGACGTGAAAGTAAGTGTCTAAGTTAAGGACCGACCCCTTGATTCTAGAGTTGTTCGGTACCCTACATCGGGGGGGTTTTTACTTATGGTGAATCAGCATCTGTTTTTAATCTGTGCATAAAACTCTGTGAATTATCCAAGATTAAACACTCTTGGATCTTTTTTTCTAAAAAAAGGATCAACTTTTAACTGTTGTACTGAAAAGTCTCTATTTAATGGTATATATAAAGTACTATAGATAAAGTACTGTAAAAATAGGTGGAACTTAGTATCGAAACCCATTGATATGTCTAACTGAACTAAGTCTGTTATGCACGCACACACATTTACTCATATATAAATTTCTTTGTGTTTTTACATGTTTGTAACTAAAATAAGAACATTAAAATAATTATTACGTATTTACTAATTACCTGTCCGTAGTAGTTGAACTGATAGAATGGATGGGACAAAGATAAAATGTTGACTGGATTACGGACAAGTATTCCAATTTACATAGTAGAACCTGGGGTTCAAATATGTTATTTAATTAGATTGAATATGTTAGTCTGTAGTATATAAAAAAATTTTTGGATTTTTTTCAGTGAACTTCAAGAGTTTGAAAATTTTGTGGACGGGTTTAACGAAAGATCCGTCTCTCCGTGTCTCCCGATTGTTAGTTTCTTTACGAGTTATTTTTATAGACACTCTGACAGGTAGTCACGAAATAACTACCGTCCAGAGATATTACCATATAGTTTTTATCTAAAGTTTCTCATTTTTTTTTTTTTATGTGAACAAGTAAAGAATTCTAAAGAGTAGGAATTATCAGGTATAATTATTTAGAGTATCAGGTACACTTTATAATACTGTTATCCACTCAATGTGTTACATGTGATATGACTTTTGTAGTTTCCTAGATTGTTTGGCCCTTTAAGGTGAGTTCGGATAAAGACGAAATAACTAGACCTGTGTTCATGTCTTCAGACCTTCCTTTTCTGTCTTAGAACGTTATAAAGGTCTTTCTATTAATTGAAAGGGTGGCACTTATTTAACGTGTACGTCGGGTCCGATTAATGTTTGTTTACCCGTCGAGGATAATTTTTGTTGTCGTCAAGAGCCCAGACAGAAAGTAGTAGTAGTGTTTCCACAATAGAGGTAACATCACGACCGGGTTGGAGGAGGTGTTCCTCACCTTCATCTGTCAGAACGTCTCTTCAGACCAGCGAAAGTAAAGACGTCGTGCTAAACAAGGTTATAAATATTACTATAAAGTAACTCAGTGGATAAGGAGACGTATAAGGCTACTTTACTGTAGGTTCTCGTAGTCATCTAGTAGTGGGACTGACTTTTTTCAAATTCGTGTGTATAAAAAAAGGGTTCTCCCTTACAGAATTTTTACTAGGTCCTTTTTTAAGAATTGTAATTTCGTTAAACCCCTTTAAGATTTATGGTGGTTAAGAAATTGTATATTAATATTATTGAAGTATTCTCTAGGGGTTAAGACGAAATCTTATATCCAGTAGAATACTAAAGTTCTGTTTCAACTTCATGTAACCTTTTTTTAATTCCTTCCGATGGGGGTGAGAACTCACATTCTGAAAATCTGATGAAGTTAGAATGTTCCCCTTTTGTCCGTCTTATATACATATGGGTAAATCATTTTAATTCTCTCCTTTTTTGAGGTTTGTACTGTTTCATATGTTTATTCTTATTTATCTCGTCTCGCGAAGGGTATTAAGGATTTAGGGATAAATTGAGTATCGAAAGACACCCTCCGTAAAACTTATTTTGTATTTCGTAGTTTTGTAATTTAATAGAAATTAAAAGACTCAGATTTATTTGAAAATGTTTCTATCCATTTAACCTCATTTATGGGGTGACTATTACGACAAACGAGATCTTCTTTTCAACAATGGACATACACTTGGTTTCCGAACGGGACCATGCTTAAGACCCGTTAGTTAGTCAACTCTCTTCAGACAAACACCGTGTGAGGCACCTCCCCCCGGACCTTAGCCGGTAAAAAGACCAAGATAGAAAAAAGAGTAAAAGAGTAGGTGTTAAAGGTGAAGACACGATAGAAAGTCACGGATATTTATCCATAAAATTTAATAATTTCGTTAAAGTAAGTTTTTTAAATTAACATGTGGGACATAAAGATTAAATTCAGACTTTAGTCGTATATCATAGCAAAATTTTTTATAGGTACTTGTCTTTTTTAAAAATTCAGTAAACGCGGACGTTTCATACTTTATAGGACTAAATCGTACATCGTCTAATAAGATTAACACTTTTTCAAAGTTAATTCCTCATAAAAGTTAATTCAAGTTGATATTAAAATAACAGTTAAAAAAGGAAAGGATAATTATAAAGGAAAACAAAAGGAATTATATTATAGTGGTTCATTTTAAATCCGTTATATGGATTAATGACATTATTTAGGGTGGTAATAGCTTATTATTTGTGTGTATACGTCTCTAAGGAGTATTGTGGAACATTTAAATTCGACCCTAAGTATGTGTTCTTTAACTCCGAGTTTCTTTAGTTCATCCCATTGAACTATTTCCAGTGTCTGAATCATACTCCATTATGGTCCAGTTTGATAATAGACAGGGGGTAGACATATAGACTCCAGTAACTATAAAGAGGGCCGTTAGAACTAAGGTCGAACACGAAGGAGGTCGGGTCGCAAAGAGTACTACCTGAGACGTATATTCAATTTATTCGTGCCACTGTTATATGTCGGAACTGCATGAGGAAAAGGATAAACTTTGGTCAGACAACAAGGTACAGGTCAACCTTGACAACGAAGGACTGGACGTATGTCCAAAGAGTTCTCCGTCCAGTCCACCAGACCATAAGGGTAGAGAAAGTCTTAAAGGTGTCAAATAACATTAGGTGTGTCTATCACTTCTTGATTTCTCGGAGAGCTACTTTCACTTTCTCCTCTCACTTGTTCAACCGAATTTCGAGTTGTAAGTCTTTTGATTCTAGTACCGTAGGCCAGGGTAGTGAAGTACCATTTATCTATACCTTTGTCACCGACTGAAATAAAAAGACCCGAGGTTTTAGTGACGTCTACCACTAACGTTGGTACTTTAATTTTCTTCGAATGAGGAACCTTCGTTTCAATACTGGTTGGATGTGTCGTATAATTTTTCGTCTCTGTAATGAAACAATGGTTTCAGGCAGATCAGTTCCGATACCAAAAAGGTCGCCAGTAGGCGACCTTTTTGGTAGTACATACCTACACTCTCAACCTGATATTTCTTTCGACTCGTGGTTTCTTAACTACAAAAACTTGACACCACAACCTTTTCTGAGACCTCTCAGGGAATCTGACGTTCCTCTAGGTTGGTCAGGTAGGATTTCCTCTAGTCAGGACCCACAAGTAACCTTCCTGACTAAAACTTCGACTTTGAAATTGTGAAACAGGTGGACTACGTTTCTCGGTTGAGTAAACTTTTCTGGGACTACGACCCTAGCGTTTCTCAGCCTGTATTGACTCGCTTACTTGACTTGATTTGTACTGTTGAGAGTCGGGGACCCTATACGACCAAGAGTTTTTATTTGAAGTTTTTTATTTAATTGTACCGTATTAAATTCCCTTTTTATTTTGAAATTCTTTTAAAGAAACTTTATTTTTAATCTCAGAATGATTAAACTTAGAATTGACTTTAAGTTCCCCTGAGTGGAAATCTCTGTTCCTTTTTTCTGTTCATATTTTTGAGTTGTATGTTTCACAATTGTATTTCTAATTTTTGAGTGACATAAAATCAACCTCTTGTGTAATATAAATAATGAAATTCATAGAATGTGAACATATGGAATTATAATCGTAGTACGAATGAAGAATTCAATATAAAAGACATTAACCTGTAATTATTTCAATCATAACTTTAAAATTTTTTGTTTGAGAACTACTCTGAGTCCTATTAGTGACTTTCTCTTCTCAGACTTTATACCTTACTTCCTTTATTTCTTCTTAGAAAATAAAGAAAAAAGAATGAGTAAGAACATAAAATAGAATAATGATAATTAGAAACCGACATGGTCCGTCGAAAGTCCTATACCCTAGAATCAAGGAATCCACAGCTTGAGTTCTGGGTACATAATCCTCGTGTGTCAGAATTGATGACCTGACGGTCCCTTCAAGGTTTTTCCCAAAACTTAATCACTATGTACAAAAAAAAAAAAAAAAATTACATAAAAGGATCAAAACAGGTGACTTGGCAGACCTTCGTTACTGTGGGACCATCGTTTCGTCACCTGGGGTCGTAGGTCTAGAACGTTGTTGTACCTACTTAAAATTTTTGATATTTACTACCTCTTCCTTTACTGTTGGATGAGGTCATGAGGACGGACCCTTTAGGGTACCTGTCTCCTCGGACCAGCCCGATGTCAGGTACCCCAGTGTATTTCCTAGCGTATACTGAATCACTGATTTGTTGAAATGGGGTCTAGGACAACTATGGACTTCAAAAGTCAAGTCAAGAGTAGTACACCGATTTCATAACCTCAAAGTCGAAGTCGTAGTCAGGAAGGTTACTTATAAGTCTTGACTAAAGGAAATCCTGCCTGACCTACCTAGAGGAATGGCAGGTTCCCTGAGAGTTCTCAGAAGAGGTTGTGGTGTCAAGTTTACGTATTTAAGAAACCGTGAGTCGAAAGAAGTATCAGGTTGAGAGTGTAGGTATGTACTGATGACCTTTTTGGTATCGAAACTGATCTGTCTGGTAACAACGGTTTCATTATAGAGACGAAAACTTATATGATAGATCCAACCAGGATTGAAAAGAAGGTTCCTCGTTCGCGGAAAATTAAAGTACCGATGTCAGTGGTAGACGTCACTAAAACCTCGGGGGGTTTTATTTCAGACAGTGACAAAGGTAACAGAGGGGTAGATAAACGGTACTTCACTACCCTGGTCTACGGTACTAGAATCAAGACTACAGACCACGACGGAAAAAGGTAGGTGGTCTCCCGTTACAAGATGAGACGGCCTATGAGTCGGAGGGGAAGCTCTGGAAGGGAAAGTTTAGGATCACAAAGTGGAGGACTTCACTAGGGGTCACAGAGTTTTAAACTAAACTGGAAATCTTTATGTAGAATGTAACCTTGGAGTATCTCTATATGTAGGTATACGTTGAAACATACATGTATGCATTGTTTGTAAAGTATTTTATTGGGAACAGAATTGTCTCTTGTCTGAACACCAACGGGTGCCCCAACCTCCTCCCTACTTGATTCTCAAACCCTAGTCGTCTATGTTTGATAATATATCTCTACATACCTATTTGTTCCTTGATACGAGTTATAGGACAGTATTTGGTATTACCTTTTCTTGTACTTTCTTATATATATATATATATACACACACACATTGACTTAGTGAAACGACATGTCCTCTTTATGTGACATTAGTTGATATAAGGTTTATTGTAATGTAATTTTTTTTTTGTTTTGTGATGTTTACTTTTCTCGGTCCTCTGTCTTTTGAAGGTGGATATGTTTGTATTTATTATCTGTTTAGATACCATTGTCTTTAGTGTTTTTACCAAACCAATCCGTCCCGTTTCCTGTTCTCCTACCCCTTGACTGACCTTTCCCGGTGACACCTTCAAAAATCTCATTACTTGATAACTATATAGAACAAACCTCGTCCGAATATGTTAAAAGTTTTGAGTTTGACTTGTGGATTTCTCAGGACGTAAAATGTCGTACAATGAATAAAATGGACTTAAATTTTTTCTTTCTCTTTGTAGAGGAATTTTGAAGGGATACCCAAATCAAAAAGTTTTATGAAACTTATTTTCTGATGGTTACCACAAGTGACCCTACACTTCTGTTTGTGAACTTACCGTTATAAAAGTTGACCGAGTTATGAAACCTTTTTACAAATCGTCATAAATGTTTTCGATTCGAGTATATGATATATATATATATATATATATATATACAAACATATGTGTGTCTGTGTGTATATATATATAGGACAATGGATAGTTAAAGTGTCCTGTTATTTATACATATAGGTAGGTTTTCCTTTACCGTTGGGTGAGGTCATAAGAACGGACCTCTTAGGGTCTCTGTCTCCTCGGATCACCCGACGGCAGATACCCCAGCGTATCTCAGCCTGTGCTGACTTCGCTGAATCGTCGTCGTCGTCGTCGGTAGGTTTTCATACATGTTATTGTAAGTGTTGTCAGTATATAAGTATGTCATTTCTTGGGTTTACAGATAATTATCCTCGTACTTTTTTATCGCATAAGTATTACTATGTTAATTTATAATGACGTCTTACCTTTTATTGACGGGGTGCATCGTTATTCGGAGATGTCTTTATTATTCGTTTTCAGCCCATATTTTTTTAAGTTTGTGAAATATATTATAAAATTTGACCACTCCCTTGAGAGATTTTTCGTCGATACAAACTCCTCTCGTTACTAAGACTGATCCTGCCCCATGTTCACGTGAGAGACCTTTACACTTTTACAAGATGGAATTAGAATTATGAATTGTACTCATGGATATATCCTCTTTTCTTTTCTTTCTCTTTCATCGAGTCAGTACAGGTTAAGAAACACTGGGACACCTGATGTGTCAGGTACTTTGAGATGTTCAGTGTTATGACCTCATCCATCAGAAAGGGAGGAGGTTCCCTAGAAGGGTTGGGTCCCTAGCTTGGGTCCGGAGGAAGTAACGTCCGTCTAAGAAATGGTGGACTCGGTGTTTCCTTCGGGTTCTTATGACCTCATCCATCGGATAGGGAAGAGGTCGTCTAGAAGGGTTGGATCCTTAGTTTGGTCCCAGAGGACGTAACGTCCACCTAAAAAATGGTTGACACGATAGTCCCTTCGGTTCGAAGGAATTTGAATTATGAATTGTACTCATGTATGTATCCCCTTTTATTCAGTAGGAATTGGAATATTAAAGAATAAATGTCATAAATTCGATACAGTGTTAAATTCTTTTTTTAAGTTCTTTTTTAATTTTCAAGAAATATACCTTACTATAAGGGTATATACGACAAAAATAATTTCCTCGTTTTGTCATAGTACATCATATTTGTACATGTTAGAGTCCTTTTTATGTATTTTTCCGTATTGTGATGAACGGTGTGGTTCCTTCCAAATTGATCAAGTGACAACCACTTTCTACTCTTCCTTTAAAAAGTGATATATGGGTAACTTAGAACTTAGTGTCCCCTAAGAGACGACCCCCCCCCCCGCCTTTAAGTTCTTTTATTTCTTTTGTCTTTCCTCTTTTTAACACCAAGTCCGGAATTTTCTGAGTATCGTATGTGTTTAATTCCTTTTCTAGATCTGTTTTGTTCACAATTCTGTATAAAAATGATTTTGGTTTAGAACAATAGAACTCGAGACTTTGTTACTCAGTCAATAAAGACTCAGAGACTCCAAAAAAGACATAAACCAGGAAAAAAAGACATAAACCAGGATAATAATACTCGTTGGTCGTTACGACCTTGTATATCTACAATATAGGGATCCAGGTCCAGGATACTGACCATAACTCTATTTCTGATCGGACACGTTTCTGTGTCTTCATTCTTTTCTCGTCGTGTGTAAAACACCTTAACGTTCCAGTCGGTTAAACCCGTTGTTCCAAACTCTACTCTCATCGTTCGTGTCAAGATTCCTGAAATACTAATAATATAATTACTGAGGAGATTCAGGAGTATGAGATACTATCGAATTCGTGAATAAACAACATAAAATTGTTACTCTTTTGAAATCGTACATTCTGTAATTTATTGAACTTATGTTGACTGATTTACGTCTCGGTCTTAGTTAATTTAGATTGTTTTTTCCTTCTGTGTTTATCGAGTCAAAACCTCGTTGATAGTTCTTACGTTATTCGACCTACTTAGTGTACTAGGTGGTTAAGGTGAGTGAAGATCCATATATAGGTTTCTTTTACTTTTTATAAGTTTCTCTATGTACGTGAGGGTTTACATAAGTCGTAATAAGTGTCATCGGTACTATACCTCTGTTGGATTTACTGGAGATTTTTTACTTACCTATTTTTGGTATACCATATATATGTGTTGTCTTATGATGAGTTAGTACTCTTTCCTCCTATAGGACGACAAAGACTGTTGTACCTAATTAAAATTTGTGTAATATCATTCACTCTATTTTTTCCGTCTTTTTCTGTTTGTGTTCATAACATACTATATTGAATATACACCTTAGATTTTTTTACTTTGGACAAAAATTTTTTTTTTCTTTTACGAATGGTCCTTTACCTACTCCCCAATTCTGACTACAACAAATGATGATGAATGAATATTCATCATCATTTATTCTCTGGTTATATTACGTGTTATGTTACTGATATCTGTTATAACATGATATTGACAATTCACTGTTACGATGTTCTCGTTAGTTTTATGTTATATGTATACATTTATTCATTTTTTATTTCTCTCTCTCTCTCTCTTTCTTTTTCTTAAGTCATACCACTTTTACTTACCCTTTCCTCCTTTGTCTAAGTCATTCACACCGATACATCTGTAAGAGTTGGTTCCATCTATACCCTTTATCGATTTCATATAAAACGAAGGAAACTATCGAAAAAGTTCTTTCAATTGTGAACTCGTATAAGTTTATGTATAAACTTTTTCGACTAATTTTCCTCATTATTTATCTTCCCATATATTCATTGTCACTTAAAAATAAATCTCGAATTCCACATACGGTCTATGACAGTAATGTCTAAAGTATGGGTATTGTTGGGGTACTTCAGGTGAAATGTCTTTGGAGTCTTGTGACGGACTTCACGAACTTCAGGTCTCGATACTCCTATACATACGTCCAGGAGTTCAGGTACGAAATTTAGTCATACAAATGTGACGTTTCGGATTACTTCGGGATGGAAGGATTTCCTTCTTTTTTTTTTCTGTAGAAAGGATGACATCATTCACCATCCATGTATTACTTATAATTTACTTATGTCTGGATACGACAAGATTTAGTGATACGAATACACAAAGACAAAGTGTTGTCAAAATAAAGAATGATATTTAGTCGGTGATGTATAATTATTACGATTGGTCATATCATTACGTTTTCAAGAAAATTTTTATAGGGAAGGGGTGACGAGATTCAAAATATTATCTTCATCTGTTAGTCACTATATTTTTAATTCTTGAATTACCCTTATACTTGTCTGGTTTTTTCCTACGTTACTTAATGTTGGTCTAAGAATGTCTCCATCCCTCTGGTCTCCTTTAACCATTGAAGTAACTTTTACTATCGCCTCGATCTCGAACGAATCTCTAGACTCATGTGAGTCAGTGCAGACTGAGAAGCTGGTAATAAGTTTTTTGGTTCTTATGGTACACGACTACTCTTCGTTTACATTAAGAGTATGTTTTACCGTCGTACGTTTTACCAATTTAGGTAAAACCTGTTATCCAACCGTTGAAGGATATCAATTTGTATGTGAATGGTGTCTAAGGTCGTTAGTGTTAGGAGTGATAAATCTGGATACAAAATAAGTATTAGAAGTTTTTGGTCTTTGTTAGATATACAGATAGTTGTTCACTTGACATACGTCATGTAGGAATGATACTTTATGGTCAGTTGTTATTCTTGTTTGACTATGTACTTTGTTGTTCTTACTTAGAGTTTTCGTGATACGATTCAGTTTCTTCAGTCTTTGTTTTCCGATGTTTGATCACTACATATTAAATAAATGTACTATCAGATCTTTTCCGTTTTGATCTCCCTGTTTTTTTTTTTTAGTCTAGTCACAGGGTTCCCTGATACATACTCCTTTCTCTAACCGATGTGTCCACCGTGTTCACACATTCTGACGGTTTTAAGTCTTTAGATATATCCTTTTTCCCGTTTATAATACATATATACATCCCTTGCCTTTTGGTTTTTACGACTTTGGTAAAGATGTTGTTTTGTCTGTTCTCTAAATTATTTTCGAAATTCTTGTGTAGACCTTATTGATAAAATTTAATCGGGAACCATATGTCCTTTTAAATAGATTTAAAATTACTACTCTTATGTTAGAGAAAATATCGTTGGATTTATGATTTCCTGGTTCTTATGGGTTCTTACAAATTCAAACAAAACCCCAAGTTGGGTTGGTTCTTCCTAGTTTAATTTTTGTCCACCTTTGTAGTCATTAGGAAACTCCCCAAAGGTTCCAATCTGTAAAGAAACCTAAAATATTTTACCGTTTTCTCGGAACTCTATGTCATTCTCAGAATCCAATGACGCGACACGAATCAGTGAGTCAACGCAGGTGGAGACGCTAGGATATCCGATATCGAGGAGACAGGTACCCCTAAGAGGTTCGTTCTTATGACCTCACCCAACGGTACGGGAGGAGGTCCCCTAGAAAAGTTAGGTCCCTAGGTTGGATCCAGAGGGCGTAAGGTCCGCCTAACAAATGGTAGACTTGGTGGTCTCTTCGGGTTCTTATGACCTCACCCACCGGATGGCGAAGAGGTCCCCTACAAGGTTTAGGTCATTAACTTGGCCCCAGAGGTCGTAACGTCCGGTTAAGAAATGGTCGAGACAATGGTCCCTTCTTACAAAAACGAAAAAAGAATTTTAATGAATTATCTAAATAAAAAATATCGTCGAAATCTAAGTGTCGTATTGACGTTCATGTCTGACAAGACATATACTTATTAATGGAGGTTTTACTCTAATTCCAAACATCACTCTCGGACTTGTGCCACCTTTGGTCGTTAGTCCCTTTATCCGTTCTTTGGAACGAGCAGGTAGAAAGAGGATTCTTTCTTTAGGGCAAGGTTTAAAAGATATGACTTCATTATGAGTGACTTTTCTTTTTCTTCATTTATATTTAAAGTAGTTAAATAAGTTAACCTTTAATTTTGCAGATAACGAATTCTATAGTTGACGATATTTTGATAAAACTAAATAACATTGTAATATGTGTAAATGACATTGTATCCCATTTATATTTATCGACATTTTGGGATGACAATCATTTAAGAGAATGTGTTTATCTTTCTTTAAATCTTATGATAGAAGAGTTTTTGATTGAAGATGAATCTAGTCGAAATGGATGCGTATTCGTTAATTTCTCACAATAAGAAATTTTTTTTCGAGTTATTAATTGAAAGATTACTCAGTTAATTCACTTTTAAAGTAAAGTTTGGGTATAATTGGTATACATTTTATCTGTTGGTTGCCCTTAAACGAGATACCGAGTCCTTTGAGTTTGACCCCGAGACATAGTTAGGTCTCCCCACCTTACCCCGTCCTCTGTCCAAGTTTTCCCTCCCCAATATACATATGGATACCGACTAAGTACAACTCCAAACTGTCTTTTGTTGTGTTAAGACATTTCGTTAATAGGAAGTTATTTTTTTTTTAAAAAAATTCAGTGTAATTGAACGAGGTAAATTTATCATTTATTGTTTCAATTTGTACAGTTGTCTGACGGAAGGTTGAAAAAGGGTAGTGACTCTTATTACCATATAATCTTCGTCAAAAATAGTTCAAATGTCTCATCTAATCAAACGACACAAAAGATTCGACCATCCCATTACTGTGACAAATTATGCAGGTTTGAGATCGTATGTCGTGTTACAAATCATTGTCGACTCACTTATGTGCCTGTGTCTACGTGTGTGGGTTAAAATATAAACTTACTAAGTTCTGGGAGTTGGAGGGGAAACTCTCCCTCTTGATATTTTCTGGAATTTTCACTTGTCTTATATCGATTTATTTCTTGTAGATATTGTGGTACTTCATATTTGTATCCGCTTTTTGATATCTTCGTTTGAAAGTGTGGAATTAACAGAGAGATCCCTTCATCTCTCCCTCTATATTTACTTGTTCGACACCCTAGTTGTTCAAGGTTGTATATTTCTATTATACTTCTTATGTATATTATTACCGTAAAGTCTTTGTGAACAAATCTAATGTCAAACGTATAAAATTTTTTACTTTTGTTCTAAGATCTCTTTGTTTTGTTCTCCTATTTACCCCCCTTTACATCTTTTCTTATTATGTTTTCTTTATGTACTGTAGTTTACTATACCGAATGTCAAATTGTTAGGCTGTGATATAGGTTTAGTGTTTCGTTCAAAAGTTTCCCACCGTTGACCCACTGATTTCTATGGGAACTTCATAAATCCAGTTTAACAATTAAAACTTCTTTATTAATGGATATTTACTTTCGACCGAAACTCGATGGAAAGTGACATACCCTTTTTTTTAGAGTAAAATCTTTACATTTATGGGTTCAACATAAAAATGAGACTATAAAAGGTTGATAGTTTCACGTTTCGAGGGAATCTAGTCACTTTATGTTGATTGTAGAGTCATTATGATCCATTTAGTAAATGAGAGGAATTTGTGACTTCTTTTAAAAAAAAATTTAGATTCAGAACTTCTTTAAAGAACTTCTTTGTAAGACTAAAAACAATGTGGAGTTTTCGGGAAAAGTGTCACGGACCGTACACCACCCGTGTATTATGTATACAAATTTAAACTTTTAAAAGTCTGTAATTCTGTAGATCGGAGAAGTTTTTATAAATCGTATTATAAGGTGTTCATATTCTTCAAAAAGTCCTTGAAGAGTTTCTGTTTTTAGATTTGTGATTACTTACTTATTCGGACATATACATACTCTTTGGAATTTCTATGTTTCCGTTTTTCGTACTGAGGAGTTTAGATCTACACGTGATTAGTCTCTTACTATTGTCATTTGTCGGTAAGATTTGAACCGCGAGATCATGGACAGTTTTTGAGACGACGATTTGTTACTGTTCTTTTCTTCAGTAGGGACCACGACACAGATTGTAAGACAGGTGACAGGATCCCCTGTAATAGTACAGGATGGAACTTCGAGACCTAAGATGTGACGTACCAGTCTTTTAAACAGTTGTGACTTCATCGACAAGAGGAGGGAGTGGACATACTCGTGTGACCTTCCGGTCAATGGGACTGTACCTCAACGGACAAGTGACAGTCCAGAGTCTTCCCTGGACCATCGTTCTCAATGGTTTTGTTTGTTTGCTTGTTTGTTTTTCCTTATTATTAAACTTCGACTATCGGTGTCCGGTCCGTGAAAGACGGGTATTTTTCCGGGAAAAGAAGTCACAAAAGTAGTTGACATTGTTTTCTTCGTTCTTTTTTTATTTGTTCAACGAAGTATAACATTCGGTTAGTTTAGGTAGTACTACCGTAGGTTCCTTCTACCGATCAACTACGACTACTTTTTTAATAAAAGACCATTACCCGGTTCCAAGTAAAAGAAAAAAATTTATTTCCATCTATAAAATTTCGACGATACAGGAAAGTTTTTATCGGAAATGGAAGGGAAATATTCTTAAAAAAAAATTCAACTTTAAAATCGTTTAATCTATACGTATACGTTTAGTAACATATTTGTACATTTTGTAGGATGTGTTATGATTATGTGTCTCCCAAAAAAAAGAACGAATTTCTATTATCTTGTTTGTTATAAGAGGATTGTAGTTGAAATTATAAGTCTTTCGTTGATAATATCTTTCAGACTTGATTTTTCTAATTTATCAGAGGAAAATTATACAGTGTCTTTTGAATTTTCAATTTTTTGTTAGTCTTAAGACTTTAGTTAACACTTCTTTCAGTCTTCTGTCGTTGGTAAAAAAACGGTAACTACAAGTAGACGTTTAAAATTGTATTTGTAAATAAACGTTTAATCGATTTAAAGTGAAAGTTAAAATTTATATATGTGATCAAAAGAGTCACCGAGTCTACCAATTCTTAGACAGACGTTACGTCCTCTGGGTCCAAGCTAGGGACCCAATCCTTCTAGGGGATCTCTTCCATTGTCGTTGGGTGAGGTCATAAGAACGGACCTCTTCGGGTACCTGTCTCCTCGGACCGTCTGTTGTCAGGTACCTTAGTGTTTCTCAGGTTGTGTTGACTCGTTGATTGTGAAAATGAAAAATTTAAAAATATACATTAGTAAGTGTAATACGAAAAAAGTGATTATAGGAACATTCGTCTCTTTATAGAGTCATCTCTTTCGTCCTCAGTATATTTGTTGTTGTACTTGGTTGTATTTAAAAGATTTTATGAAATATATGAAATGATTATAAAGGATCTTTATTTTATGTTTTCTGATAATTTTAGGAGATTAAAATGATTATTTGCCGAATATTTTTACACAATATAAGTAATATTTACTACAATTTCAAACCGTAATATTGTCTAAAAGGATGGGGTAGACAAGTCACTGAATGTAAACCGCGAATTATATGAGAAACTCGTGACGAAGAAGGTGTCCTATGTGGACGTGTGGACATGGCAGTAGTATCATTATGTAGTATGACCGTAATCCGAGACAAACTTTACCAACTAGTCAGGAAAGTAGTACAAGAGCTATTGGTATACTTATTAGTTTCAAGTGAACTTCATCGTTTCTTTCTTTTTACTAGTGTCTAACTTTTTTTTTTTGTTGTCAATGATATTTTTTTTTAGGTTTCACTTCAAAGAGTTCCCAATTGTTTATGTTTTGGTAGAAATAATAGTCTGTTTTTAGTCAACTTTGTGATATACCATATCACCCTTCTTGTCTCCTAGACATGTAAAAAGTTGCAAGTAGATTCAATTATTTTGTTTTTAGTACAGAATGTAGCTCCTAAAGGGGACGGGGCCGGAGAAGGAGCAGGAGCCGGAGCAGGAGATTTCCTCGGAGCCTATAATGGTGGGAGTGAAGAGTGTGACCTTTGAAGTAGAACTAGTAGAGAGAAAAGAGAAAGTGCGGAGGTTGGAAAAAATTTTATTTTTATAAAAATATATAAGGTCAAACGTTGATACTAACTGTAGAATATTTTTACACCATTGGTGAGGTGGGGTGAAACATTGGTCAATAATCATTGACCAGTAAGAAGTCTTTCTATCTTTGATTTCTCTAATGTGTCATCAAACAGTTTTAGAGACGGTATTTTCCCTGTAGAATACAACAACAAGTCAGTGATTCAGTACAGATTGAGAAAGGTTGGGATACTTGACGTCGTGTAGTCCGAAGGTAGTGATAGAGGCACTCAAAGGAGTTTGAGTACAGGTAACTCAGTCACTACGGGAGGTTGGTAGAGTAGGAGACTATATTATTATTATTAGTATTATTATTGAATAATCTTCTATAAGATTATTCATTTTATTGTATGATGTTTCTATTACTGTAGGAAAGGATTTTGACATGACAATTTTTAAGTCCTTCAAGGTTCCATTGACTCAAAATATGTTATGTTTTGAGGTTTTCTTTTTTTTTTTCTGTTGAACAAAAGTGGGATTGTTGAATAAAACTCTTTATACTTAAAACTTCCTTTGCTATAAAGATAAATTCATTTTCTGAAAAAAGAAAAAAATTCTTTTTTCCTTTACTTTTGTCTTTTTGACTCTCTTCTATAGTCTTCGTGTTATGTGTTTAATATAGGTCGTATGTATGTCTCGAGTGTTTACATAGAGTACGTGTGCGTGTAAGAGTATGTACGTCACTGAATCTACCTTTTTTAGTAATTTTCTAACCTTCCCGTTTGTTCCTTTACATTTCTCTGTTATTTTTTTCTACGAGTCACAGTGACCGGAACTCTTTACGTTCAATTCTGTTAGTTTCTCATAAAAGATTAGACATGGTCACACTTTTTATAAAATTCCAGGATATTATAGTTTGTGACTGGTTCTATCTCTGCTATCTTGAAAACATATTACGGTCTCATTTTTGTTTATGTAAAGTTAAAACTTTTTGACTTTGTTACTTTAGTTACATTTCCAAACGTATGGGATCTCTGGTCCCAAAAAGTGGGTACCGTAATAAATGTAAAAACTTAGTCTATCGAAAGATCACACCCCCGACAGGACCCATGACATCCTACAGAAGCACAATAAGAATCAAAGATGAGTGATTTATGGTCATCGTTCTAAATATTAAAATATATTCAGTATAAAACACCTGTTAACTCATTTACATTGATAATTGATCTAAAATCTACTATATTCCCTTAATCACAACTAAAAGAACCTACGACGTAAAAGAACCCTGTAGTCACGAGTTCACAGTGTTATAGACGTTCAATGAAAGTCTGCTAAGTCGTCTACTTAATTTCTGTCGGTTTAATGATTTAGATCTACCACTAATCTGTCCATAAGCGACATGTTACGAAAGTATCCTGTTGTACGGAATTTTTAATAATCTGAGTCATCTTCCCCGAAGGGACCACCTAGTCATTTTTTACGTGACCGGTTACATCCCCTGTGTCCAAACTGGGGGTCAAGTCATATTCAAAGACGTACGACACCTCGTCGATTCGGATACGTGGTGGTGATGACTCGGACGCGAGATCTCGGGTACTAGGTGCAGTTCTCTTCAGTGACGTTACTCTTCGGGTACGCGGTGTTGATATCTCTTGATGGGGGGGTGGTGTTGATTTCATTTGAGTGCGTTAGTTCTAAGTCGTGTCAGCTTTAATTTAATTTATAAAAATTTTATTTTTTTTTATTTTTCTAAAGTCATCTTTTGATGTTTTGATTTACGAGTCCCTTAAGGGACTACCAGGTCATCAATCCGGAGACGTGAAAGTGACGGTTCCCGTGTCCAAGTTAGAGACCAGTCACTTGATTCTAGTACAACACACCATGTGGTTTATATACATACATACACACATAGACACATTCACATATATATACACACACACATATATATGTATGTGTGTAAATGGTATGGTGGATCCTTAGGGGAGGATCTACAAATACCCTTTGTTTCTGTATACGGGTGTCTTTTCGAACATATGTTTACAACTACCGTCGTAATCAGTATTGTCGGTTTTTGATCTTTGTACGGTTTATAGGTGCTTGTCTACTTACCTATTTCCTCATATAGGTAAGTTGTCTTTTGACAATACGTAATTTCTCCATCTTTAATGACTATATACCTTGTTATGACTACTTACACTTTTAGTATTGCGACTCGTTTTTTTTATGTTCTCCTATATTAAATATAACATATCAATTTAAATAAGACTTTTCCATTTATTTTAGACTATGCTTCATTAGAATCTGAACTGTCATTAAAGTCACATCAAAGAAACTAATAATCAAGTCATTTCAACTGAAAAATTTCCTAGGTCTTTATTTGTATTCTCCGAGGGTTCTCGGTTGAGACCCTGTTAAACTCGTAATTTTAATTTGTTAGTACCATTACTAAAGTTGGCGACTTTTATATTCTACTGAAATCAGGTGTGGTTATTATTGTCCCTCAACAAAGAATGTCACCTTACGGTTATTCTTTACGACGTTATCGATTTAATCGTAAACATCGGTAGTACCAATTATGGAGTCAGTACATTCTTATTTTTAGTAGTCACCTTTGATTTCACTTTCACTTTCACTTCAACGAGTCAGCACAGGCTGAGAAACGCTGGGGCACCTGACATCGTGTGGTACGAGGAGACAGGTACCCTAAAAGGTCCGTTCTCATGACCACACCCAACGGTAAAGGAAGAGGTCTCCTAGAAGGGCTGGGTCCCTAACTTGGATCCAGAGGGTGTGACATTCGTTCTGCGAAATGGAAGACTCGGTGGTCCCTTCATACTTTTTTACCCATAAGAGTGTAAGAGTTTCAGAGACTGGTGTTTAATGTATAATTAGTGGTTCCCTTTTTTCTCATAGAAATAGTATTTCTTTGGACCTCATGGAGTAGAATTGGTTCACGAGTTTCAATCCTAGTGGTTATTATTCTATGTGGTTATAGTATACATAAAAGTTCAATGTGTGAACTTTCTTTTAGTAAATTGGAAACGTCATAAGAACGGTTTTTGAGTATTGGGTTAGTACTCCTTTATAGTCTTTTGTATTGGGTTAGTACTCCTTTGTAGTCTTTTGGGGTTCACTCCATGCCGTATCTGTGTATTGACAGGATACAGGAAGTCTTTTTCTAGTAGTACTTTTCTGTTTTCATCTTGATAGAGTTTGATTGTCTCTACTTTCTCTTCTGTTCATTTTCGTTGTACACTAGTGCCCAATCTAAGACACTTTCTGTCTTTTTGACGTTTCCCGTAATGACTCTTTAAGATAGACACCTGTATGTCTGACACAATGACAAGAATACTATATCTGAGAAATTGAGACTTATTCCCCGTGTTATAGAAGTTGAATGAGAGTTTATGAAATATAACATATGTACCAATAATGTTGTTACTCGTATTTCCGATTTAATCAGTAAAAGGAGAATTTTACAATGAATGAAACACACAGTAAAGAGGATAACAATACACTACTAAATAAACGAAGTCCAACTGTAGAACTCGATAAGGCCCTGGGACCAGAAAGAACTGAGAGACCAGAATGTAGAAGATTCACGTCACCATGGGTAGACACGAATAATCGAACTTCTTTTGTTTTATTTTAGTAAATTCCCGTTACATGTTAAAAGTAATTTCGAAACGTTAACACTTTCCTGAGATTTAAAATTAATTCATTTACTTTTGACGTTTCAAAAATTTCGAGTTCAATTTTCTGTTACTATCTTATATTGACCTTAAGAAAACGAAAATTCACTTTACGTGTGAGAAGGTAAATTAAGACTGTTTCTTCAATATTTTTTTTATAATTCATGTGTGTGATGAAAGTAGATTATGAACTATGAATCCGAAGTCTTGTCCCATGTGGACTTTTAATAAACTTATAACTAAGTTTTGTGAAAATCAAATTTTATTGACGGAGTTTAAAATCAAATAGGTCATATTGATGATTACTCGAAAAAGTTTTACTTCAAATTGACGTTTAGATTGAAGTAAACTATTTAGAAACATAAAAGGATTCAAGAAGTCTCTATATTCGTTAAACTGTAAAGAACAACTGATTTACTATCACATTAATTATCGATATCATGTCACTTTAGAAATGGATAAGTACCTAGTGTGTCAATTCCAAAGTTTTACAAGTCTAAAGACGGGTTATGTTAAAAGTTGATTTTGTTTTTCTAAGTACCCTTTTCCTTTTTGATGGTTTAATTAATTCTCTTATAATCACATAATTAAAGGATGTTTATACCGTTTGATACCTGTCTATTCCGTTTCCCTTATGCTTTCTTAGATTTTCAAGAGATTTCAGATATGAGATTTAAGATTACTCATAGTTACTCTAAGAAACTCCTATTTTTTCGGGAACAAAATCCAAAGGGACCACTATTTCTTAGGTGGACGGTCACGTCCTCTGTGTTCTCTACCTCCAAACTATGGACCCAACCCTTGTAATGGACCCAACTCTTCCTTTATCGTTGGGTGAGATCATAAGAACGGACTCTTTAGAGTACCTGTCTCCTCGGACCGTCCGATGTAAGGTGCCCCAGTGTTTTCTCAGTCTGTGTTGAATCACTGATTGTTGTTTAACGAACAAAATTTCTGTTTGCACACGAGACACACACAAACACACGAGTCAGTGAGTCAACACTTCTTTAGGTTTGATGAGTGACCACTGATGGTCGTTAGTTGACTAATTTATGCTAAGAAGTAATGATGTCGAGAGAAATTTATGAATTTTAGTTTTACTTCCATATTTGTTTGATTGGAGAAAAAGCAACTAACGAATTGACTCGGAGTAGGAGTGACTGTAAAAGTGGTCCTGGTAGATTAAAACAAAGGGCCAAAAGAGACGAAAGTAACAATTGTGAAGAGAAAAGTTGGAACAGAAGAGAAAGAAAAGATAAAACACCGAAGAATAAAGGAACTGACTACTGTAAGACTGTGACGTTTTCCAAAATGTCTCAATTTAAAAGTACTTGTAAAAGAGATTGTATAAGGGTTTAAACACCATTATGGAATGGATGTATAGCATTTTGTTTACTGTTGAAAATAGTTTTTATTTTTTGATGTTTTCTGTGACAATTCTCTTTTCAGTTCACTTTCTGTTCCTCTTTTATCAATGATTCATAGACTATTTTCCTGAACATAGGTTCTACACATTACTTGAGATTTTACGTCGTTGTTCCTTTGTTAATTTTTCACCCGTTCCCAATTTGTCTGCAAAGTAGTTTTTCTATATGACTACCGTTTACATGTACTTGTACATGAACTGTAGTTATCTTTTCACGTTTCATTTTGATGTTACACTATGGTAGTGTGTGGATGTCATTCTGACTGGTGCAGTTCATAATCCCTCTTATACCTCGTTAATCTTAAGAGTATGTGATGACCACCTTATTTTTCAAACCATTAAATTTTAAAATTTATCGATGGTGTTTTAGGTGGATAAGATACGGGTTCTTTTTATTTTCGTATATAGGAACGTTTAACACATGTGATTACAAATATATCATCGAAATAAGGATTGTCAGTTTTTTGACCTTAGTTGTGTTTGCAAGTGGTCATCCACTTACCTGTCATAATATAGGTAGTTAACTGATGATGAGTCATTTATTCTTGTTTGATGAGTATGTATATTGTATTTATTTTGAGTTTTATTAATTCGATTTACTTTCGGTCCCCGTTTTTTTTTATGTACGACATATTGAGGTGAATGTATTTTGACATCATTTATGTAACATATAGTTGATATGAGGTTATTTTTTAAAAAAAATTTGACCTCTTTCCCGTTTAATTGATTCATGTCGAATAGTCACCAACCCTATTACCACACCTCTCCCTGTATTGTCCCTTCTTAATGTTTAGTTCAAGTAATAGGACAAACACCTCTTTCAAAATGTCCAGTTTCCTATAGTCTGACATGGGAAGTATATGTCAAATAATACAACAAATAAGTAGTTAATTTAACAAAGTATATATAATTTGATATGAGGCTATAATGACGTGTTTTATGTTTATTGTTTTACATGTCACAGTTCACTTTGGTACCTTGGTCTACTGATATATGTGATGAAGAAATTTTTCTTTTAGGAGAAATAAATAATAATAAAAAAAAATAAACCGATACCGAGGTTGTACACCCTAGAATCAAGGGGTTGGTCCCTAACTTGGGTACGGGGACGGTCACTTTCGTACCAGAATTGTGGGCCTGTCGATCCCTTCCTTGATTTTTCGAAAAACTATCTGATAAAGTCTTATAGAAAAATCTTGAAGAAAGTATCAATTTAATCTTTAGTTAAATGATTCTGAAGGGACCACCAGTTCACCAATTCTTAGTGGGCGGTTACGTCTCCCGTACCCAAATTAAGGACCAGGTCCTTCTAAGGAGTCCGGACCCCAGTTGATTCGGACACGTGGTGTTGACGACACGGATACGAGATGGGGACGAGTGGTATTGATCTCTTTCGGGTTCTCGTCGTATTTCTAGGTTGTGTCAGTATTTATTTATTTCGTTTGTATTTTTAGATTTTGACAAAATTTTTTAAGTATATGACTTGTAGAAAACTATACAATATGTATATTATACATACACATATATTTCTGTTATGAAGTTGTGTAACCTTTTTAAAATGAGTTTGCATATATTTTATTTAAAACTTTATGTTTTACCCGAAGTTAATCTGTAATGTAATTTTTTATGAGATAAACATCCGTATTGTACTTCAACTGTAGGGTCATATGGGGTTGGAAAGGTTTATATACCAGGACTCTTTTGTTTGTCTTCTTCCGTTGTCCTACTTTCTTTAGTTTCATAAACTTTTTACCCATGAAATAGTTACACTAAGAGATTTAAACTTCATTTTATTTCAACCGTACACTTTACTCTTATGAAAGGGAAATAATTTTTTTTCCAAAATTTTCTTATGAGTGAAGTCACAAGTGATTAAGTGGACCACAACCGGTCAAACGGTATAGCGACTTTAGTGATCGGATTCTTCATTATTTTCTTCACAATATGTTTAATCCTTAAAAAATTTATCTTTTTCTAAAAAGATTTTCATTTACATTGAAAATTTTAGTAGATGTAAGTAGCTATACATCCGTAAACGGTTTAATTAGGTTTTGAAAGAGGGTTGTTGTCTTGGGTCTTTCTTGCAAAACCAGAATATTAGGTTGAGGACCGTGCTAATTGTTGAAACTGATTTGACTATCTGCGTCCTATTGTATACGTATGTCTCTAGACCTTTTTCGATGTTAAGAGATCATATAATTGTAGTTTGTAATTACTGTCTTCTCTTTTTATGTGTCATTAGACTCCTCGAGGAAAGTCTTATCAGTTTTCAATAAATAACAGTTCATATGGAATAACCTAAAGAAACAGAACTCAAAAGGACGAAAATATTAAAACCCCCTTGACTCGAGATTTTTTTTTTGTTTTGTTTCTTGACAAAAAATATTGGTATAGTGAATTTTATAAACTGTTTTATTGTTAATTTGGTTAAAGTCATTCAGTTACATCAGTAATAAAAGTTGTTTTACGTTTCAAGATTCTGAGTTTAAGCAATGTTCTTTAGTTGGTGTAAAGTTTGTACCTGACTTTCACCAGAAGTCACAAGTTTATTTCTTCTTCTTTTATAATTGTCGAATGACTTGACTGTCTTGGTCAGGAAAGTGATTGTCCACATTGTACCTTTTTAATCTTTATATTGTGTAAAAACATTTCAACCACTTAGTTAAGGGTTACCCTACATAAAAAGATATATGTAATATATACAACAACGACAAATTAACGATTCATCAGAGACTGAGACGTTGGGGTGCCCGACATCGGGAGGTCTCGGGAGGAGACAGGTACACCAAAGGGTCCGTTCTTTTTACCTTACCCAATGGTAAAGGAAGAGGTCCCCTAGAGGGGTTGGTTCCCTAGTTTGGGTATAGAGGACGTAACCGTCCACCTAAGAAATGGTGACTCGGTGGTCCCTTCGGTATATAATATATATAATATGTATATAAACATATATATTTATATAAGTGTATGTAGTTCTTCGTAGGTCTTTTATTCAGTCTTCTGAAGTTAAACAGAAACCTTTTTGGTTTTATCGAATAGAGATCTTAGTTCGGTATTTTTTATTTTGTCTACAGACATTTTCGTACACATTCTGATAGTGTCATAGTAGTGGACAGGGATAGAACTTATTCTTGTGTTACTTCCAATTATTATCAGAGGTTTACTTCGAAATTTTACAGAAAATGAGATCGTGCTACTAATAGATCAATTTGTACGGGATTTCATTTATAATTTCAGTTTATTTGTCTTTTGTGTTATTAAATCATTTGTTGTTTGTGGTATTTAGTACCGTTACTGGTTAAGTCTCATTTTATTTTACTAAAAACTCAATTTTGGTCTTTTTAAGTTTATTCTATAATACTTTCCTTCGACCTACTTCCTACTGCTGTAGGGGTCCCTACCCGTGTGTTCCTCACACTTATAACATTTTTAATATAAAGATTTCGTCTATCACTCATGTACCGATAAACGAGATGTGAAGGAATATGAAATCCCTGTGTTCATTTACACATTCATTTACAGTCAGCGAGGTAGTACAAGGTGAGAAACATTGGGGGGTATCCGACCATCCGACGTCTGGTACCCCAGCGATTCTCAGCCTTTGCCCACTCGTTGAAGGGAAAGTGAAAAGTGAAAGTACGTAACCTCTTCCTTTACCGTTGGGTGAGGTCAAAAGAACGGACCTCTTAGGGTCCCTGCCTCCTCGGACCACCCGACGACAGATACCCCAGCGTGTCACAACCTGTGCTGACTTCGCTGAATCGTCGTCGTCGTCCGACATCGAGTGGTCCGAGAAGACAGGTACCTTAAGAGGTTCGTTCCCATCGGTAAGGGAAGAGGTCCCTTAGAAGGGTTGGGTCCCTAGTTTGGACCCAGGGGACGTGACGTCCGTCTAAGAAATGGTAGACTCGGTGGTCCCTTCGTATAACGCATCAGTGATTTAGCACAAGCTGACAAACGCTGGGTGTCTGACGTCGATTAGTCCGAGGAGACAAGTACCCTAAAAGGGTCCGTTCTTATGACTTCAAACAACAGTAACCCCTCGAAAGGTTGGGTCCCTAGGTTGGCCGTATGGGATGTAACCGTCCTCCTAAGAAATGACGACTTGGTGTTCTGATAATAATTGGATTACTCGTTAAGTGAGAGTCCAGGTTGATAGGATAAAGTTGTTAAAAGGTGGTGTTAATACTTGAGTTTTAAAAAGTCATCGTTTGTGTCATGTCAAAGTAAAAATTATACTGATGAATCGTGACAAAGCTTTTGGGACCGTTAAAAGTCGAATAGTTAATAAAGTATTGTTTTTTAAGTGTTAACGCGAAGGTAAATATTTATTTAAGGGGAAGAGGTTGAACGAAGTGGAGAAGAATTTTTCAGATGTCTTTGATGATGTCCCTTTACATATGTAGTACATTTATACGTATCCCTATTTATGAAGTAATTCTTTTTACTCTACGTCTTTTTTTATACTACCTGCCCATCCTGTTTTTCCCTCCGTCCTTTTTTTAGCTTGTTTTTGTCATAAACAGTTTATAATAGACCTTAAACTGATTCCATATAGGATGTTTATCGTGTACATAAAATACTTTCAATGTGTCACAGTTTGTAAACTTTCTGAAAAGGGAGTCGGTTCATTTTTGTGTAAGATTTTATAACGATTCAGTTCATTTAATAACGGACCACCAATGTTTTGTGTCGGAATGTGTTTGATAAACTACATTACCCTTCATCAATCCCTATCCGGTGTTTTCACTCAAAATAATGTTTAGTTCTTCTGTAATTATTAGTGTTTTAATTCCAGTCTTTAAATTTCTGATAAGACTGGTGTATTTGAAAATTTTGAAGTCATAATTTACTGTTCAATAAATGTTTGTTTTTATAAACTTGCATTCAATTATTAGTAAAACTAAATTTTTAGTTGTGTCACGGTATGGGATGTGTCTGTGACTAATATTGGAGACCGATTTTCTTCAACCCCTCCATTGGGTTATGACATTTAGTTGATATGAAGTTTTTTTTTTTTTCAACCTCCATTGAGGGACCGCTAAGTCACCCAATCGTGTGTCAAGAGATTGACGGTCTCCGGACTCAAGTTTGGCACTAAACCCTTGTTTTCTAAGACGTTCGGTACGTCCCGTCGGTCCTTCCTTCTTAGAACTAGAAATAAAGAAGTGTGTAAAATTTTTTTTTTCCTTCTCTCTAAAAATGAAGTTGGTTAATAAAACAAATTTAAAATTAGAGAGTTGAAATTGAGAAGGAGTCCATTATATACCCTTTTATCCGGTGTAAATTGAGACACGGGAGATATTAAGACTGTAAAATAACTGTTCTCATAGAAATTCATGTGTAACATTAAACCTATATATCAAATGGTTATACCATTAAATAAAAGTAGTTTTCTATAAACTGTTTAATACGACCGGTGACACCAACCTATGAGACCCTATCCTTTCTCCCTAAAGAATTATGACCAATGGTTCACCGTGAATATCAATTAAATGAAAAAATTTTCCTTCTGACAGGACCTTGTAAGGACAAGGGTTCAGTGTTAACAAAGGTGTCTTTGTTACAAAGGACTAATTACTCAAATCCTTTTCTTGACTGAACGTTTCGGTCGTGGAAAGGGGAGAAAGGAAACCCTCGATCGACAGGTGTTTTTCATTATTCGTAAGACCAGACGAGGAAGTACGATAGTTGGTGTGTCCCATCTGATGGGTTGTCTCCGTCTTTCCCTTGTGCGTCAACACGTTGCGGTTGACACTTATGTAAACAGATTAAGGGTTTAAGTTGTATTCCTTCAGGAAACACGACGAGAGAATCTGGTGGAGTAGTTGGGTGAGAAAAAAGTCAATTTTCTTACTGTACTCGAAATTTTTTTGTTTAGACTTATTTTCTATTTGTGCTAAGTTTTTGCTTTATCGTCACCGGTTTGTACTTTGCCGTGATTCTTTAAATTCACTTTTGTTAAAAGTGGATAATAAGACTGTTTTTTCTTTTACGGTTCGCAACCCTTCGGACATATTTACCTGTAAAGAGAGTACGACAACCTTACTTATACTTCATCATCTTAGAAAGTTCCTATTAGACAGTAAATTTTACATATATGATAAAAACCTTACAGGACGGTTAGGTCATCAATCCTGAGACGAGAGTGATGGTTCCCGGACCCAAGTTAGAGACCACCCCCTTGATTTATTTTGGGGGTTCGGTGTACCGTTTTATCATGATGATGATGATTATATATATATATATATATAGGAAAATTTTCTATTCGTTGTTCCTGGATGACATATCGTGACCCTTGACATGAGTTACAAAATACTATTGGATATACTTTTTTATTAGACTTTTTCTTTCTTATATGTAAGACTTAGTGAAACTCCATGTGGACTTTGATTGTGTTGTGACATTTAGTTGACCTTAGGTTATTTCAAAAATTTTTAATTTAATTATTTTACGTATGTGTAAAATTACTTTTTTAAGGTAAAGAATCTTTAATCGACTCTTAGTTCTGTTCTATGTTTCTACAGACATATTTTAAAAGTAACATCCCTAAAGACCGCCCGATCACCAATTCTGAGGTACGAAAGTGACGTCCCCTGCACCCAAGTTGACCAGACCTTTGATTCTAGGACGAATGGCTCGTCGTGTCGGTTTTTTTTTACAAGTAACATCGTCCATTTCCCGAAGGATCCACCGAGTCACCATTTCTTAGACCGACGGTTACGTTCTCTGTGTCCTTTGTGTCCAAACTAGGTACCCAACCTTCTAGGTGGCCTGAAGTAATTTTGTTTATTGGAGATCCTTCAAGGGATCTATTGACATAAATTTATCTATAGGAGATCCCTCCAGGGACCATCGGATATCAATCCTAAGTACCGAAAGTGACGGCAGTGACGAGATCTTTTGACAAGGTCTCTAGAGTGTTCGACACACTGTATCGGTTTTTTATTTATACATTGAGGATATAAGTTGTTATATCATCAATATCATAACCATGTAAATATTTTTTATTACGCTTTGAATTCTTTATTCTTTTTAAGATGTATATTAAAATATGTGTGTATATCTTGTACATTTTGTTCTGGTTCTTTTATAAAAGTATAAGGGTACAGGGTTTGTTTTACCTCCTTCGACAAGAGGGTCATACAGTAATCTATTTTTAGATTCTGACTTTTTCTTCCGGTTGGATTTTTAAATCTTTATATCTTTGAAATTAATTTTTAAAAGTCTGTCTACTTCGGATTCTTTAAATTCGAGGTTATATATATATGTATGTGACACATATATATATGTGTGTGTATACATATATACACATATATGTATACATATATATAGATTGTATATGTGTGTGTATATGTATGTATAGAGGTTCATATATACATATATATTTGTTCATGCACCAGAAGTATATAGGTAAAAAGTTAATAGCCACTCGGTTTTATGTTGAAACTCATAATGACATTATAGAATTAGATATTCCTTTGTTAAGGACTATTCTTTTGTTAAGTAAACTTTTCGAACCTATCACTCTTGTTTTTTTAAGTTGTACTATCCACTAAAATGAGATTAAAAGTACTGGTATTAGAAATCGTTTCAAAATTAATTCTTTTCCGTAACTGTCAATAGTTAGTAATTAGTGTACCAAAATAATATAAATTCCCTCTTTACAGTAGTTTACGGTAAAATAATGTCATTTACTCATGGAATTTTTTTATACATTTTTTCGGATGAATGAAGAGTCTGAGATTTTAACTCTGAGTTAGACATCAGTGAAATCTCTTGTTGGACAGTTGTTTATGTGACACTGGATTGTTAAGGTGTATCGATAGGATCTCATTTAATCTGTCATATATTCTCTTTGCGTATTTCTACAAACTTTGTTGGTCCTGCAACTAATTACCCTTTTACCGATTTGACTGGTGTAGTAAATATTGACTGGTGAAGAGACGTTAAAAAATTTCAAATCTGATTTTTCGTAGTTGAAATAGTGTCCTTTTTTTAAAATATTTTTCATACATCTACCATCAATTGATTTATATACTACTAGTAAAACGTTACAACAAATCAACGATTAAACACAGGCTGAGAAAAGGTTGGGGTACCTGGCATCGAACTGTCCGTCGAAACAGGTACCCTAAAAGGTCCGTTCTTATGACCTCACCCAACGGAAAAGGAAGAGACGTCCGTACGATTCAGCGAAGTCAGCACAGGTTGAGACACCCTGGGGTACCTGACATACATCGTGTGGTCCGAGGAGACAGGTACTCTAAGAGGTCTGTTCTTGTGACGTCACCCAACGGTAAAGGAAGAGGTCCCATAGAAGGGATGGGTTCCTAGCTTGGACACGGAGACTTCAGAGGACGTGACCTCCGTCCAAGAAATGGTGATCGTAGTAGAACTAAAAGAACTGGGTCCCTAGCTTGGGCGTAGGGGACGTAACCGTCTACCTAAGAAATGGTGATTCGGTGGTCCCTTCAGGTGTTATACATATACGTTTAGACTTAGTGTGTGGACTTTGATGACAATTATATTAAATTTTTGAGTGACCTTTCTTTTTATTTTCCTAGTCCATTTTAAAATTTAACTCTTTTCAGATTTAACGTGTATGTTTTGTGACATAAACCTTTATTAAAGTGTCTTTCCAGACTTTCCTATAAGTTATTTGACCATTGCATTGATAAAAAGAAAAACTTCCCTTGTCGTTTAAAGACACATATATTTTTGTATAAATACATATTAAATATATTGAATTCATTTTGTAATAATCTAAATGTCATTCGAATAAACTCCAAAGACCCTTTGTGTGAACCTCTTTTCCAACTACCCCAGTTCTTCTGATTTCTACTTTTTCTTTTTTTATTAAAAAACATAACACTGGGTTGGAGAGTCGTACTTCCTATCAAGGGGTTGGTCCCTAACTTGGTCCGGGAGACGTCACTTTCTCGGTTTAGGATTGGTGATCCAGTGGGCCGTTCGGGGGTTTAGTTATAAAAACACTCAGTTTTAATTTAAATCTTTCGACCAAAAATTATACGTTTTATATTGGTACCCATGTTCCATTCACTGAGTATTTAGGGTATGACATTGAAATCATTGCCAGAAGTTTTATTCATTTTATGAAATTTGTACCTAACCCCTTGTTAAGAAAGATCAGAGGACTGTTCTTAAATTCTGGTGTTACTATGATAAGATCCGAGAGAACACCCGGTCCGAAACCGACTTTTCTCCAAGAATAGACCTAATGGTCTTTGTGGTTATGTGTTCGGTCTTGGTAAGGGTTTCACTTCCTTTCACACAGTGTCCCGACTTCTTAAGGAGTGAACGTTAAGTCGATCTTGAGGTCCAAGATTGTTTTTTTAGTACTGATGTTCAGGTCTTTATGAAACGATGTAAAGGATACAAAGATAGAGACCATCATTTGAAAGACCGTTTTTAAAATACCTACCTTAAGACCATGAAATAATTCACTGTCATTTAGGACCAAACCGATCCTTTTTGCATTCAAATTAAGACTATAATATCGTATTAATTATAGGAGAAAGGGAGAGTACTTAGAGAACCAAATATCCTATTTAGTGTATCCGAAGGTTGCTTTTTCTAATAACATGATTAAATTGTGAGGGGATTCAAACGTGGATAAGACCTGAGACTTGGTATTTCCCGCAGACAGACGAGGACATAGTAATAAGAACTTCAACGTTTAAATGAATCCTTTTATCTTTCGACCGTCTAAATCCAATGTCTTCCGGGAGACCATAATTCTTTACTTTCTTTTATATAGGTGAAGTAAGTAAATGTTCCGGGTCTTTAGAACCGCTTTCAGTTGATCGATCTATCATCGATCAGACCAGATCTTGCGTTTAACACGTAAAGATGAGGTGTTTGAGAATAGATTCAATGGATCTGTCTCAAAAAGTGAAAGCTTATCTTCAACGTATATTCATGTCTCAGTCACAACTCCTATCTGATATTTCAATGATGTCGTGAGGTTCAATATTTCTTGTCATAAGGACGTCCATGGCTTATCTAAGGTTCTTGTCTTTACAACGGATGTCTCTTTGTAGCCGTTTTAATTTGAGAGATACTTGGTGTGGACCAAGTAGTCGTCTACGAATTAGACGTTGTTTGTTTCTAATTTCAGGGATTACTTCCGTGGACATCCGATTAATATAATTTGACATTTTATAAAATCGTTCCATTAGAGGTTAATTTTAAACTCAGAATTTTGGACAGTTTAATTAACATTTTAGTTCTCCAAAAAAAAAAAACCATCTAGTGACTGATATTACATATTATACACATTCAGAGTTTCATCCCTCCACTCTGTCTGTAATTCTAAGTGATTTCAAAAGCTTAATTCTGAAAACAAGAGAAGTGAATCATTGTCACCATTTGTTTATCTCGAAACGTCGATCCTCTCTTACCACCGTTCAAATTTAAATCTCTTTTTTAAGACTCATCTAAAAAAACACAATTCCAAATAGTTTACTAGTAAATTTCTGGTAGTTTGGAGACTACATTTTATTGACAAATTTCAATATGAAATTTGATAAACAAATTTCAAGACGTCGTAATTTTTTACTAATGATGACACGTTTGGTTGAGAATAGAGGGAGATGACCTCAAGGAATCTTCTTTACAATGATATCGACGTTATACACAGACATTGATAGTGGAATATAAACTGGTAAGGAATCAGAGTAAACTAGGAGTGTTGGGACATTTGTGTGAACTTAACAGGGACAAAGTGACAATTGGAACTTCTTTTCGTTTGTGAACATTCATTTGTCGACATTAAAGATATACTCTTCAAATTGAATGATGTTGAATTAATCTGTCGTTTTGATCAAACAGAAGCAAAATAAACCCTATAGATAAATTGAATTTTTTTGGAACTTCAACAATATTGGTTTTATTTAGAGATCCCTTGTATCCCGTAACCAGTCGCAATTTAAGTCACCGTGTTAGAATGGAGGAGATCCTTCCTGTCCATTGACTTACAAACAACAATATATCAGCGATTCAACATAGGCTGAGAAACGCTGGGTACCTGACGTCGGTTAGTCCGAGGAGACAGGTACTCTAAAGGGTCCGTTCTTATGACCTCACCCAACAGTAAAGGAAGAGGTCCCCTAGAAAGGCCGGGTCCCTAGGTTGTCCGTATGGGATGTAACCGTCTTCCTAAGAAATGGCAACTTGGTATTCTGATGATACTGATGATAAGTGGATTACTCGTTAAGTGAGAGACCAGTTGATGGGATAAAGTTGTTAAAAGGTGGTGTTAATACTTGAGTTTTGAAAAATGATTGTTGACGTCATATCACAGAGTAAAAATTATACTGAATCGTGGCAAAACTTTTGGGACTGTTAAAAGTCGAATAGTTAATAAAGTATTATTTTTTAAGTGTTGGCGCGAAGGTAAATATATATTTAGGGGGCAGGCTGAACGAAGTGGAGAAGAGTTTTTCAGATGTCTTTGAAGACATCCTACTTGACTTGTAGATGGAGTTCAGTCGAAAGGGTTCAGTGATGGTGCACCCCGTTCTGTTTTGACTCCGTCACGGTCGCGTCACCGAGCCGAGGTAGCGAGGGCGGCACGGGGGTGATCAGTTCCTCTTGGGCTCCAGGGTGGAGAAGGACAGCGAGGGAAGGGTCTACAGGTAAATACATTTATCCGTCTTACTTACTGTGGAACCTTGCTTTGTGGAGGCTGACTGTCCCGTTCCTCGGGACGGGGACGGGGAGGGGGTCGGGGCGCCTCGGAACCAGCGGTGCTCAGCGGGGACGTGTGTGGGAGGGCCACGGGTGGCGTCTCCTCGGTGTCTGGACGGAGGTTCCAAAGGTCACCCTCGTTGCCGTCTCCGGGGCAGGGTCGCCCCCTGTCCACGACTCCTCCGAAAGACCAGGTCCCTAAGAGGAAGCCGCCGCCGCCGCCGCCGACGTCGAAAAGGAGTCTCGACCGGCGACGGAGGAGGAGGGCCCGCAAGAGCCGGCCGCCCAGGGCGCCGTCGCCAGCGCCGCCGAGGGGCGGTTTCCCCGGGGGACCGGGCGCGCGGAACACGCGGTCCACGTCGCGGTCCCCGAAGTGTCCGTGGCGGCGGACTCCGTGCGACACAGGGTCGTGGCCGCGGCCGCTGCCGAGTGGGGCGCGGGGGCGCGACCACCGCCAGCGCCGGGAGAGGAGGGAGCGGCGGAGGAACGGGAGGGCAAGCTCGCCCCGATCGACGAGCCGGACGGCCGAGCGGCGCCGGCGGTCGCTGACGGAGAGTCGACGACGGCGCCCTCCGAGGAGGGCTCCCACTCGCCGCCCGTGACCTTGCGCTCGTCTGTACCAGGGGGACGGGGTCGGCGGGGTCGGTCCCCCCCGGGCCCCGTTCCCTCGGGCCGACGGGCAGCGAGGCGGCCCTGTGGCTGACCGAGACCGGACTCCTTCTCTTGGGCTCTTGGGCCGGCGGCAGCGGTGCCGGCGGGCGCAACCCACTCCTCCGGCACGTCGAGAGCCGCACGGCGGGGAGGGGCGCAGCTTGCCCCGCGATTGGCGGGCAGCCGGGTCGGACGGAGTCGCCGCGATCGGGGCTCGGACGGTTGTGCGCGGCCCGCAGCGTCGGCGTCGGCGCACGGGAGTGGGCCGCGCCCGACTCCGTTTTCGTGGCGTTCGGCTCCGAACTCCTGGAGATCGTCTTAGCCTCTCCGCGCGCGATGGAGACGGCCATTGACGAGAGCCCCCGCCTCCGCCCCGGCCCTTTCCCCCGCCAGGCTCTCCTGCCTCGCCCCCGCCCCGGAGGGCCTCCTCGCACTGCACCGATGAGTGGCCGAGGCCTGGAGCGGTCCGGCGGCGGGCGCCACCCACTGACTGCTCGGGCGGACCCACGGCGGGACGAACTCCCGGCCGGGGCGGGGTCGCCGGTCGGCTCCCCTTTCCTCCCGCTTGTCCCGCTAAGGGGCCGAGGGCCCGGTGCCGCCGGGAACGATGCCCGTGTCCCCGCCCCGCGCGTGGTCCGGAGACACTGAGCGTTGCCCGAACGCGGAGCGAGCCGGCCGATACTCCCTCCCCGCCCCGCGGGCTGCGTGCACCGAGACCCGTCGGCCCCCGACCCCAGCGAAATGCGGCCCGGGACTTCTGGTCAAGGGAGCCCCGCTTCACCCATTAGACCCGCCGGCTGGGGCCCGCCGAGGGCTTACCCGGAATCCCAGGGAGGAGGTGGTGGCCCGGTTAAACGAGGGGAGCAGGCAGCGAAGCGGGCCACTTTTCTAAAGGGGACCGCAAAAGTCCGTGACACCAGTGGACACTAGAACTCAGTGCAGTTTTTATTTTTTTGACATTAAATATCCATTGAAATTCTTTGTAAACGGGGCCCTGGTCTTAATCACGTAAAGGGGCGGGAATAAGGGTGGGTGTTAGGCTTTAAAAAATTCACGAATCCTCATTTTGTCTATTATGATTCGGCCGAATTTTTTTTATTTTCAATGTCCAAAACAGACACAGAAAAATTTTTTTACAAAATTCACAAAGTCCACATGTCGTCTCCCCAAGTCAATATATATATAAGAAAAAGTTTAATAAAAGGTAATATCGAACAATGTTCTATACCTTATATCAAGGGACACGATATACAATCCAAGAAAAAACAAATAAACCCCAACACAATCCAGAAAGAACGACGCTCCCCATGATGAAAAGATCAAGGTTACTAGTCCAAAGAGTGAAGTACCGAAGAGAACAACGTCCTCGTGTCCGAGATCCCGAGGTCCCGAAGCATCAACGCCGAGGCTGTGATTCCGTGTCCGAGTTATCAACACCTGGTACCCAAATCAACGAGCCGTAAATACCCCAGAAGGGACTGGTCCCTAGATTGTGTACAATAGACGTAATTGACCGCCTAAGAAATGGTCACTCGGCGGTCCCTTCGTGACAAACAAAAATATGTTCCAAACCAAAACAAAACAAAACGAAACATCTCTTGGCAACAAATACTTAATTGGGCATCAGGTTTATGAAAAAGTACCTTACCTATATACAAGTCAAGTCAAGTCAGCGAGTCAGCACAGGCTGAGAAACGCTGGGGTACTTAGCTCCGCGGTCCGGAGGGACGGGTGGTTGAGGGCCTCAAATGAGGTTGAGTACACGTAGCTCAGCCACTACGGTAGGTCGGTAGAGTAGGAGACAGCAGGGGAAGAGGAGGACGGGGGTGGGGAGGGTCGTAGTCTCAGAAAAGGTAACTCAGAGGAACCTGACGTTTCTCTAGGTTGGTCAGGTAAGATAGTCAGGACCCACAAGAAACCTTCCTGACTACGATTTCGACTTTGAGGTTATGAAACCGGTGGAGTACACTTCTCAACTGAGTAACCTTTTCTGAGACTACGACCCTCCCTAACCCCTGTCCTCCTCTTCCCCTACTGTCTCTTACTCTACCGACCTACCGTAGTGGCTGAGCTACCTGTACTCAAACCCACTTGAGGCCCTCAACCACTACCTGTCCCTCCGGACCACACGACGTTAAGTACCCCAGCGTTTCTCAACCTGTACTGACTCGCTGACTTGACTTCGTTGGAATATTTGGAAAAAGGTCAGTAACAAGAAATCAACGATTCAGCACAAACTGAGAAAGCACTAGGGTACCGAACATCGGTCGGTACGAGAAGACGCATACCCTAAAGGATCCGTTCTCATGACCTCACCCAATGGTAAAGGAAGAGGTCCCTGAGAGGGGCTGGGGTCCTAGCTTGGACGTAGAGAACGTACCGTCCACCTAAGAAATGGAAACTCGATAGTCCTTTCGGGCAAAGGTTAATTTATTCAGTAACATGCAGGTGGAATTTCACACAAAGGTCTCTCCATGGTAGAAATGACCCGAAGGGTCCACCACGATCGTCATTTCTTGGACGAACGGTTACGTCCTCTACATTCTCTCTCTATATCCAACCTAGGGACCCAGTCCTCCTAGGGGACCTCCTCCTTTATCGTTGGGTGAAGTCATAAGAACAGACCTCTGAGGGTACCTGTCTCCTCGGACCGTCCGATGTGAAGTATCCCAGTGTTTCTTAGCCTGTCCTGACTTCGTTGAATCGTGCGTGGTAGAAGTGAATGAGAATAGCCACTTCGGAATACGAAAATGGATAGTTGATCCACTAGAAGGACAATATTAGTCGGAAAACCTTAAAGGGGTCCATGAAGTCAGAGAAAATGTTTTCGGACAATTTTACCATAGACAAGAGTCAAATCAGCGAGTCAGTCTAGGTTGTGACGTGGGGTACCTGACGGCATTTGGTCCGAAGGGACCGGAAGTGGTTGAGGGTCTCAAACGAGTTTGAGTACTGGTAGCTCAGCTACTACGGTAGGTTGGTAGAGTAGGAGACAGTAGGGAAGAGGAGGACGGAAGTAAGAAAGGGTCATAGTTCCAGAAAAGGTCACTTAGTCGAGAAGTGTAGTCCACCGGTTTCATAACCTCGAAGTCTAAGTCGTAGTCAGGAAGATTACTTATAAGTCCTGACTAAAGGAAATCCTAACTGGTCAAACTAGAGGAACATCAGGTTTCCTGAGAGTTCAGAAGAGGTTGGTGTCAAACTTTCGTAGTCAAGAAACCACGAGTGGGAAGAAATACAAGCTTGAGAGTGTAGGTATGTACTGATGACCTTTTTGGTATCAAAACTGATCTGTCTGGAAACAGTCGTTTCATTACAGAGACGAAATATTATACGATAGATCTAAACAGTATCAAAAAGAAAGGTCCTCGTTCGTAGAAAATTAAAATACCGACGTCAGTGGTAGACGACACTAAAACTTCGGGTTCTTTTATTTCAGATTGTGTCAAAGGTAACAAAGTGGTAGATAAACGGTACTTCACTACCCCGGTCTACGGTACTAGAAACAAAAAACTTACAACTCAAAATTCGGTCGAAGGAGTGAGAGGAGAAAGTGAAACTAGTTCTCTGAGAAATCAAGAAGAAACGAAAGACGGTATTCCGACCATAGTAGACGTATAGACTCCAATAACTATAAAGAGGGCCGATAGAACTAAGATCGAACACGAAGTAGGTCGGTCGTAAAAAGTACTATATGAGATGTATATTCAATTTATTTGTCCTACTGTTATATGTCGGAACTGTATGAGGAAAGGGTCAAACTTTGGTCAGACAACAAGGTACAGGTCAAGATTAACAACGAAGGATTGGACGTATATCTAAAGAGTACTCCGTCCATTCCATCAGACCATAAGGTAGAGAAATTCTTAAAAGGTGTCGAAAAACACTAGGTGTGTCAGTTTCCGAAACCACATCAATTATTTCGTCTTCATCGACAGAAAGACCTCGAGAGAACGAAAAAGCTACTAGGTTGCCTACAACCGTTAAACTAGAGACTAAGGAGACGGAAAAGATTTAGGTCGAACTTATAGACGTTAAAGAACGAAGTGTAACATAACTTCTATTAAAACTCGTAATGATCACACACTCTATTCACGTTAACACGTCATCAAATTTGTAAGAAACCGTAACGGAAAGAAACCCCAACCTTACTTTTACCTGGAAAAGGTCAGGAGACCGGTGACAACTCAAAAGGTTTAAACGACCGTGTAATTCACGTCGTGAAAGTGTCGTAGTAGAAAAGCCTAAATTTTATCGACTTGACTTTAAGGTAGTGGAGGTGATCGAAACAAGCACCACTACGAAGGATTCCAGGCAAACTGAAGTGTAAGGTCTTACAGACCGAGATCCACTCACTAGACCCAGTAATTCTAGAAAAAACATGTCAAGAAGACACATAAGAACGGTGGAGAAGAATTATAGAAGACGAAGACAATCCAGGTATGGCAAAGACAAGAAATAACACAGGTAGAATGTACTTTAAAAGGGAACCATAGAGATTAAAAGAACTTCTCTAGAGATCAGAATGTAAGATAACAAAAGGAGATAAAGAAACGTAACTAGTGGCTCTTTCCGAAAGAAGAGAGAGGAACGACAAGAAACCTTGAGACGGAAGTCTACCCATATAGAAACGAAGAGAGGAAACGGAAATCGCAGAGAAAAGAGTCGACAAAATGGTAAATAAATTTATCTCACCTAATTTCTACATCTAAGTCAACTTTTCTTCCCATACACCTCACCAAGGACTTCAATCTAAGTATACCTGATGAATTCGTACCAACCACCAAAACAAACAAACGCCAAAACAACAACAAAGACTTCACTTTTTAGTATTACGAAATAACTTCTTTGTGTTTTCCTGAAAGAACCGTTATTCAACATGAACGTTCCTCTCTTGACCTCCCAATCACACATAAGTTTTCCAGACGTTTCTTGACTTCTACTATCCCATAGAAGTGAGATCACATAATGGTGATTACAGTCACTTCCCTCGACCGATAAACAACAGGAGAAAGTTTGTGCAATGATTGAGAACGAAGGTCCATTGACTGACAACCTTTGTTGGAGTGGATAGAGGATAAACGAGGAGGTATAGACGAGAGGTGGGGAAGGGACGAGAACACAGTCCTTCTCGACTGAGACGGACATAATGTAGACACTATTATGGAACAGGATGAACCATAGAGACACCTAAGTCCATCACCCTTCATAGACGACCTCTAAGTTCCGGTTTTCTATCACCCCAGTATCAGGAATAAGGGATTCCACCTAGTGGTTCCCAACTGACGTCTGAGATTCGTAAGGGAAACGGAGATCTCCGGCTTCACATTATTATTGGCGATCGGGAACTCCACCACGTGGTAGGGAACAACCAAAAGGGACTCAGAATGGACGTGGAGACATTCATTAAATTACATACACACACGAGTCAGCACAAACTGAGAAACCCTGTGACACTTGACATTGGGTCGTCCGATGCAGACAGGGACGTTAAGAGGTCCGTTCTTATGATCTCGTTCAACGGTAAAGGAGAAGGTCCCCTAGAAGGGTTGGGTCTCTAACTCGGAAGACCCCAAGGACGTAACCATCTGTCTAAGAAATGGTGACTCGGTAAACAACCCTTCGGGAGTTTATTATTAAGAGAAGTTTAATAAGTCAAACACGAAAGGTGGACTATAGACTACCCTTAGATTGACTAGAGTAAACGGTGACGACTTGGAGACAATCCAATTCAGTAAACCGGACAGGAGACGGTCTAAGACGGAGACGAAGAATCAAGTTTTATTTACTTTTTTCTAAGCTAAATTAAATACAAAACATAGGGCTAGTGTGTCTAGTAATCGGTAGGGTACTTAATAAACGGGAACCCATCCGAGGGATAGACCGGACCTCTTTGTTCAATAAACTAAGTTTTATGACGGTAGTTCCGTTACCCCTACCCTTTTGGTCGATGGTCATCCTTACACTCTCTCCAGGTGGGAAATTGGTCCAAAGGCAGGGAAAAGGGATAGTATCACTTACATGGTGGTATATTGGATCCTCACTGGGAAAGTGAGGGAATCGGGAGAGAGGTATTAGACAATTAAATGTTTATAGAGAGTTCGTAGACGGTTTGTCACAAGATCTATGAGTGGTTCTGGTCAACTAACATGGAGGATTCACAGATAGTGTTTCAGAATGAAAGAGGTGACGGTGACGGGATGAGATTGACGGAAATACGAAGACATTATGACAATGTAACTTTTCTGATTACGACTTCGAGGTTATGAAACCGGTGGACTATGAAGTGAGTAACCTTTTCTGGGACTACGACCCTTTCTAACTTCCGTTTTTCTCTTCCCTTGGTGTCTTCTACTCTACCAACCTACCGTAGTATCAGAACTACCTGTACTCAAACTTTCTTGAGACAGTCACTTCCTGTCCCTTCGGACTACACGACGTCAGGTTACTCAACGTTTCTCAGCCTGTACTGAATCACTGAATTGTTGTTATGACAATGTTGAAAAATTGACCGGTCGGAGAGAGGGAGGTGAATATGAATAAATTATATTAATCACACTTCTAATGTATTCTATTATACACATTTTACGAATGGTTCTCGAATTGAGTTATTATGATGGATAAAAATACGAAAATTTACGTATACGAATTGGTTCGTAATTAAAATGACACAATGGTTCTAATCTTCAGACTAGAAAAAAAAAAAAAAAATTACCCTTTGACCTTAGATCTTGTCTCCATATCCTAATAGAAAAGTTTTTTCTTTCTTACCAAGAGATTCCGAGTCTTCATTACCTTATAGATTTCATTAATATGTTTGAACTACTAGTGTACAAGTTTACTTGGAGATTCTCCACTTAGAACAAAAAGGACAAATCTTATACAATTATATATAGAAGTTCCCTGAAAGGTTTTAGGATTTAAAGTTCCTCTTCTATTTTGACTCGAGTCTCTAAAAAAAATCTGAAAAAAAAAACCAACACGACCCAGAAGTAATTACACTCTCCCGAAAGAGATCAACGTCTCTAACCCCCGAAGAGAACAACACCTCGTGTCCGAGATTGGTGTGTCTGAAGTCATCGACACCGCATACCGAATCAACGAGGTACCGCACACCATAGAAAGTCCTGGTCCTTATCTTTGACAGAGGACACAACCGTCCCCATAAGAATTGGTGACCTAGTGGTCCCTTCAGGGGATCTCTAAAAAAAAAAAATTAAGTATATAAAAACCGACACGATTCAGAAGTAACGATACACGCCTGAAACAGATCGTCACCGCTCAGCCTCGATGAGAGATCAACACCACGTGGTCGAAGAGCAACACAACCGAACAGAGTAACGCCTCGTGTCCTAAATTCTGTCCACCTAAAATCATCAACACCACGTGTCCGAATCAACGGGGAGACATACACCCTAGAAGGGTCTGTTCCTTAGATTGGGTACAGGGGACGTGACCGTCCGTCTAAGAATTGACGACCTGGTGACCCCTTCAGGGTTCAAACAAACAAACAAATTGATGGATATTTTATTGTAAAAATTTTTTCTAAGAATTTGATCTATATAACTCGGTAATAATGGAGGATAACCTCTCGGAATCTGAGACAAATAACATTATTAACGAAATTATTACTCGATTAAGATTCCATTGATCATTTACGAAGGTGAATAGAGATTGGAAGTTACATCCCAGTTACTATTACACGAAACGAGGAAGTGAAGTGAATTATGTTGACTCCATAAGTTACAATCTATTTCACTCTTATTTTCGTGGAAATCTTTTTTTAACGAAAAAAAAATTGGAATAGACATAGTATGTTTATCCACTTTTGTGACACGAATAGTATCGAAGTTTTGTTTTGATCCGAGGGAAAGTCGGTCTAACGGTAAGGATTCTTCCATCTAGAGAGATGAAAATACATCCAAAATTGTGTGATCAAATTACTTTCACTTTCTCCTCTCACTCTTTTTGACCGAATTTTGAGTTGTGAGTTTTTTACTTCTATTACCGTAAACCGGCGTAGTGAAGTACCGTTTATCTACTCCTTTGTGACATTTGTCACTGTCTGAAATAAAAGAACCCGAGGTTTTAGTGACGTCTACCACTGATGTCGGTACTTTAACTTTCTACGAACGAGGACCCTTCTTTTTGGTACTGTTTGGATCTGTTGTATAATTTTTCGTCTCTGTAATGAAGCGACTGTTTCCGGGTAGATCAATATCGATACCAAAAAGGTCATCAGTACATACCTACACTCTCAACCTGACACTTCTTTCGACTCGTGACTTCTTAACTACGAAAACTTGATATCACAACCTCTTCTGAAGAATTCTCAGGGAACCTCTAGTTTGGTCAGTTAGGATTTCTTTTAGTCAGGACTTATAAGTAACCTTCTTGACTACGACTTGGACTTCGAGGTTATGAAACCGGTGGACTACACTTCTTGACTGAGTAACATTTTCTAGAACTTCGACCCTTTCTAACTTCCGTCCTCCTCTTCCACTGCTGTCTCCTACTCTATCAAACTACCGTAGTGGTTGAGTTACCTGTACTCAAACTCGTTCGAGACCTCAACCACTACCTGTCCCTTCGGACCACACGACGTCAGGTACCCCAACGTTTCGCAGTTTGTACTGACTCGTTGACTTGACTTGGTTTTTACCCTTGAAAGTTTTCAAATTCACAGAACGAACTTTTGAGAGTCGGTCAATACGGATCTCAACTGTAAGTTGTTGACAGACTTGACAGACGGAAAGGACGGTGTGATAAATGAGAAACACGAAAATGTTATTGAACTTTATTGTGTTTATTATCAATTCATTATAAATTAGAAAATTTTTTACAAAATTTTCATATTCGAGTTCCTTCGTATTGAAAAAGACAAGGTCAAAAGTTTCTTGTCTAAAAGTTTGTCATCCCATATGTTGTTTAATTATTGGGAAGACTTAAGAAGTATTGTCAATCTAAATTATAATCATATCGAAATACTTATGACCGTGTTTAAGTTCAAGTTTAGTCACCAACTGTATTCTTCTTCATTTGAAACATCTCTTTAATTCCTTTTTAAAAATTAGTGGAAAAATTATAAATGGTATCAAATAATAACCATTCAATTATTTATACGTGACACATGAATGACACTAGGTCATCGACCCGATCTGGGACCCTTATGTGACCACTTGGACCAGTGACCAATCAAGACTTTGAATATGTCTTTCCGTCTTACGTGTCATGTCATCGAAAGTGTGGAACACTGATATATATATATTTTAACTCAGTTTTCGAAGTTTTGGTCATGAATAGGAATGATTTACTCATTCCTAAATAAGATAAGGTAAAATTAAAAAAAGTTCTTCGGGATTTAAAGAACTGTATCCATGTATGTCTAACATTGGATGTCAATTTTTTTTTTTACTGTCACCGTGATCACTTTTACTTTCATCTGACGGACGAGTAAGCAAAGTCAGTACAGACTGATAAACACTGGGGTACTTGGGGAGGTCCGAGGAGGCAGACACCCTAAGAGACCCGTTCTTATGAAGCCACCGAACGGTACCGGAGAAGGTCCCCTAGAAGAGTTGGGTCCCCAACTTGAACACAGAGGAGGTTGAGGACATAACCGTCCGCCAAAGAAATGTCGATCATGGGGATCCTTCGGGTATTGATCTAACAGCAACAAGTCAGTAGACCCAAGTTTATCGTCGAGACGGTGAAGGATTGTCAACAACAACAAGGCAGTGAGTCAACACAGACTGAGAAACGTTGGGGTACGTGTGGTCCGCGGGGACAGGAAGTGGTAGAGGGCCTCGAACGAGTTTGAGGACAGGTAGCTCAACCACTACGGTAGGTTGGTAGAGTAGGAGACAGTAGGGGAAGAGGTGGATGGAAGTCAGAAAGGGTCGTGGTCCCAGAAAAGGTTACTCAATGAAGAAACGTAATCCACCGGTTTAATAACCTCGAAGTCGAAGTCGTAGTAAATTAAAATTAACCAAATACAACACAAGTGGTAAATTAAAATTAACCAAATAAAAAAGTTTTCAACACGGGACGGGGGAAGGGAGGACAAAGTAAATACCAGGTGGAATTTGACAGTATCACGGACACCTACAAAGTAAATCGAACGATACACATTGTTACTCGGATATGACGTCAAGTTCCAAATCACCTTCTACTGAGTAGACGGAAGAACTTGGATAAAGCAAGATTAGTCAAATACAGTGCAGGAACCCGATATAGTAAGAAAATTTACAATACGGGACGGGAGGAGGGGAGGACAAAATAATGATAATATTATTAATAATAATCTCCGTTGATTGTTTCTCGTTTGTTTGAGTTATTAACGTCTAATAACTATTTACAATACTTCCTTTGTTTATTCCATTTTAAATTGATTCTTAATTTCCTACTCTTCTTTGTCCGAGACCCTGTTCATAAAGCAATTTTACTTTCTTCAAACCACAATTCCTGACTTTCTTCTACTCACTTCTCCCGCACAAAAATGACTCCGGACCATTCTCCTGACATCGATCCTGTGTTATTTCGTACCCAACCTCTCTAACCTCTCTTTCGGATTCCGTTTGGACGTCGAAGGTCTCCACCACTTTCAGTTTCACAATTAACAAGTCAGTCCAGACTAAGAAACACTGGGGTACCTGACATCGGAAGGTCCGAGGAGACAGGTACCTTAAGAGGTCCGTTCTTATGATCTTACTTAACGGTAAGGGAAAAGGTCCTCGAGAAAGACTAGGTCCCTAACTTGGATTCAGAGGACGTAACGTCCGTCTCAGAAAAGGCAGACTTGGTGGTCCCTTCGATATTCACCATCCCGAACTTAAAATAAGAGTCTCATTTTCCTTCGGTGGTTTTCCAAAGATAGTAACTTTTGTTAACGACGTTATACCTTTTATTTCCCTCTACCCGCACCGTTTTCGGTTTCTTCACTAGCACCGTCAGGTCCTTACTTTGTAACCAGACCTAAGTTCAACACCGTCATGCATACCGTCATCTCACTGAATTCTAAGTAGAACCTTTATCCTGAACGACTAGATTATCGACAAGCTTCTCCCTATTTCTTTTTTTAGTTCAAGATTTAAAGAGGGATCTGATTGACTATCCCCAACTCTATCCTTACACCCATATCTGTGAAACGGAGTAGAAGAATCATAGGAATCGTACATTAATTCAGTCTCTTTAAAAATTCTTAACTAGCTCTCATTTTAGTCTCTCTTAGTTTTACACTCCTTATTTGCACTTTTAATCCAAGTTGGAGAAATCTTTAATCCCCTTTCGTACCCTTAAGGGTCCGTTAAATCACCGATCCTGAGGTCTAAAGGTGACGTCCCCAGTGACCAACTAGGGACCAACCCCTTGATTCTATTCTCGAAACACCGTACCGTCTTTTTCTTCAGTCCTTTTATGTTCAATTTTGGTGATATTGGGTAGTCACACCGATGTTTTTCCAGACTATGAAAGTTTTAATAACTACTTCTACCCCTAATTACTCTTGAAAATATGTCATCATTATATTTAATCGTGTTGGGAAAACCTTTAGACAAACGGTCATGCACCATACCAACTTGTACTTGTATAGAGACTGGGTCCGTAAAATGAGGATACATATATGGGTTGTCATTGACCACGTGGTTTTCTGTACTTGGTTTACAAGTATCGTCGCAATCAAACCAAAACCCCCCCGACCCCACGTCCCCTCCCCATACGGTACCCCGTCCATCCCCTATCTTGGACACAGAGGACGTCACCGTCAGGTCTCAGGATTGGTGGTTGGTCCCTTAAGGATGATCATAAAGAACGTTACTCTCATCAAAACTTAAACTTGTAGAGTTTCAACACTTGTATAGACAGGTGGTATTTCATGTGTCCGTACTTCTATGGAGGATTGAGAATGAGAGGTAACGAGAACTCAGATACTACTGGTTTGGACAGAAAGGTAGTTTTAAACGGATAACTCCTGAAGGGACCATCATGTCACCTATTCTTAGGCGGACGGTTACGTCCCCTGTACCCAAGTTAAGGATCAGTCCCTTCTAAGGTGTACGACACCTCGTTGATTCGGACACACGGGTGTTGATGACTCGGACGTACGACACTGATGACTTCGGGTACACAGATCTTAGACACGAGACATTGTTCTCTTCGGCGTCTTCACTTTTCGAGTACGACATTGACCTCTTTCGGACGTGTTTCGTTTCTTCTGAGTCACGTTTGGTTTTTATTTATATATTTATTAAAAAAAAAAAATTAAACGGATATGTCTTCCCTAAATTCCTAATAGAACTAGTCCTGAACCGATTGACATTGGAGACCTAGTTTAGGACAGGTGGTGAATAAAGTAATATCCACGTCATATTCTCATCAAAATGTAAAATTTTAAAATTAAACTAAAAATAAAATATAACCTCATATCAAGTAAATGTCACAACACAATCAAAGTCCATATGTCGTTTCACTAAGTCAATGTGAATAAGAATCTAAGAAAAGGGTACACCCAATAATGTCTTATGACTGACCGAAAATGTAAAAAAGGGAGAAAAAACAAGGAAAAAAAAACCTAGAAACCTAAAAAAATTTCTATTTTAACATGTATAAATTGCATATATCATACTACCAAACTATATGTATTCGTATCGTTTTACTGTGAAGTCAGTTCGATTAATTATATCAAAAAGGAGTGTATCAATGGTATATAAAAAAATACTACTATCGTGAATTTTAAATACGAAAATCGTTTAAAGGTCATAAACTATCATACCAAAAAAATTTTTTTAGGTAAATAAAAAAACCGACACGGTCCAGAATCAACGCCGTTCGTCCTAAAAAACAAACAAACAAAACCATGATTCAAATAAACTTCGTTATCATAATTTCTTTCTTGAATTCATCTACAAAACCATGTTGAATATCTTTTCTACTTATATTGGGTTTATACGTACATGACGGAACCACTGGTCCCTTCAGTGGGGACACCGATGTCCTTCGGTCGGACTCCGAATCGAGAGTGACACAGGGTCCCACACGAACAGTCTTTCCATGAGACGGTACGGTCTAGGTCCCCGGGTCTAGAACGTGTGTAACCAAAACACCAGTGGTTTAAGAAACTACCGAAGGTGGACGAACAAGTCCATTACTCAGAGTTACTTTAGTGTGTCTACCCCCAGTAAAAAAAGTCACCGGTCAAACACGTCAAGGTCATCACTGACTAAGTGTGAAGAAAGGTTCGTGCCACGTATAAGGTAACGAAAGTCGGGTAAGAGGGTCAGTAGTGCCAGACAAAAGAACTATAGGACTTCCTTCTAAGCCGGTGGAGCAGCCAAGACGTCGAAGTAGTCAAAGAGTCGTAAAAGGGAGAGAAGTACTCTAACCACTTCTTTCATAAACCGTTTCAAGAAGTTTCGGTGTAGTGGCGGCAGTTCTATCATACTGTGCCTGTTCATCTGTATCCTCCGCATCTCAAGGTCCAACTAGACCGCCAACTGCCGCCGGAGGCTCAGGACCTCGTAGACGCTGCCCCTACGCCAGCAGTAGCGTCCGCCGACTCTTCTCCGCCACCACTTCCGTCGACACGCCGTGACCTCGTCGCCGCCCCTGGAACCCAGCCATCCTCCCGCGACAGTCCACCACTCCTCCCGACCGAGACACACCGGCCGGCCCCGCCCCTGCTCGCTCGCACCCTCCTCGATGGCCCAAGGGAAGTTCGTGGCAACCGCGTCCTTTGGAGCCGTTGAGAGGTGCTTCTGACAGGTACGTCCTTAAAGTAAACGTCGTACCCTTGAGAATCAACACAGCATACCCTGGTCCCTAACTTGGTCCCCGGGGACGAAACTTTCGGCTCAGAATCCGTGCCTAGTGGTCCCTTCAAAAACTATGTTATAATTCTTGACATCAGTAGTACAACATATAATCTAGATCTGAATTATTCGGATTGAAAACTTGATGAAAAGGAATAAGTGAAATGAGAGGGAGGGGGGTGGGGTGGGGGGTGGGGATGGTCTGAGTCAATAAACGAACAGAAGGTCGTTGACAGTCCTTGCGAATGCTCATTACGTCCTTTTGGACTCTTTTAGTTTAAGGACTCGATTGAACGTCTGTCGAATGTTACTTTTGGGGTGAGGTCCTGTCCTTTCCCGGTCGAAGACGGAAAAGCATGAAGTTTTTAACAGGGGCTCGCCCCACGTGACAAAGACTTTCATGACGTCATAGTCCAGCACTTGTCTCGTTCAAGGATAAAGTTGAGAGACGAAGTTTTTAGGTAAATTATATAACAAGAGCCTATCTCCTACATAGTCTATAATTTGACTATTTTTGTATGATGTGAACTAGAATCGGTCTTCCGACTCTTCGGTATTTAAGTGAAAATATATACTATTACCGACCCCAGTTATCGATAATCGAACCTTAAACTGGAGGTAGTTACATTATTACCTCTTCCTTTACCGTTGGGTGAGGTCACAAGAACGGACCTCTTAGGGTCCCTGCCCCCCTCGGAGTACCCGACTGCAAATACCCCAGCGTCTCTCAACCTGTGCTGACTTCGCTGAATCGTCGTCGTCGTTACATTATTATCGTATAACGTGTTTTAAATCTTCAGATCTTATATAAACTACGTTCGAAATTTTTACAACCTGGAATCTGTAGAACAGCTCCAAGGGGGAGGTTCTTTTGGTTTCGGTATTTCAGTTAACTTATAAACTCGTCGAAAAGTCTTATTTTTAGATCGAGGAAGACCGGAGTTGTGGAAAAGATTGGTCTAGAAAGTCGGATTTCCGGACTTAGAATTAAAAGGAGAATTGAACAATAATATAGAAAATCATAATTTTTCACTTTCCTTCTTCAAAAGTACCATGTATTTTTGATATACTTTAAATTTAAGGTCAGGGTATTTATTCAAAATAACCCTACGTCGTACGAGTAAGTAAATACATGACAGACACCTACGGAAACGTAATGTTACCACCTCAACTCATGAACACTGTCTCTGGTATACACCACGAAAGTGGTGAAACATGATAACGATTTTCCGTCTATAGGTCTCTCATCTTAGATTAGTTTACGATATTTACCGAAGGTTTCCTACTACTTATACAAATTAATTTTCGTAAACGGAATTTACCTATAGTCAACAAACCGTCGTGTATAGACGTACTTTTCAACGAAAATTTCAGCTTTATACATTTTAGAACAATGCCTTGTCGTAAATGTCTACTGACAAACCTTGTCTAAAACTACATCTAGACCTTACAAAAGACTGTGGTGGGTAGTTAAGATAAAGGACTGAGAGAATGTGGTGGACCCACAGGTTCTTAAGTCAAGTCAAGACTGTACTTGATGAAGTCTTCAATTTTGTGGGTCAGGGTATTCAGACGGGAGTGAAATCAAAAATAGTAAAAAAAGAAAAAAAAATCAATTTGAAAAATAAAACGTAACCACGTACCAGCCAATTGTTACAACACTATCAAAGTCCACCTATCGTTTCCCTGAGTTGGTATGTGTATGTACATAAGTAAGAGGGGGTTTGAGGGGACGGGAGTGAAATCCGCAGTCGTTGTTTGTCCCATGAGCCCGGTGGTTGTGAAAACGGGTCGGTTAATATTTAGTCTCCAAGGGTGTAGGAGGAGAAATCCAAACTATTAAGTAAGTTTACCGAGTATGTTGAGTCCCTTTATGAAACAAATGTGAGTAATTAAATAGTACTTTCTATGTTGAGACGTTGTCGGTCTACTTTCTCTACGTGCCCCGTTTCATACCCCCTCCTCCCTGACTCAAAGGGACGAGAGAGGGTCGTACGGTGTGGGTGGGAGGAGAAGTATCGTGAAACTACACAAGTGGTTGAGTCTCGAGAGATTTAGGGTGACGAATGCCCAAAAAGACTTTCAAAGTAGTGGATCGGTACCAACTAATTTAGTAACCGGTAATCATTAAGTCGGAGGTCAGGGAGAGAGGGTAACATGTTATTTTCGGTTTTATTACATGTACGACGGTTCCATTGGATGTCCGGGTGGCACATATAGTCGGCGTCTCCACAGGCATTCTTGAGATGTCTCGACCGAGAGCTGGACAAGTGATTAAAGTCTCTCTCTTTCCCTTAATATTCTACACGCATATTGACGTACTTATGTCCGTTTTGGTCTTGGTTGATTACCCCATTGTCTCCCTCCCTCCGAGAAGAAACCTACAAACTGAGATCCCGTCGTCCCCGGTCGGCTTGTCTTTTCTCTCGACGTGATTTCGAGGGGAGGAAAAGGACTTCCTAGAGAGTCCTATTGTTCGTTTTCATACCGGTCCGGAGGTCAGACCTAGGTCCAGTAGATACCTTTCCTTTTTACACGGGGGTCTGACCTTCTACCGTACCGTTGACCTCCTCCCGCACCATTGGGTGAGGTCATCAGAACGGACCTCTTAAAGTACCTGTCTCCTCGGACCACCCGATGGTGGATACCCCAGCGTGTCTCAGTCTGTGCTGACTTCGCTGAATCGTCGTCGTCGCCGTCGTATGGATTACACCCCGACCGATATTTAATATCTTCCTAAAGAACGAAACGTCTCCCAGTTTCGAAGATTGAATTGGGGACTCAAAGTTCCCAGTTGACTCCAAATTTTAATGTTAGACCATGTGCCTTTTCTCGCGACGTGAGCCTTACCTGGTCGACCATCAGGAACTTGATACGGTCCCTTACGGGCGTATTTTTCACTCAGTCTGGACGAACAAAATGTCCGACCCAAACCTCTCCCACCCCGTCTGTCAACTCATGAATTTATATTACTCTATTCCCATTCTATTTTCATTCGAGACCCCCAATGTCTTTCTTTTCTAATCTTAGAAATAACTACAAGTCAACGAGTCAACACATTTTGATAAACCCTCGGGTACCTCAGAGGAGTTAGTCCTTCTAAGGGACCTCTTCCTTTACCGTTGGGTGAGGACATAAGAACGGACCTCTTAGGGGTACCTGTCTCCTCGCACCACCCGATGTCAGATACTCTAGTGTTTCTTAGTCTGTACTGACTCTCTGATTGTGTGATTTCACCTGTATCATTAAGATCGTTAATAACACTTGAGTAAACAATACTATATCGTTCTATTCACTTTTATAAGAATTTTAACGTTTTGTAATTATTTACACAATTGTACTCGTAGGTAAAATTTCTTTGAAAAAATCACATTTTGTTGAACTTTAAATAACTTCACGATATGGTTTCGGAAACTGACACACCTAGTGGTGTTTGACACCTTTTAAGACTTTCTCTACCCTTATGGTCTGGTGGACTGGACGGAGAACTCTTTAGACATACGTCCAGTCCTTCGTTGTCTTGACCTGTACCTTGCTGTCTGACCAAGGTTTATCCTTTTCCTCATACCGTTCCGACATATAACAGTGGGACGAATAAATTGAATATACGTCTCATGTAGTACTCTTTGTGACCCGACCTCCTTCGTGTTCGACCTTAATTCTAACGACCCTCTTTTTAGTTATTGGAGTCTATACGTCTACTGTGGCCTTTCACTTCTTCTCGATTTCTCGGAGAACTACTTTCACTTTCTCCTCTCACTTTTTCAACCGAATTTCGAGTTGTAAGTCTTTTACTTCTAGTACCGTAGACCAGGGTAGTGAAGTACCCTTTATCTACCCCTTTGTCACCTTTGTCACAGTCTGAAATAAAAACCCCCGAGGTTTTAGTGACGTCAACCACTGACATCGGTACTTTAATTCTGCTAATGACAAACCTGCCTTTCAATACTGGTTGGATCTTTCGTATAATTTTCCGTCTCTGTAAAGAAACGGTTGTTTCCAGGTAGATCAGTTCCGATAACAAAAAGGTCATCAGTACATACCTACACTCTTAACCTGATATTTCTTTCGACTCGTGGCTTCTTAACTACGAAAACTTGACACCACAACCTCTTCTGAGAACTCTCAGGGAACTTAACGTTCCTCTAGGTTGGTCAGGTAGGATTTCCTCTAGTCAGGACTCACAAGTAACCTTCCTGACTACAACTTCGACTTTGAGGTTATGAAACCGGTGGACTACACTTCTCGACTGAGTAAACTTTTCTGGGACTACGACCCTTTCTAACTCCCGTCCTCCTCTTCCCCTACTGTCTCCTACTGTACCAACCTACCGTAGTGGCTGAGTTGCCTGTACTCAAACCCATTTGAAGCCCTCAACCACTACCCTGTCCCTCCGGACCACACGACGTCAGGTACCTCAGCGTTTCTCGGACTGTGTTGACTCACTGACTTTACTTGACTTGACTTTCCTTCATCGTTCTAAAGGGTTTACTGAAAGAGACTCGATGTGGATTTTAAAATTACATTGATACCAAGTAAACAGTTTTGATTCTTTGTGACCGTTTTGTGATAATTGATTTAATATCTGAAATAAGTCTAAAGTCGTGCAAAGGGTGATTACAGGAAAAAGAGAAGGTCCTATCTTTTGTTACCAAAAATTACTTAGTCTCTTACTTTTCAATTATACCAAACTCTTTGGTGTAACGTAACAAATTCTTTGATAGTGTACACCATAAACCCACATCATAGTTCCTCCTTATAGGAGTTAACAGATTTTTCCTTTTGTGAAAAGGAAGAAGGTTGGTCTAAAAGAAGTGTGGGAAAATTGGAAAGTCTTGTCTAGTTTACGTCTTCGTCTATACCGTCAGTTCGACAGAAGACATTTCAATCTATAAAGTTTCAAAGTGTTCTGATTTTGTTACGATGTGATGAGTGATTTTTATAAAAAACCCCCATAACCTTTTGTTCAATGAAAAATAATTTTAACAATACAATTGTAAGTACCCACCAGGCCAGAAATTTTCATAAATAATTGTAAACTGACGTAGACCAGAATCAACGTCGAACACCCGAGAAGTAATCCAGTACACTCTAGAAAACAACCCCACGTGCCTGAGAGAGTATCGAAGGGAACACCGAGTCGACCATTTCTTAGGCGGACGTTACACCCTCTGGACCCAAGTCACGGGCCCAACCTTTCTAGGGGACCTCTTCCCTTTCCGATGGGTAAGACCATAAGACCGGATCTCTTAAGGTACCTGACATATATATATATATCAGGTATCTCAGGTCTCTATGTTGACTCGCTGGAAGTGAAAGTACCTGAGAGATGAACACTGTGTGTCCAAGTCGACGAGACACTATACACCCTAGAATGAAGGGGCTGGTCCCTAGTTTGGACACAGGAGACTTAATATTCCGTCTAAGAATTGGTAATCCAGTGATTCCTTCAGGGTTCTATTCAAGTTCAGAATTGGAGGTCATGGAACTTATAATAGAATCCTTTATCTAGAAACGTCTACATTAGTTCAATTTTAGTCTAGTATGACCTAATCTGACCCAGGATTAGGTTACTGACTACAGGAAGATTCTTCTCCCATTAAACCTGTGTCTTTACTCTTACGGTACACTCCTTCCTCCGTCTTTAACCTTAGTACGTAGATGTCCGGTTCCTTACGATGTTTAACAGGAGTTGGTGGTCCCCGAAGGGACCACCGAGTCCAATTCCGCAGACGGACGTTACGCCTTCTGGACCCAAGTCAAGGACCTAGTCCTTCTAGGGAACCTCTTCCTTTACCGTTGGGTAAGGTCACAAGAACGGACCTCTTAGGGTGCCTGCCTCCTCGGACCATCCTGCCTGCCTCCTCGGACCATCCGACGACAGGTGCCCCAGCGTTTGTCAGCCTGTGTTGACTCACTGAAGCGAAGTGAAGTGAACTGGTCCTTGATCCTCGCCCCGTACATCTTCTAGAAAGTGACATTTGAAGTCTCCCTCGTGCCTGGATACCTGTGGAACTGAAACCGGAAGATTGGAGGTCTTGACCCTCTCTTAAAGACAACCAACGACAACGACGACGATTCAGCGAAGTCAGCATAGGCTGAGAAGCGTTGGGGTACCTGACGTCGGATGGTCCGAGGCGGCAGGTACCCTAAAAGGTCCGTTCTCATGACCTCACCCAACGGTAACGGAAGAGGAAGAAAACCAATTCCGATCAGTTAAACACAATGTAAAGAGTGTCGCTGGGATCTTTAGATTATGTTGTACATAACGAAATAATAAAATTTTAATTATTTATAAAATTTTATAAAGAATCAAAGTTAAACATTTCACCATTATAACTATTGACATTAGGTGTATTGACTTTTGAGGGATCCCGGAAGTACAGAATTTACATATTTCCCAAGGATTCTACTTTTTCTCTTGGCAACAGGAAAAAGAAGGGACGACGATTCACCGAAGTCAGCACAGAGACACACTGGCGTATCTTCCGTCGGGTGGTCCGAAGGGGTAGGGACCCTAAGAGGTCCGTTCGTGTGACCTCACCCAACGGCAAAGGAAGAGGTTACGTACTTTCACTTTTCATTTTCACTTCAGCGAGTCAACACAGACTGAGAATCCCTTGGGTACCTGACGTCGGGTGGTCCGAGGATTGGTATGGATACTATAGTCAATGGGATATTTGTGACCACTAAGGTACAGAAAAAAAAAAAAAGGGAAGACAGGTTAAGAAACGAGACTCAGAGACTAAATATATAGGATGATAAAAAATCTGTAGTTTTTAGACATATACGGTCTGATCTAAGATCTACGAAAGGGACTGTGACCAGAAGAAGGTCCCAAGAGAGAAACTTTCCGAATATGGAATGTGGTGAGGGAATATGGAGTAAGGTTGAGTAGTGGTTAGGTAGTAGGCTTTAGGTAGGTCGAGAGAGACATAGGTGGGTGACGATAGTATTAGAATCGATATTAGTAAGAAGTGGACCCGGTGAAATTATCGGAAGATCGAATAGAGACGTTCCTGACGGTCAGAGGATGTTGATCAAGAAAAGTTACGTCGGTCTCACTTAAAGAATTTTGTGTACTTTAGTATATAAATTAGAAGTGGTTGAAGTACAGAGGGGGTGAAGTAGGGGTGGACTTCTTTTGGGAAGTCCCGAAAGACATCGAAACGTGCTTATGGTTTTGGGAATTGGATTGGATGTCCTGTTACGTACCAGATCAGTATTGTCAAGATTTTATAAAAATCCTCGTCTAAGGTAATTTGTTGAATTGAGAAACTAGTCAAGAAGATACGAATCAGTGAGTCAGCACAGGTTGAGAAACGTTGGGGTACCTGACGTGGGGTTGTCCGAGGAGACAGGTACCCCTAAGAGGTCGTTCTTATGACCTCATCTGACGGTAAAGGAATCTCGTCGTCAATTCGATCAAAATAAAAATATGATAAAAATTTGATTTTATTAATACCCCCCCCAACAGTTAAGAACAGGGAAGATGAAAATAACATTTACAAGAAATTTCTGAAAAAGAAACCGACACGGTGTGTCGCACACCCTAGAATCAAGGGGTCCGTCTCTACCCTGGATACTGGGGACGTCACCTTCACGTCTCAGAATTTGGTGACCTGACGGTCTCTTCAGGGTTTAATCCGGTACAATTAGTTTACACTGTACCCAAAAGATATAAATCTTATTTTGGAGAACTTGTATTCATTAAAAAATTTATCTGAAAATAACACTTATATTTTATAAACCTCTGCTAAAATTTTAAACAATGTCTCAATTATTAAGTTACTAGAAATGTTTTCTTTCGTGGTGTAATTTTAAATGTAAGTATTCTGTGTTAGATTTTTACGTATATGATTTTACTGAGTTGTCATGAATGTCAAAATAGTTTAGTACTTTAAGTCTTTGAAAAAATTTGGTGTCTAGATTTGGCTCCAGAGTTCGAGTCTACAGAAGTCCCGGTTCACCCTTTGTGTTTCATCACTTCATCAGAGTAAATTCTCGGACCTTAGACCACCTGATACCGTTTGTCCCCTGACGTATGGGTTATATTTCTGAAAGACTTAAGTTTTGAAAAATACGTGTGACTTATTTTTGTTGACACCCGGTTCGACCGGACTTGACTGACAGTCAAACGTCGACACCCGATTTACTTAAAGATCGTTCAATCCATGGGTTAGAATTTTTACTCTGTTGTAAAGAAATCCATCAACACACCTATATAAGAATTTTGTAGACTGATTCTCTTCTTTAAAAAATTTTATGGAAAAAAGTGTAAATAAACCCTCTTTAATCAATACGGATTCTCAAATAATTTTACTTTACTTAAAATAAGAAAATGTTTATCTTTCAATGTATATAATAATACATGTAATAACGACTATCCTTTATAAATACACTTTTTATTGCATGACCCAAACGAGTTCGGTAACGAATCTTTCGTAAGTTAGTGGAGTGATTTATGTATTCTTTTATGTACATAAAGTCAATTGTTCAAATAGAAATTTCTCATAAAACAACCTCTTGAAATCATTAAAGTATGACAGTCACTTTTCCAAGATTAGATTTGCATTTTAAAATGTCGAGTTTGGTACAAACAAGTAATACAGTTTCGTCAAAATGTCTTAGATGTTGTAACATACGGTGACCAATGAAGTGTAATTAATGAATTTTTATCAAAAATCTCTAATTCCACTACCTCCGTAATATTCCTGTTTATTTTAGAGGAAAATTTTCCGACGTTTTCGTGGAATATTAAGTTTATAGGAATGCTCTCATCCTGATGAATATTATTTCATTGGGTGTCTGTTGTGTGTGAAGTTTGTTTACGTTGAGTTTATGTAAATAAGGTTTAGGTTTTATAAAAGACGAAAATTTTTTGTAAAATCGAGAACCGAAGTCTTCAAATTGTATTTTTCTTTCGTGGTTCACATTGGTATATTATGAAGAAAAATTTTTCCAATTTTTCAATGATCAACAATATGGAAAAGATATTTTACTTCAAATATACCTGTTTATTCAAAATATTCACCGGTAATTAAAGACTTTAATTTTTCAGTTTCGACAAATTCATAGACCGAATGTCAATCTACAAATCGTTTGAGACTCATACATATGTTCTTTTATAATTCTTTAATAATAGTTAATTACGTTATCCAGACACAAGTAAAAGTAAAAGGTACTTAACTATGAAAAGTTCATCCCCTTTATACAAACCGTAAAAAAAAGGATTGGATTATAAACCGTTTCAAAATTTCAGAATACGTAGAATAGAAGTAAGAGTGTAAGTTAATAATTTTCGTGAATTTATGTTTCGTTAGTCCTAAAGAATCTTAAGTTTCAATTGTAATTGTGACTAAAATGTGTCTCAATAGGTACCATCTTTTAATTATAACTTTTATCCTAATATTTAAGTGATACCTAGGTATCTGCTTTGTACAAAGAGTTTGGTTCAGTTATTGTCCTTATGGTACATTCCCTTATATATGTTGTGTCCGACTGTATAATGTTTGCTTCAAACTAAATCGTCAAGAAATTTTTGGTTTTCCCAAAGATACTTATGGAAATAAAATTTAATTATTTAATAAGTATTATTTTTACATTTAAAAAGTATTTATTGTCTGATCTATAACTAAAAATACCCTGAGGGTGTTTGATTGTTTTATAAGTTGTAATAAAGTAGGTTTACAACCAAACGTTAATAAGTTTACATAAATTTCTATTATCAACTGACTAAACATTATGACTTAAGGTCCGAGTTAACTGTCGTCCATCTCATATATCACGACAGACGAACAAGAAGTGTAGTAGTTTGCTACTTCGAGGAAAACACTCTTTGTACTACCGAGGTGACCGATGTATCTCACTAGGGTAATCAATCGCATAAATACCTCCTTCGCAAGTTTACGTAGTATCTACCGAGCGGATTTTAATTTGTACTTTCTCTTTGATGTTCATTGACCGTTTTTTCCCCCTGTCTGTTACGAAAATGATATTCAATAAAGGTTTATGGGACACCGAACGTTGGACTGGAACAGAGGTTTGTCCGTCCACGCACTCCCATAGACCTAGGTACATTAAGTGGTGATGACCTTTTGAAGTTTACACGAAGGTTGACTACCAAGTCTTTGACTACTAAATATTTGAGTTCCAACTATTTTCGGTAGAAAAGAACTCTTCGTGAAAAAACCACAGAATTTTAAATATAATAAATATACTTATTTTATACTTTACTATTTCACTTTTTCTTGACCAAGAAAGATAAGAAAGATGAACAACTTTTAATTGACCGAAACATTGAAAAGTTTACAGTATAAGTTAGACAAAGTATCTAATACTATATCGTTTACTTGAGTTTTCGGAATCAAGGGATGTAATTGAATTGAAAATTGTAAAATTAACCTCTCTTTATCAGTGTAACTCGACCGGGTTCAAGTATTCTATAATAAACAATCCGAATAAAACCGAAAAAAGGATAACAGTTTATGTAAAAGTAACATATTTTAAGTCTTTTTCTCTTTTTTCAGTATTAGAGTAGTGAGATTCCATAGATACAAATTAGAAAAGGATGTCCGAAAAAAAAAAATTACGAGTACAGACATAAAAATGGGTCAAATTTATTATTGACTCCTTGAAGGGACCACTAGACCACCAATTCACAGGTACGAGGGTTACTTCACCCTGTCCCAAACTAGAGACCAGTCCCTTGATCTAAGGTGTACGGTGTTGATTCTGGACCGTATCGGTTCATTGATTTTTTTTTTAAAAATTATTTATTTATTTATTAACTCTAGTATAATTATAATTAGGATATAACATGAACAAACTGATTCGTAAAGGGGTGTAGGAATTTTTCTATGATTCTAATTGAAATTTTGACTGTGGACGATACCTGGCACTAAAGGTCAAACAACCTTTCTTTTTCAAAACATAGTAAGAACACACTGAGTTTTTATAAACCGAGTTTTTAAATATTTTACTCCGGGCTCCAACGTTAGACCCGATGACATGTACCATACTCTTCCCAATCATTTCCATATGTATACGTAAAATTTAGTAAACTTATCACAGAATGAGTGAACATGATAGTTAGGTTTGTTGAATTGGGTTTAAGAATCTCGTGTGTTTCCTAACCGAACAAAATGAAAATTTAGACTACTCACTATTCCCACTTAAGCATTTCAAGACGATAAGGTCACAGTAGATTTGAAGCAATCCAAAATTTCACTGATTACCCCTCATATTCAGTTTATCGAATCATAAATAAGGAGGACTCGTTCAATAAATTAGAAAAAACAAGGGACATAAAGACATATTTTCCCCCTATAATTTTCATTGTAGTCTTCTTTAGCGAGATCATGGACCGTGTATGACTATCGATTGTAAATAAAGAAAGAGTTTACTTCGGAAGTTCACTCGTGACTCCTCAAAAATATCGACTGAAACTAATGTAGATAAGAAGAATTACGGAGAGTCAGTATGAGGGTGTATCTATGTGTTTTCTCATTATTTTATGTAAACTATTGCTAAATGATTTCGTTCGTACACGCAAGGGACGTAAGTGTACATTGTCTTGAAATCTGAGAAGAACCCGTTGGGATCGTTGGAAGGGATGTGTGTTAAAAACAAACGAAAACAAAATCAAAACGACACGGTCTCCCAGTGAACTCACAAGCCATTTATCAGACGAGTGAGTGACTGATTGAGTGACGAAATGTTTACTCATAAAAAAAAAAAAATTTCTAGTATGATATTTTTTTTCACAATGTAAGAACTCCTGTAATGTCCGAACTTCTTAATTAGACATGGAGTTCTTCCACTGTAGAGATGTAGCTTGATGTATTCGTTGTTGTATGTCAATAAAGAATCTAATTTTTTGTCGATTATTGTACAGTTTGTATGGTTGTACTATACTGACAGGTCAACCGTCAAAACCTTGTGACGTGTCCCGACCAGATTGGGGAACTACACTTGACTAAATTGGTAATTACTATTTATAAGGTCATTATTGACAATTGTTAGTTTACTTGTCTTCATCTTTAATTGACCGTATAGTTTTTTGATCTTATTGTCGTATTTTCAAAAACACTCACTCACTCACTTTCAACGGGTCAGTACAGGTTGAGAAACGCTGGGGTACCTGATATGTCAGGTACCTTAAGAGGTCCGGTCTTATGACCTCGCCCATCGGAAAGGGGAGAGGTCCCCTAGAAGGGTTGGGTCCCTAATTTGGGTTCAGAGGGCGTAACGTCCTTTCGAAAAATTTCAAGATTGTTTATACCTAATTAAGTTCTAATAATTGTTATTTTAGTCATAAAGTAAAGAGTAAATTCCAAGTTATAAATGACCGACGACCTTGTGTGACGATCTAATAAGGTGCCCTACGAGTCCAGTAAGACTCTCTTGTAGTCTCACCTCACTTTTTAAGTGCTACTCAGTTTCGTTCAAAATGTTTGGGATTACAAGGAGGGACGTGAGATTTTATAGACCGATGATTATAAACTTCTCCCATTTTGGTGTGTTATTTTTGTGGATTGTATACGATAAAGGATCAAGAGATCCTCCTTTTCTTTTATTCTGTTCCATCCTTTCTCATAGTGTTACACTCTTAACTCTCTTCGTCCTTCCTTTATTCTCCTGATTTTAGATACTCTGTTTATAGTTAAAAAAATATAAATAACTCTTTTTTTTTTAGGGGTTTTGTTTGTTAATTGTCTGTGGTCAGTCTGGTTAGTAGAATGGACTTCTCAGGAACAAATTTTTCTATTCGTGATTATACTGGGGGAAGATCTATAGCCTAAAGTGTTGGTCCGGTTTAAAGAACATCTGAAGCTTGAGGACAAGCACCTTATATCCGTAGAAGAAACCGAACTTGGTGATACTACTCCGAACCCAGTTGACCTTGATCCATGTCCTAAAAAATTCTACTTTGTATATATGAAACTTCTTCGAGATTTATTTATGACCATTGGTATAACTTTTCATTTTACTGTGGTATGTTACGTCATTCATACGTTTTTTATGAACGGTTTGATTTTGAAAACTAGTAATTCAATTTTTAGTTGATATGACCTATAAGGACCACCGAGTCACCATTTCTTAGGTGGACGGTCACGTCCTCTGTACCCAAGATGGGGACCAGGCTCTTCTAGGGTGTACGACACCTCGTTCGATTCGGACACACGGCGTTCATGACTCGAACACACGATCTCGGGCCCTCGACGTTGTTGGCTTCGGACTCGTGGGGTCTCGACTCGTGTTCTTCGACGACGTCACTCTTCGGGTACGTTGATCCTCTCATCGGGGGTGATGGACATTGATCTCTTTTCGGGTGAACCGTTACTTCTGGGTTGTGTCACTTTTTATCTATTTATTTTAAATTTTTAGTTGATATGATTTGGTATTGTAATATTATGAGTAGAGATTATGTTACTCTACTCATAAGATTTCTTCTATGTTTGGGGTTACAAAAATTGTTTGATTATTTTACCAGAACCTAAAAGTACCTCTTTTACATTTATATGTAAATTTATTGAGTGAATAGAGTCTTTTGTGTAACACCTCGGTTACTGTTAACTTTAATATCGTATGAAATTTCTATGAAGTGTGTAAAATGGATAGTAGTCGTATATAAGAGTTAAAGTATATTTTTAATTATGGACTCTTTAAACGATGTACTCATGTAAGTAGGTATTGAGGAAAGTATTTATAATTTCTAAGAAAGACTTCTAACAAAGAAGAAACAAGAAATGACTCATCCACCGTACTGACTCCTGCTGTTGAACACATTGATGAAAACAACCAACTTTCACAAACTAACTTCGTCAGGTAGAAGCTCCATAGAACATTGTTCTCAGGAAGACTACACCGTGACTATCTACAAGATGATCTAAATACCGTGAGTTGTCCAAAACCCCTGTGTCGAACCAGGCAGTATAGATTTAAATTTCAAGATCTTTGGTCTAATTCCAATCAATCGAACAGACGTGACGATCCCTTCGCAAAGTGCTTGAGAACAGGGTAAAACTTTCTTAGACAGACTTGTATACTTTCTCTCCTTTTACAGTAAATTATATTTTATCCTAAAATACATTGTTGGAACAGTTTTGTTTCTCTTTTGTGTATATAGGTAGTTCCTTATTTACCTGTTCATTTTATATTATGTATGTATATTATCTAATAATGAGTTAGAATTGTCCCTTACTTTAAGACCGTATGTGATACGGTATCTACTTGAGACTTCTGTAAGACGATATACTTATTCGGTGTATGTTTTCCTGGTATAATAAACTAAGGTGAAAATACTCCTTAGATCTCATCAGTTTAAGTATCTCTGTCTTTCATCTTACCACCGACGGACCCCGATCGTTCTCCCTACTTGTCTCAAATCAAATTACCCATGCCTCAAAGTCAAATCCTTCTCCTTTTTCAAGACCTCTACTCACCACCACTACCTACCTCCACTACCAATGTGTTGCATGAATGATGATGACTTGGCATGTGAATTTTTACCAATTTTACCAATTATGATTACTTGACATGTAAATTTTTGCCAAATTTACCATTTAAAATACACCATATATAAAATGGTATTAATTTTTTTTTGTCTTTTTTTCCATATGTTTAGATTAACTCCTGATTCTGTTTAATATAAAATAACGATTTACAAAGGATGATTTACCATCTCTCATAGTAAATCGGACACTGTGTAAAACAAAACAAACAAAACCGACGTGGTGATCCGAGCGTCCTAGAATCGAAGGGTCTGATCCTGACTTAGACCCGGGGGTCGTCACGTTCACGTCTCAGGATTGGTGACCCGACGGTCCCTTTAGAACGAACCCAGTACAAACGTAATAATGTCAAAACTTTAGGTACTAAACAAAATTGGAATCTTGAAGATTTTAAGAATCCTCACGTAGGATCGTCATTATGAAGTCAGTGGGGTTTAAGAAAAGAATCCGACTTGATTCTTTTTAATTTTTAATAGTTCTTTTTTATAATTAATAATTTTAAGGGTTTCATATTACGTGTGATTTAAATTCTCGAATGTTAAATTCATTTTTATTTCAAACAGTCTATGGTTTTCGTCAGTTTCTTTTCTTGTCGGACCCTTTTATATGAACGTTGAATATACTGTTTGTCGATTGACGGAAATGTTACAACATCACCAAAAACGGTATGTAACTGTACTTAGTCGGTACCCACATGTACACAAGGGGTAGGACTTTTCAAAATTCTTACGTCTTACAGACCATTAATGTTCATAGAGTTTTCGATTCTACTCTTTTTATGTCTTTTATTCATGAGTAACTTATTTATAATAAAACGAAACTCCCTCGGTCTTTACTCAGGGAAGGTTCTTTATTCATTATTACTATTTTCTACATTAATTATGTGATATAGAGAAAATTCAGATTCGTACGTAAAGTGGAGTCCTGTTAAGACTAAAACTGTAAGAATTAGAGGAAACAGATCTTGTCCTGGGGTAAAATTCGGTAATAAACTTGTCTCAAGTATTAGATTTCGGTAAAAAGAGGTGTCCTACATAAGTAAAATCATGTCTTCGACGTTTTACCGTTTACTGATTCAGTCAATTTTTCTTAGGTACCGTATTTATAGTTAAATGTAATTGACAGTTGTTTGAAGATGTACTTCGGATTTTCAACTATGTCATGTCCACTCTTGATTGTACTAAGAAGGTACAAGAGTCTGAAACAAATGATTTATTATGCCAGTATTCTAGACTTTTCTTTGAAATTACCCAGAAGGATTTCGACGTATTAAAAGGTTTGTTAAAAGGAGACTAATGTCTCGGACAAGTAAGGAAGTAAAGAAAAAGGAAAAAAGGTACTTCTCAAAAAAAAAATTTAAAAAATAAAACGTGACTCCATATCGACTAATTGTTACAACATTATCGAAGATCCACTTGTCACTTCTCTGAGTTGATATGTACGTATACATAGGTAAGAGGGGGTTTGAGGAGAAGATAGACAGTTACGAAAAAGTCAGGAAATTGAAAACTTTATAAAAGAACTGTAAAAAGGAACCGGAGTTAGTCGGAACGGTTAAAGATTCGGTCACGTCGTGAACGGTCTTTGTTACCTCATTCCTGATTTTATTGACAACATTCCTTCGGTACACCTAGAAAACGTTCGGAGATGGTGTTTTATGAGTCGGGTCCGGACATGTAGTTTGTAGAGACATCTCCGGAATACGAACTCACTTTCACTCACAATCAACGAGTTGACACGGACTTAGAAACGTTCGGGTACGTGACATCGGGTAGTCCGAGGAGACAGGTACCTTAAGAGGTCCGTTCTTATGACCTCACCCAACGGTGAAGGAAGAGGTTCCCTAACAAGGGTGGGTCCCTAGCTTGGACCCAGAGGGCGTAAAGTCCGTATAAGAAATGACAGACCCGGTCCTCCCTTTGAACTCATCAGAGATTAAAACAGGACCCTAATAATCGGTCAGTGTAAAAGTCCACTGGGAACCAACCAACAGAAGAAATCGAGATGGTATGTGAAAACTCTATTCCGAATTTAAGACAATACAAGAGTACATGGAGTTAAAGTCTAAGGTTCGAGTACGAACCTCCTTATTTATAATAAAGAAATTCCTTATAAGAAGGAAAGTTTTCCCTAACTCTGTCAAACTAGAGGTCCCTAGTCGTACCGTGGACTTCAGTAGCCGTGAAGAGGAGGTATGACCACAAAGGGGAAGTGAGTGAGTGGGAAGGAGTGACTGGGGGAGGAGTCGGGGGTGGCGGTAGGGTGGACGTAGGCCGGGGACCCCGGTGTGAGACGACTGGGAGGGAGACAGACCCCGAGTGTACCACCCCCACACACTCTTAGTTCCCACCAGGGACGGTGAGGAACGTTTCGTGGTACCGACGGAGTCGACTGTGACCCCGTTTTGGAGACGTCACCCACGGTGGTCGGAGGGACTGAGGGTTGAGTGGGTCTAATAGTCATTGAAAGTTTGACTTGTACTTTTTGAAATTTTAAGTACTTTTCTTACCGATGAAATCCTCTCATTAGTCCTTCGTTAAGTAAAGGGACTTTTAACCATTTAATTCCCTTTCTTAATTCGGAAAGGACATACTTGACTCCCGAAGGGAGTGCCGAGTCTCCGTTTCTTAGACACACGGTTACGTCCTCTGAACCCAACGTAGGGTCCCAGTCCTTTTAGGGAATCTCTTCCTTTATCGTTGGGTGAGGTCATAAGAACGAACCCTTTCGAGTGCCTGTCTCCTCGGACCGTCCCCAACGTTTTCTAAGTCAACCCTGAATCGCTGATTTATTGTTGTTATACTTGACTTGATGTTCTGTTGGTTTATTAATCGTTTCCTCCACTGAAAAATTTTATTTTCATAGATTTAATTATTTACTTTTTTTTCCTGTCTTAATTTAGTCGTAAAACGTTGAGAGTTAAATTATCTGTATCCGTAATTCGTAGTTACCGAATGTGGTGTCCTTTCTCGTCGGTCTGTAATGGACGAAGGATATGAGAATTGTTTCTTGTGCCTCCTTATATGTACTCTTATGTTTGTTTTTAGAGTCGACACTCTTTGAGATGTCCATTTATCGGGTACAAGAAGTTATCTATTTGATATTACTTTTCTTTCCTTACTTCTTAAATATCTAATTTCTATGAATTTTCTGTAGTTTATTTTTTACACATAGATCCTTACGCATAAACCTGTTATTTTAATAGAATTTCTGTTTTCCTTCATTAGTGATATTTTTAGTCCTACTACTATTGACTTGTCATCTCCCTCCTCCCGGAAAACTAATCCTGTGTACTTTCTCCAAAAACCCAACCCACGATTCACGACTCGACCCACCAGTTCAAGATAAGAACTGGATAGTGTTTACGTAACTTCCACTTCCACTTCAACGAGTCAGTACTGAGAAACACTGGGACACCTGACATTGGATGGTCCGAAGAGACAGGTACCCTAAGAGGTCCGTTCTTATGACCTCACCTAACGGTAAAGGAAGAGGTCCCCTAGAAGGGTTGGGTCCCTAGCTTGGGCCCAGAGGGTGTAACCTCCGTCTGCGAAATTGGAGACTCGGTGGTCCCTTCGACATCATTCGATATGTAATCGAAACGTACTAACACCAATCCTGAGACACGAGAGTGACGGTTCCCGGACCCAAGTTAGGGACTAGTCCCTTGGTTTCAGAGTGTTCAGTACGTCGTTCCAGTTTTTTTTTTTTTTTTCTTTCTTTTTTTTTTCTATACGTATATATATATATATATATATATATATTTAAGTGTTAAGAAAAATTTTTAGACTTAGTAATTGGTACCAGTTTTAGGTGGGGGGGTACAATACGTTTTCAATTTTTATGAATGAGGTGTCATAAGTTCGTACACTTATTAAAGAAGAAGTATTTGACAGACACATATTATGACGAAAAGATCAAGGGAGGTTAATTAACTAAATGAATCGTGCGGGACTTTATTGTTTGATGTAATTCTAGTCTAGTGTAGACATGTCGTACAACAGGTTATCAAACTAATAAGAATGACACGTCTTTTTTTTAATTGTTTCGTCCGAACTTTAAAGGATAGAAACCTGTTCGGATGAACATTCCAACCTGGAATTGATCTCAGACCATTAAATTGATCATTTGTTATCAAGAAATGGGACTATATTTTGAAGGATTTACCCCCAGTGACCCGGATTTGACGACTATGTTTGTTACGTCAAAGATGATTTGTGACCTAAAGGAAGACCTTAAAATCACACACTCCGACTCTTATGGGTCTGAAGTTCCGATTCCACTCAAAGTAACTACCTGTTGTTAAACGTGGATAACAGTATTGAGTGACAACTTCCTTAATTTGTGTAAGACTTTCTGAGGAAACCTTCGAATACGAACCAAAGAAGACCTGACATGGGACACACGGAAAAAGGAACCGACTAAAATATCACTTAGGAAAACGACGCTATACAAAATCAACTCTTATACTCATGTATAACTCAGGACACCAAGGAAGGTCACTGAGAGGTTTGGACCCCCACTAAAACCCTTGGGAATTTTGATAATACAAATTAATATATATCGATAGATTTATAATTGACGTTAATTTAATGGCATCACTTCTGGGGTCTACGACACCTGGTTCTGTCTGTACCTTAGTTACCGTACCCGAATCCGGTCAACCTATGACGATTCCTTCGGTAGACATTCTATTGTGTCTCTCTAAGTCAAATTTCAAGTGTCAGTAATTTACTTTTTATAAATTTTAATTCTTTATGAAACCCTCACCCTACCCCGCCCTCCACCCTCCCTCCAAATTCTCTCTCCCCTGTTTATATATGGATACCGACTAAGTACAATCTACATACCACCTTCGTTAGTGTTGTAACATTTCATTAATAGAAGGTTAATTTTTTCATAAAACATACCATCAACCACTCTATTCTGTATTTGTGTTTCAGAGAGTTTGTGAGTACTCTTACAGATCGTTGGAGAGGTTTAAGGGGTCTAGTATTTGAGTTGTTACTGTATATTAACGGAGGATTTTTTGGTTATTTCATATAATCCTTTAAAATTCATAGAAATTTAAAATTCTGGGAAGTGTCTTTGGATGAAAGACGACCCATTTATGTCTCGTTTGTACGACCCTACATCTAGGACCCGTCATCCGATTCGTGTGAGTAATGAATTCACTGGACGAGTCCACCTCGTTCTGGTATTCATTTTTAGAGTCTGAAAACTCCCACTGACTTTCTACAGTTCTTAAACCACTTGATGTTTCGTCTAATATATCGACTATATTTTACTATATTATACTCTTCACTTTACAATGAAAACCGATCTCCTTAATTTCTTCCGAAGTACTTTAAACCAACAGAAAACCCCCTTTTCTATCTACCACAGAACAGAAGATATATTTCTTCTACCATACTAGTTTCCGTCTACCACTCTTTATGTCTCAGACCACCCCTTTGTCGGTTATATGAAGTCAATCCGACCAGTTATCCCGTATACATAGGTCTCCTTATCCCACTGTCCATCCCGATCTTTCGAACTAGTCCTAGTCTAGTCGCCCAGGAAAGAAGGTGTCTATTACCCCTTAATTATTTCTCTACGTTGTTTCATCGCAATAACAGTTTCTTAACTAAGTTACTTCGATTTGTCATAAAATATTCTAACTAATCTCTCCCACTCTAAACTCCATCCCTTTGGTCAATTATCCATCGTCAGGTCGAATATTTAATATTGTGAGACTGAATCCAGTATTTTTACCTTTGTCATGATCTGTCCTTTTACTTAGAAAAGGGTGGAAAGTCAAAGTCACAGAAATCAACAAAGTTTAAACTCAAAAACTTCGATTAAAATAGTCAAAGTCGGAAACCACTGACGAAACTCAAACTCATTCAAAAATTTGTATTAGAATATTAAGTTTACTTAATATTTCTTATACATAGATATCTATATCTATATTTACATGACCTACTAACAATACAGGTTCTTTACTCGGTCTCCCAGTACAAGGACCGGGAGTGACTTAGTTGACGAAATGTCTCTTTTACCTGACGATCTGTTCGTTAGTGTCATGTTTCTTTATTCATGTACAATGACTCTTTACTTCACACCAGACCCTTAGTCCTTCTCGAAGGGTGTCCTTCATACGAGATTGGACCTTCGCCTTCCCGTTCGACGATGGACCGATCCACTATTCCTCACTCCCCCGTCATCTCCCTACGTGTCGATCACGGTCAAGGTATCATTTTGGAAACCGTCCAAAATTCGTCCTCTCTCGTCTCTTGTCTAAGTCCCCCTGGTGTGATCAATATCACACCCTTCTTCGAGAATTCTTTTTCTAACTCCTCTCTTTTCTGATACCTCTTTGGTTACTCCTCTGACATGTGAGATCTTTCGTTTCCATTTTATCCAACTGACATACCCCTACTTCCCTTGTCTTTTAGCTTTTCACAAAACGTTTAGTCGATAGAAGTCCTTAAATTGTCGTTTTATCCGTAAATATCAACTCTAGACTTTTCGATTAAAAATAATAGTTGAAAATTATTTTATAATTTAGATTATGGACTTTATATCGACACTTCATTCATCATTTTAGTCATAGAGGTATTTAGTGTTTTTTTTAGTAATAAATTATCAACCTTATTTTCAAATCTTAGACAAGGACGTCCTAAAGGGACCACCAGGTCACTGACCCTAAGACGTGAGAGTTACGTCCTCGGATCCAACCTAAGGACAAGTCCCTTGATCTAAGGTATACGACGTTGATTTTCTACGACACACGACGTTAATTCTGGACCTCTTCGATTTATTTTATTTATTCTTCTTTATAATTTTTTTTAACCAAAGACGAAAGTAGTTTTCATTTTAATTAAGATATGGATTTCACTAAAGAAAAGAAAACCGGTATGGTACGTCGTAATCAAGGGACTGGACCCTAGTTTGGGTGTGGGGACGTGACCTTCGTACCTAGAATTGGTGTCCTGGATTTCCCTTCAGGGATTTCACTTAAACATTTATTAATCTAAGAGATCTGGAAGGTGGGTGAAGTGTTGGGAGAAGTCACGAGTGTCGAGTGTCCATTCCTCTGTCCCGTTATCAAACTTCGACGTCAAAAGAGACCGTACCCAGATGGCACTCTACGGGTGTCTCCTGTTCGGTATTTAGGTAATGGTACGACTAAGGTATCCAGAATATTTGTATTGGTGTTAATTTATATTCGACTTTACTTTTACGAATGCACAGGAGGGTACCTATAAGGCCAGTAAGGATCTCCAGGTATTGGGAGGGAGAGATCGGTCACGTTCTCTCGACGTCTAAGATTTTGTTCTCGAGGAGGGTAGTGTTTTTCCAGCCTGTGTAAAAAATTCGACCTGGAAGATCGGAGTGTTTTCTTTTCTCTTTTAATAAATACAAAAATGTAAAAATATGTGTGTTTAAATGCTGTCGGTTTTACGTACGAAAAGAAAATTTCCTGGTCTATCGATTCATAAGTATTTTGTTACCATATTTAACTATTTTAATTTAACGACGATTGTAACAAAATGTATAATTAGTGGATTTTAAATTTTTCAACATAGACGAGATGTTGTATGTTGGAAGTAACTTAAAGTTGATGACTCGATAAAACTTTAGGTCTCCTCTTGTATAATAAATAAACTGTCTTGAATTTTGACAATTTTATACATACCCTTTTATTATAAAGATATAACAGTTAAAAATCAATTTAATGGTGTAGTTATTTTCCTTTTTGTTTAAATGTCAACAGGTAAGAATCCTTTTTTTTAATGTTGTCTCGAATTTCGAGTGTAATTTTTTTTTTTTTTTTTATATATATATATATATTTTCTTAACTTTGGATTATGATCTATTAAAAACATCTTGGTCTAGTTTTTTGAGAATTTAAACATACCTTTGTGTTTTCTGGGACTTTTCGATTCCGTTAGAGTTCTTTCTTTTTACCTCAGACCTCCTCAGTCTGAGAGACTAAAGTCTGATATGCCGTTTCGATGTCATTAGTTCTGTTATACCATTACCGTGTTTTTGTCTTTAGATCTAGTTGCCTTATCCTATCTTTCGGGTCTTTATTTGAGTACGTGTATACCAGTAAATTAAATACTGTTCGCTCCGTTCTTATGTATTACCTCTTTTCTGTCAGAGAAGTTATTCACCACGACCCCTTTGACCTGTCGATGTACATTTTCTTACTTTAAACTTTTGAGAGATTGTGGTATGTGTTTTTATTTGAGTTTTACCTAATTTCTGGATTTACATTCTTGTCTATGATTCTTCAGAATCACCTGAAAGGACCATCAGATCAGCAACTTTTAGACGTGAAGGTAACGTCCCCCCATGTTCAAACTAGGGACCAGCCCTTTTATTCCAGGGTGTACGATGCACCACACCGGTATTCTAATTTTTGGTGTTTTTGGATAATCTCCTTTTGTATTCGTCTTGTGAGAAACTGTATTTAGTGTCGTTATAGAAAAAAAAAAAACCGACGTGGTGTGTCGTACACCTTAGAATCAAGGTACTGGTCCCTAACTTGGACACGGGGGTTCGTAACCTTTGTGTCTCAGAATTGGTGACCTGACGGTCCCTTCAGGTCGTTATAGTGAAAACTAGGTAGAGGCTCTCATTACTTTTATTTGTTTACTCCGGATTAATTTGAGTTTTGGAAAACGTGTCGTTTCCTTTGGTATTTGTTTTGTTTTTTTGTTGGGGTGTCCGACCCTCTTTTATAAACATTTTTTCCGCTAACTGTATCTCGGGTGCGTCGAGATATACTTTTTTTGTTTTTTTGTCTTTTTTTGTTGTGGGTGAGTTTTTTTACCCGTCTTGTAGTGATTGATAGTCTCTTTGTGTTTAGTTTTGGTGTTACTTCATTGTAAAGTATGGTCAGTCTTACCGGTAATTGTTTTTCAGGTGTTTGTCATTTACGACCTCTCTCATTCCTCTTATCCTTTGGGAGGATATGACAACCAACCTTACATTTAGCCATATTGGTGATTCCTCTTGTCATACCTTCGAGGTAATTTTTCATTTATTTATTGATGGTATACTAGGTAGTTAGCGTAAGGACTCATATATAGACCACTTTTGGTTTTAGGTTTTCCTATGTGAGTAGGGTCACAAGTGACGTCGTGATAGATGTTATCAGTTCTGTACCTTCGTTGGATTTACGGGTGACTATCTTCTTAATATTTCTACACCATATAAATATGTTACCTGATAAATAATGAGTTGGTATTTTTTCTTACTTTATTACGGTAAACGTCGTTGTACCTACCTGGAGTTCTAATAGCATGATTCAATCAGTCTGTTTCCTTCTGTATAGTATACGATAGTGAGTATACTCCTTAGATCAAAATTTTCCTATGTTTACTTGAATAAATGTTTCGTCTTTGTCTGAATGTCTATAACTTTTATTTGAATACCAACGGTTTCCCCTTTACACTTCCCTTCCCTATTTAGTCCTCAAACCTTGTTTACACGGGTGTGATGTTATATATTCTATCTATTGGTTGTCTCTGTATGACATATCGTGCCCCTTGTGATGAGTTATAAGACACTATTGGATATATTCTCTTCTTAGTTTTTTTCTTACCTATCTACATATTGACTTAGTGACACCACGTGTGGATTTTGATTGTGTTGTGACATTTAGTTGATATGATGTTATTTTAATTTTATCATTTTTTCCTTGTTCCGTTGTTCTTGTTTTCCTTTTATTTATCGTTACATTTTCTTAAGTTGGATTATGATCAGAGGACTTAATGACTTTAGAACTGATAATCTTTTTATTAAAAATATTTTCATACAAAACTACTTAAATTTGTGTGTTTAAGTTGACTTTGAAAGACAAAATCTTTAACTAAAATGTATGTTCATAAATGAACATTCTTAATAAAATGATGTATAAAAATCTTAGGTCTTGGTAAGAATATATTACTAATTTTTATACTGATATAATGATTTTACTGGTTCAATATTAGATAAAAGTTTTAAATTAAGTGTATTTCTGTATAAGGATATCCTTTGTAACGGTCTTACATATTTTTAAGTGAAACAGTTACCAATAATATATATCTAATTAATACATCTTAATAATACACGAATTATCTTATTAATACACGTTTCTTGGTTCACGGTATCCTTACATTTCGAAACTTTTTGTCTTGAGACCGAGGGTCTTCTGGAATAGAGGTGACAGGATGGTGTAGGAGAATCTCAATTCAGGTGTTTCGTCGAAAGAGAAATATCTTTGATCCGATAGAAAACGGTTTTATTTAATATAAGTAGTAGTATTTTTCCGGATAAATAGGAATGTAACCTAAAGATAGGAACAAGGTTAAAAGGTAAATACTAGTATCAAGAGGACTAATGAATAAAATCGGAGCATACCTTCAAACTTAAGAATCAAGGTGAAGTCAGCCGAGAAAATGTATCTTCAATGATTACATCCAAGATCCTGTCACCAAGAAACAATTGTTACCTGACTCAGAGTTTATCAAATTGGTAAAAACTACTTTCATCCGTATCTACCGAAACTTTCTCTCTCTTTTTCTCTCTCTACTTTCACTCTCTCTTGAAATAATATTAAATTTAATATTTGTTAAAAAATCCTACTTAAAAAGTTCTTTTTGTTTTATTTCATAATATAAAGAACCCATATATTATAGACTATCCTATTGAATATTTGTATTAAGAGTTGTTAGGAAGTACCTTCTTTAATAAATCATAAGGGTACAGTATTTACTCAATCCGGTATGTTAATCGTTTACCATTCAATACTAAGGTTTTATACAGATACTGAGGTTTCAGTGTCTAAAGGATAATTTGGATACGACGAAGAATCTTGAGATATTGGAGAACGTGAAAAATTGGTGAATCTACTGTGTGGATCAAGACTTAAATACCGTACCGAGGACTCATTCTTAAGAACTTGATAAATCAACACGTAAAATTGAAAAGTGTTCCAAAGCTTTCCTTTAAGATTTGATAGGAAGTGTCTTATATCCGACCGGAGGTGACGTGACACGAAAACAGACATGGAGAAAGTACAAGAGTGCTGAAATATTTCTGGATACCACCACCACCAAATGAACGATTTAACACAGGTAGAGAAACACTGGGGTACATGACATCAGACGGTCCGAGAAGAAGGTATCCTGAAGAGTCCGTTCTTGTTACCTAAACTAACGGTAAAGGAAGAGGTCTCCTAGAAGGGTCGGGTCCCTAGCTTGAGTCCAGAGGACGAACCGTCCTCCTAAGAAATGGTGAATATGTTGACCCTTCGGACAATATTGGTGAAACTTGTGCACTGAAGAGAGAGGGGTCGTGAAAGGTAAAAGGATGAAGAAGTGAACGTCCAGATTGTCAGTAATGTTCAAATTGTACAGGTTCCTTCTTGAAAACTAGAGAATGGGTGTTATAGGTTAAAAAATTGTTCAGAATGGTAAAGTTGAACATTTAAAATAGATTTCATGTAATCATGAAGAAAAGTAAAGGGGACGATGGTGAACTGAAATCAGTTTAAAAGGGGACTTAATAACTTTAATTGAATATACGTCCCATGTAGGACTCTTTGCGACCCGACCTCCTTCGTGTTCCACCTTAGTTCTAACGGTCCTCTTTATAGTTATTGGAGTCTATACATCTATTGTGGTGGGAATACCGTCTTTCACTTCTTGATTTCTCGGAGAACTACTTTCACTTTCTCCTCTCACTTTTTCAACCGAATTTCGAGTTGTAAGTCTTTTGCTTCTAGTACCGTAGGCCAGGGTAGTGAAGTACCCTTTATCTACCCCTTTGTCACAGTCTGAAATAAAAACCCCCGAGGTTTTAGTGACGTCTACCACTGACATCGGTACTTTAGTTTTCTGCGAATGAGGAACCTTCCTTTCAATACTGGTTGGATTTCTCGTATAAGTTTTCGTCTCTGTAATGAAACGGTTGTTTCCAGGTAGATCAGTCCCAATACCAAAAGGGTCACCAGTACATACCTACACTTTAAACCTGATATTTCTTTCGATTCGTGTATTCTTAACTACGAAAACTTGACACCCCAACCTCTTCTGAGAACTCTCCGGGAACCTGTCGCTCCTCTAGGTTGGTCAGGTAAGATTTCCTCTAGTCAGGACTCACAAGTAACCTTCCTGACTGCAACTTCGACTTTGAGGTTATGAAACCGGTGGACTACACTTCTCGACTGAGTAACCTTTTCTGGGACTACGACCCTTTCTAACTTCCGTCCTCCTCTTCCCCTGTTGTCTCCTGTTGTTTCCAGCCTATCCTAGTGGTTGAGTTACCTGTACCCAAACCCACCTGAGACCCTCAATCACTACCTGTCCCTCCGGACCACACGACGCCAAGTACCCCAGTGTTTCTCAGCCTGTGCTGACTCGTTGACTTGACTTGACTTAACATTATCAGAGGATACACTTCGATGAAATGATGATGAGAACGGGGTCATTCGGTCTGTCCGGAAATTTTTGTATCTAGTCTAGCGAGGAAACGAACTTTAAGAGGTCTCCAAAGGGTTACGTGTATGTCATTTTAAGTTTCGTGTCAACAACAACAACAAATCAGCGATTAAGTACAAACTGAGAAACACTGGAGTACGTGATATCGTGCGGTCCGAAGGGACAGGAAGTGCTAGAGGACCTTCAAAGAAAAGTAATATAGGACAGGAGTATAGATTATGACGAAGTTGGTACGTGAGCGGGGGATATCAAGAAAGAGGGTAAATAGACGAAGTAAAAGAAGTACCGTAACTATTCGTGGATTTTAATAGAAAATAAAAATATATCGAGGGTATGATCTTATATTTGAGATACTTTCATTCTTAGAACATCAAAACAACGATAGAATGGTCACCAATCCCAGTTTATAGATAACTTACTTGGTTTTAGTTTGTGTTATATAATTATTTAATGTCTTTGTATTTTTTTGACTAAATTTTCAAGTAGTAAAATTTTCTGTTCTTTTTTTTTCGAATAGAAGTCTAATGGATATTATGTGTAACGTTCTTATTTTTCTCATCACAAAGTAAAGTGTTTGATTTACATGGAATTTTTCCCTTTCAGAAAATTAAAGAAACCAATGTCAAAATGTTTATGTTATATAGAAATCAGTTGGATAATTTTAAAGAAAAAGAAAAATAATCTGTAACGTTTTTCGAATTTTGTTGTTAAATTCTATTATACGTAATTTAAAAGTCAAAATATTGTCTTTTAGAAGGGGTTATTGTGAACCTATAATTTGAATTTTTACCAATCGGATGGTTTTTAAAGTCTTAACGACTTTAAATCATATTTCTGCCCTTTTACTTCCATTGTGTATGAATGTAAACCAGGAACCCAAAGGACGTCGGTAAATTCCTACACCCAGTTTCTCTTTCAAAATGTTATTAATTTGTATGACACAGAGTTTTGTGTAATTGAATTCGTTTTGTCAATTTAAACTTCTTTTAAATTACGACTTTATTGATAAAAGGTCAATAGAGTATATCCGACAATTTCAAAAAGTTGAATTCAGAAAAAGAAAAAATTTTTTCGAATTAACTTTATATCAATGTTGGTCTGTTAAGTGGGTAAATTTCACATGTTAAGTTACAAAAATCATATAAGTTGTTCCAACACATTAACAGTTGAATTAAAATTTTACTTCAAATAACTAAAGAAAGAAGTACATATGTAAAAATATCTTTTAGAACTTTTATGTCTTTTCGTACAAACTTCTTTTTGATAAAATAGATGTCTGTTGGTATAATTATGAAACCATATGAAGAAAGGTTGTAAAAGTGAAGACGTATCAAAAAAAAAACACGTCAAAAAATCACTTGAAAGACAAGATCCAAAAAAATATGGATACAGTATAGTATCAAAATATGTAATAAAAATGTAATTTTTATGAAAAGTAAGTAATAACATTTGAAAATTATTATTGAACGATTTTAGATAATTTACTGACAATAAACAGTCCTTGACAAGTTCTTTCCTAATTAGTAAATTATGAAATTTATTGGATTCTCTACTAAGGGTAAATACTTCCTTTTCAACTCCGTAATTTTCCAAGTTCCAATATGTCCATCATTTACTCTTTTCATTGTTTGTATTTTATTGGTTAGTATATTGTAAGGTTACAATATTTGGTTTTAAATTAATTGGTAAAAAGATGACAATCTGTAAATTAAATAAAGGTTACCAAAATTGGAATCTCATTTGAAGGGTCTTAATTATACTGAGACAGTTCCCTATACTCTAAAAATTTCTGAGTGTTACGTATATCATTTTTACGAAAGTTTTCCGACTTGTCAGTAGTCATTACTTTCACGGTAAAGTGTTGTCGGAGTACCAATGACACAAAATAAAAAATTTTAAAAAAGATTAACAACGAAATTGAAATGTAAAGACAATAATGGTGGTTGCGACTTGTAAAGAAATATAGACACGTAGTCAAAGGAAGGAAGAAGACCCTTATCAGACTACAGTAGAACTTTAAATTCAATTCTTGACAAGGATTTGGAGTTGACTATAAATTTACATTTACGTAAACTTTATACTCGAATGAATCATTCAGTTTGTGAACTGAAGGACATATTTGGAGTTTCCTTGGTCTTCCCGTCAAATAGAAATAATATATTATCTTTATTTTAGGTATTTAACGAAAAATTTTTCCACACTTGTTAAAAAGTGAAGAAAAGTAAGAACGAAGAATTCGTAAAAGACTTGACTGTTTAAAGTGATGACATCTTTTCGACCTATCATAGATAGTAAGGAAAACTGTTGATTTAGGTATTTATTTATTTATTTATTTTCTAAAGTTCCATAATATTTTCCTATATTATTCCCAAAAGATTGTCGTTTCTCCGGTAAGCCCGAAGAAATTAGTATCCTGCTCGGTAATCACAAGCAGCAGAGGTCATTACGATTCCTTTCTTTTCTACTGTATGAATTCTTATGTCATTCATTTAATCTTCAAACTCTAATTGTATATGTTGATATATATTCTATCTATTAATTGTTCCTGTTTATCGTGTCCCTTGAGATGATTCATAAAACATTATTGGATATTCCCTTTTCTTAGACTTTTTCTTATCTATATACATATACATATTGACTTAGTGAAACGACATGTGGACTTTGATTGTGTTGTAACATTTATTTGATATGAGTTTATAATTTACTTTTAATTTACATTTCTATATTATTTATGTAGATAATTCCTCTCATACACCCAAATATTGGTTCAGAATGTACTAGAGGACAAGGTCGTTCTACTTACGTATGTCCAGACATAAACGACAAGGTGAGAAATCCGTGTTATTTAACCTTGGATAAATTTTATTCTACTGTGTAGTCACTTTGATTTTCCGAAATTTATACTTGAAACTTAAGAAATTTCAAGGTATTAATTTAAAAAACCCTCTTTTTTAGTAAATCTTAAAACTGTAAATTTAACATTCACTGACTAATTCGATGACAAACGGGTTACCGTTGTTTCTTAACATTTAAACGAAACATAATGTCACAATTTTATAAATTAATATTCGTGTCTTAAATCGTATTAGTAAAAATGGAATATTGTTTTAGGACATACGTGACAGTTGGTCGTTTGTAGTCCTTTTCAATTACTTCAATTAACTTGATCCTTACCTTCCTTTCCAATAGATCTGTGTCCTGAACCGTCGAGAAAAACGCTAACGGTCTTTAGGTCTCCCCGTCGTTGATCGGACCTTGAAACATTTTCTTTTAACCTGGGTAGAGGAATTTTTTAAACTAAACCCGAATAAGGGGTATTCTTACTACCAGAGGCCATGTTGTAGAGTAAAAAGAAGGTTCCTACTCAACGTCCTCCACCTTGACAAAAAACTTAGAGAATTCGGGTTCCTAGTGTAGATCTATATAAAGTTTAATAAGACCTTTGGTATAGGTTTTTATAATTCACCGACCTCTTCTTGGAAGGGTGGGACTCCTTGACCGATGACTAATGATGAATTTACCAGTTATCTTTGTCGTGTAGTCTACGACACAGACACCCTTCACCCGTCTCGAGTTCGGTTACAAAGTCTATCAAATTAGACATTCTGCCTCTTCCGCTACCGTAGGGTGAGGTCATGAGAACGGACCTTTTAGGGTACCTGCCTCCTCGGACCCATCCGACGTCAGGTACCCGAGCGTTTCTCAGCCTGTGCTGACTCACTGAAGTGAAAGTGAAAAGTGAAAGTACGTGACCTCTTCCTTTACCGTTGGGTGAGGTCACAAGAACGGACCTCTTGGGGTCCCTGCCCCCTCCGGCTACCCGACGGCAGATACCCCAGCATGTCTCAACCTGTGCTGACTTCACTGAATCGTCATCGTCGTCGTTATGGTGTTGAAATATATGCGTTTTACTTTAAAAGAATAAAACATTTCTGTAGTTGTTTATACTAATTCAGGATCTTTTTGTTAAGAAATCTATCGAGATGAAAAAGAGGAACGTCCTTATTACGAACCGACATGTTCGACAATTACATAGTTGTTTTATCAAGTACCAATAGAAAAAGAGTTGAACCTCAATACTGTTCTAAATAATTTTGAAAATACAAGCTGTCATTTTCGTTTGGTATGGGGGGGTCTTTTATAGACAGTAGAAGAAGAATATTATAAAATCAGAGGAGATATTACAAAAAAGGATATACTGAGACAAAATTGGTAACATCACTCTATATATACTATTTTAAATGGTAAAAATTAACATGTCAAATCACTGTAATTCATGTAAATGTAATAACTCGTTGGGGATGGTGATAGGTAAAAGTCTTAAAATAGAAGGGTTTGACTAAATAAAAAGAGAAGTCAAAAGAATCGTCAACTGTAAGACCTTATTAATAGTATCATCTTAAGACCAGTCGAGTTCCAAACTGGAGTCTACCAACGTCAGAACCCGTTGTATTTGGACTTAAGACTCGAATGAAACGGACCCGTTCCCTTTTGTGGTGATGAACATACACGAATCAGTGAGTCAGTACAGACTGAGAAACACTAGGAAACCTGACACAGGAGACAGGTGTCCTAAAAAGTCCGTTCTTATGACCTCACCCAACGGTAAAGGAAAAGGTCCCCTAGAAGGACTGGATCCCTAGTTTGGACTCAAAGAACATAGAAAACATGACGTCCGTCTAAGAAATTGACGACTCAGTAGTCCCTTCAGGGTTAATGACATTTATTTAACAATTTATCTTATATCTGTGCATTTAAATCCTACCAAATTACTAATAAAGACAAGACACGAGTACGTTTGATTGAGAATCAAAAGACAGAGTTGAGTTTTGATGGTTACGATTGTCGAGACGGAGTAAAACCCGAAGGGACCACCGAGTCAACCATTTCTCAGACGGAAGTCACACCCTGTAGACCCAAACTAGGGACGTAACCCTTCTAAGGGGACCTCCTCCTGTACCGTTGGGTGAGCTCAAAAGAACGGACCTCTTAGGGGTACCTATCTCCTCGGACCGCCCGACGTCAGGTATCCAAACTTTTCTCAACCTGTACTGATTCACTGATTCGTGTTACTGACGAAGAAAATCATAAGGGTCGTGACATGGTGAAGAACTATAAAACTTCTAATGCGACCATTGTCAAATTCAAGTTTACATATGATTTGAAATTTGAAAATGAGAGGGAGGTATAAAATTACCTTTTTATGACTTATTAATAACATTAATTTTTCATTAAACTTCATTACTGGAACCATAATTAACGTATGTAGTTGTATTTGTTAGATGATGGCATTGAAAGATTTATTTTTAAGAATGGATCGTTATTGTCTAAGTTAACCGTACTATAGTCCGTGTATTACCCGGTACCCCCTTTGTTTCACAGGTAGATCCTAGAATGTTAGACTAACGAGAAGTTAGATTTTTTTTCGTTTTGGTTCAACATATGTGTTCCTACTGCTATAGAGTCAGATAGTATCTACAAAAAGATAAATTTTCAAGATAAATTAATTTTGTAAAAAAAGAAGGACTGATACAAAGTAAAACCTCTTGCTTTACCGTTGGGTGAGGTCACAAGAACGAACCTCTTAAGGTACCTGTCCCCTAGGACCACCCGAAGTCAGGTACCTCAGTGTTTCTTAACCTGTCCTGACTTGTGTGTGAGGATGAGGACACATAGGAAAACGTGGTAAGACGAAAGATCTCTGTACCGAGGAAGTAAAGGAAATGAAATCAGATAAACCCTTTTATTAGATATTCATTTCGAGTAAACATGTTCCTGTTAAACATATTATTGTTTTATTTTATAGGTGATGTTTTTAAGTTGTTATATTTCTATTCATATTTTTGTTGAATGTTTGTTTAATATTAAATGGTGACAGTTTATTCCCAACTGTAATATATATAGTCTTACCGAATAAAAGTCCGTTCGATAACTACATTCTAAGTACATTCCTTTTTACAGTATGAACGTATATGTCGTTTCCGTAAACGATTATAAGTTGTGGATTGAAAAAAGTGGAGTTTATCAATAAAAAAATTTAATTTTTTTAGAAATAGTCCTATTGTCAGTTTTAATTTAGTCGTCATATCGTAGTGTATGACAAGTACCCCAAGAGTGTTCGATCATTTCATTAGTAGAGTGTACGATCGTTTCATTATGAGTTTTAAGAGGTTCGGTACTTGAAGGTCTACAAGTTCGACCTAAGTCTTTTCCGTCTCCTTGGTCTCTAGTTTAACGGTTGTAGGCAACCTAGTACCTTTTTCGTTCTCAAGGTCTTTTTGTAGATGAAGACGAAATAGCTGATGCGGTTTCGGAAACTGACACACTTAGTGTTATTTGACACCTTGTAAGACTTTCTCTACCCGTATGGTCTGGTGGACTGGACGGAAGACCCTTTAGACATACTTCCAGTTCTTCGTTGTCAATCTTGATCTGTACCTTGTTGTCTGACCAAGGTTTAGCCCTTTCCTCATGTAATTCCGACATATAACAGTAGGACGAATAAATTGAATGTACGTCTCATGTAGTACTCTTTACGACCCGTCCTACTTCGTGTTCGACCTTAGTTCTAACGGTCCTCTTTATAGTTATTGGAGTCTATACGTCTACTGTGGTGGGAATACCGTCTTTCACTTCTTCTTGATTTCTCGGAGCTACTTTCACTTTCTCCTCTCACTTTTTCAACCGAATTTTGAGTTATAAGTCTTTTGCTTCTAGTACCGTAGACCAGGGAAGTGAAGTACCGTTTATCTACCCCTTTGTTACCTTCGTCACTCTCTGAAATAAAAAGACCTGAGGTTTTAGTGACGTCTACCACTGACGTCGGTACTTTAATTTTCTACGAATAAGGGACCTTCCTCTCAATACTGGTTGGATCTGTCGTATAATTTTTCGTCTCTGTAATGAAACGATTGTTTCCAGGTAGATCAGTTTCGATACCAAAAAGGTCAACAGTACATACCTACACTCTCAACCGAATACTTCTTTCGACTCGTGGTTACTTAACTACGAAAACTTGATACCACAACCTCTCTCTAAGAACTCTCAGGGAACCTGTCGTTCCTCTAGGTTGGTCAGGTAGGATTTCCTTTAGTCAAGACTTATAAGTAACCTTCCTGACTACGTCTTCGACTTTAAGGTTATGAAACCCGTGGACTATACTTCCTGACTGAGTAACCTTTTCTGGGACTTCGACCCTTTCTAACTTACGTCCTCCTCTTCCCCTGCTGTCTCCTACTCTACCCGTAATTCATTCGAAGGTATTTAAAACTGTTTAATAAAGGTTAGTATATAACCCAGAATAATCGTATATAAAATAAAGATATGGTCATAATCCGACACAACTCATACGACACGGAATGTTATGGGTAACTATATACTGACTTGATCAAAAATGAATGGTGAGAAGGAAAAGTCCATAAGGACTAGACTGATATGAAGGGTTTATATATGAACTCGGGAAGAGTTTTATTAAATTCCTAGGAAAATACCTGGAATCATGATTTGGCTTATAAAATTAACCTTAATGTAACGTAACAGAGATTTTTTTTTTTACCATTCCTCTGTTATATATATTATACTTTAAAACTAGGTTCTTTAGAAATGTAAATCAGTAGAAACACGGAGAATGTCAAAATTTGAAAAGAAAATAGATAAAATCTTCTTAATTAATAAACTTTTTCCTCCGTCGTGTTGGATTACACTTTCCCTTATTATTAAGTTGTTTATCACAACCCCATTTACCGTTCAACTATTCCTTTTTTTTTGGTGAGAGTCTCGATATGTCTTATATCTAAATTTTCAATTCGTTCGATGTTGAGTTGTGATTTTTCTACTTATTGGGTTAATTTTTACCCGTTCCCAAAGTGTCTATAAAGAGTTTACTTTTAATTTTTATTCTTATACTTTTCTACGAGTTGTAGTGTCAGTAATCCCTTTCTGTATAGGTTTAGTGTTATTTTATATGAAGTGTGGGTAATCCTTCCGATCCCGTTCATCTTTATAATCGTTCCTACACCTCTTTGACTTTCGTAATATGTGACGCACACCGTTTCAAAATTTCACCATGTGAAACCTTTTGTCAACTGTTAAACAATTATTAAATTCGTGTCTTAATGGTACACTGACTCGTTAAAGTAAGGATCCACATATGGGTTCTCTTGACTTTTACATATAGGTGTTTTGTGACGACGACGACGATTCAGCGAAGTCAACACAGGCTGAGACACGCTGGGGTATCTGTCGTCGGATGGTCCGAGGGGGTAGGGACCCCAAGAGGTCCGTTCTTGTAACCTCACCCAACGGTAAAGGAAGAGATTACGTACTTTCACTTTTCATTTTCACTTCAGCGAGTCAGCACAGGTTAAGAATCGCTGGAGTACCTGACGTCGGATGGCCCGAGGAGGTAGGCACCCTAAAAGGTCGGTTCTCATGACCTCACCTCACGGTAATGGAAGATGAGGTTTTTGTGCTCATGTACTTATCAGTACCGTAATAATAAGTATTATCGATTTTTCATCTTTGTTGATTTTACGAGTAGTTATTTACTTATTTGTTTTACCTGTATGAATGTGACCTTATAAAGCGGTATTTTTTCTTACTTCGTGACCATGGACCATGTTGTACCCACTTAGAATTTTAGACGATTCACTTAATTCGGTCTTTGTTTTACGGTGTACAACCTACTAAGGTAAATATTCTTTACAGGTCTTGTCCACTTAGGTGTCTCTGTTGTTTACTCACTGGTCGTCCACTCTCCGATCCCTTCACCGTCCACTGTTGATTGCCCATATCCCGAAGAAGACCCCCGTTATTTGACAAGACCTTAATCTGTCCCTATCAACGTGTAGAACCTTATATTATTTTTTGATGTGACTTAACATGTAAAATTTTCCCACTAAAAAAACATAAACTTAATAAAGAGTTCCAAACTTTTGACTCTCACTCTCACTCTATTCCAACCCCCTCTCCTTCCTATAGACGTTCTTTCGTAAGATTTTAGGATTGTCATTAAGGGGGGTCCCTCCTTTTACCTTTATCCCCCATTTTTCACCAGCCTCAATCTCAAGACTAGAAATACATCATACAAAATTTAAACAAATTCGGATACTCATAAATCATCTTCTTTTATCTCTTTTACCTTTATAAATCGATTCAAACTCCCTCTTTACAAGATTTAGGTCTTCTATGTTCCTTGACGATATACCATATCTCCTCCCTAAAGGTTAAATGTTCTAGGACACAAATCGTGACTTTCAGAAAATAGGTTATATACTTTCTCTACTTTCACCTCAATAAAACCAACTACCGTCACTCCCTACACTTCAAATTGGTAAACGTCGAGGAGGGGTTGTTGTAATTTATAGGTTCATGTATTTAGATCTTTATAAAATGTTTTTCTTACCAACAAATTTTTGTTTTGATAAAGTTTTTGTAAAAGAGTATAAGAGATTAAAATGTCGTAAATGAAAGATGGGAAGAGAGTAGTTAATTGACATAGGGTATTCTTAAGGGACTACAATGTATTGTTAACAGAACGATTGTTGAAAAGTACACGACTAAGAGATTGATCTCATGAAGGGACATAATAAACATTAAGAAGACTTTACAACTTATTAAATGAAATTGAAAGAACTCGGATTTCTATTTTCTACTCGAAGTTTTTCTGGGTCGGGATTTATAAAAGAACATAAATAGATTCACAATTTTTATACGAGGATATATTTGTACGTCTATCAATAATTTTCGTAAGTTAATCTTATATATATTATAAATTTTTTATAATTTACTTTTTTTTAGATATGACATGAGTACAAAATGACAATAATATGAGGTTGTAAGTCGGGTGAGAACGGTGTGTCAATATATTTTGGACTTAAAGATATTAACGTAAAGAAAGTAAAATTATGGAATAGCTACATGTGACCTATTAGTGAACTTTGGTCTAAGACTGTAGAAAGAGCTAAAGGTTATTAGAAGGACTTAAGTTTCTCAGATAATACCCTTCCCTCTTTTTCCTTTTTTAAGTAATAAAGGTAATATAACTCTGACTACTTTTCATTTTTAATCGTTCAGGTCAAATGCTTGACATAGTTTTAAATTAAAATTATTACTTTGTTTTTTTATCCCAAACAAAAAAAGTTCTGACTTTAAAACAAAGTCTTTTTTGTACTCTTTATAGTAATAAGACTTTCATTAATTGTATACTTTCGGAGTTTTAACTTCCACGTTTAGGACTTAATTAAAAGTGATTAGGTTTACAAAAGTACTCGATATATCATATAGTGTCAAAATATCAGTAGTGTTTAAGGTTCAATAAGTTCTTTCAAGTCAGGAACTTTTGAGTTTCGTTATTAATAGTTTCAATTTTTAGATACAGACTCTCGAGAAATTCAGACTTAATGAAATTTTTGTCAAGTTAAATACTAATACACTCAATTTTGAATTGTCATTATTAATCTATTTTCTCTCTTTTGTTAAAGAAAAGAATAAATTATCGATTACGAATTAAATGGTTAGTGAAATATAAATATCTTTTCCGAAAAATTTTTTGACCTTACTTTAAAATTTACAAAGGGTTTTGTTGTTTGAACCGTTCGTACGTCTCTTGTGACGAATGGAAAACTCTAGGAGACCGGAAGGGGTAGGAGACTATTTTTCAAAACATTCCTCATCAGAGGCCATATCTTATAGATTGAACGAGTGTGGGTAGTCATCGTTTGTTTGTAGATATTTTGTTTGTAAATTTTCTGGAACTTTATAGAATAAAATAAGTCGTCCAGTTAAAAGATTAAGAGAGAAATGTATAATCCATGTTTAAATTCTAACTAGATGAGAATCGTTGAAAGGTTATATGTTGTGTCATAACAATTGTTGTCAATGATACGACAGTGTAGGGACACTGAATGAATAGAACATCTTTATTTCTTTAACATTGAGACCAATGTCTGACTACCTACGATAGATTTGAACGCCATTTACGTAGTGTTATATATGTATATAGTTCAGTGACACAACATATGAAATTATACTGTAATATATGGTTATTCTGACCCCCTTTTACTTTATTACTCTAATTTGACCTTGGAACTTAAATAAGAGAACCCTTATTCTATGTTCTCTGTCCTTTTCATGATCCTGTTTTCATCTCTTCTACTTCTTCTCGGGACTCGTAGTCATTTGACTTAAGAGATTCCGTCGTGGAAGGGTAAGAGTGAGTCGTGTCACTGACTGTCATTTATGAGTTATAGACTACTATTGTTATCCTCACCGATTATACATTATGACAAAATAGACGACCAGTGGTAAATTTTTGATTTGTGTGTGTGTGCATTCAAGAACAAATTTGAAAGGTTGTAAAATTACTTCTTTCCTATATCTTGGGGTTCTGTTCCTCTCCTATCCACTAATTCCAGTGTGTTGTTCACCCCTTGTCTGGATTCTGATTGCGTACTGATTTCTGGATTGATGAGAAGATACGTGATGTCACGTACTTTTCATTATTAATTAGTTACACTGACGAAGACATGGTGAATAGACAGAAAGGGTTTGTCAAGACTTCGAAAATTTTTTATAGACGGAGTCAGAAAAGTTTAGCTTACCACGTCAAAACTGAACGTCCGTTTTGGACTAAGTCCAAGTTCCAAATAAGATGAATTTTTTTACTCCAAAGTATTCATGAATAAATAATGAGACTTACAACCCCCTTGGTGGTAAATACAGAATATAAAAATGAGAAACTAAACATTGTTTGTTCAAGTAAAATTACGAGAAGAAACGTAATTCACATGTCAGATTAGGTGGTAGTTGACCTGATCGTGAAATAATAAAAATACTGACCTGGTCGTTTATATAAATAATAACACTTCTTTAAAGTGATCTTAAGGTATATTTTGAAGATAGTGGTAATAACATTATTCTATAATAGCATAATAATATCGGTACAATCATATAGTTACATAACTTCCTCCTTTAGACAGTTTATGGTTAGTATATCCTGAAGATATTAAATACTATCAAATATCCTTCTTTTAGTTAAAGTAAATTTCTTCTCCTACTTTCGTTTTTAGTTGAACTTCTTAGGAATGCATGAGTAAATAAACGGTGAAGGAGACTTTTTTATAAAAAATTTGTAAAGGATTTTGTAAGATTCTTAAAAGTTATCAGTGAAACTTTCAATTAGGTCTTGACTTACTGTATTCGAAGGATCTTATGGATGTCTACTGCTATTTTATGTAAAAACCGAAAGAAAATGGTGAAATGTTTTCATATCAGTTATAAAATTTATTTCAGTTTTAAATTACAATTGTTCCCACTTTACAGTTATTACAACTGTAATAGACAATTATTAAAAAGATGAGTTGACTAAACGTAACAATTAGTCTCTCCCCTTGAGGATAATGGTCAAAAACGCCGTCACCGATTTCGGAAACACACAATAATGAATTTGAATTGTTGAAATCAAAGTCGACTTAGAACATCCTGTTTTTTTTGATTCTTAAAGGAATGAAATTACGTGGTTGGAGAATTTATTGTAAAGGACTGACTTGTTAAAAATTTCTAAACATCTTGACCTGTACCTTGTTGTCTAACCAAGGTTTGTCCTTTTCCTCATGCAGTTCCGACATATAACAGTGGGACAAATGAATTGAATATACGTCTCATATAGTACTCTTTGCGACCCAACCTTCTTTGTGTTCGACCTTAGTTCTAACGGTCCTCTTTATAGTTATTGGAGTCTATACGTCTACTGTGGTGGGTATACCGTCTTTCACTTCTCCTTGATTTTTCGGAGAACTACTCTCACTTTCACCTCTCACTTTTTCAACCGAATTTTGAGTTATAAGTCTTTTGTTTCTAGTACCGTAGACCAGGGTAGTGAAGTACTGTTTATCTACCCCTTTGTCACCTTTGTCACAGTCTGAAAGATAAAAAACCCCGAGGTTTTAGTGACGTCTACCACTGACGTCGGTACTTTAATTTTCTACGAATGAGGAACCTTCCTTTCAATACCGGTTGAATCTATCGTATAATTTTTCGTCTCTGTAATGAAACGGTTGTTTCCAGGTAGATCAGTTCCGATACCAAAAGGGTCATCGGTACATACCTACACTCTCAACCTGACACTTCTTTCGACTCACGGCTTCTTAGCTACGAAAACTTGACACCACAATCTCTTCTGAGAACTGTCAGGGAATCTGACGTTCCTCCAGGTTGGTCAGGTAGGATTTCCTCTAGTCAGGACCACAAGTAACCTTCCTGACTACAACTTCGACTTTGAGGTTATGAAACCGGTGCAGTACGTTTCTCAACTGAGTAACCTTTTCTGGAACTACGACCCTCCCTAACCCCCGTCCTCCTCTTCCCCTGCTGTCTCCTACTCTACCGACCTACCGTAGTGGTTGAGCTACCTGTACCCAAACCCACCTGAGGTTCTCAACCACTACCTGTCCCTCCGGACCGCACGACCCTAAGTACCCCAACGTTTCTCAGTCTGTACTGACTCACTGACTTGACTTGACTTGACTTAGTTTAATATATGATAAAAGTTCGAAAGGAGTTAATGGGTAAAGATGTACAAAAATGTTGATACACCATAAGACTGTAATTATGTATCAAACGACTTTTTAGAAAACGACAACGGATCCCTTCAGTTTCAGACGTATGCTATTCTTAACAGGATACTTCATACTTATTGGTCTACACTACATGATCGTTTCTCGATACTACTTTCTGTTGCAGTAAACTTGTAAACGTCTCCCACGTCTCTACCACATCTTTCCGTTTCGAACCTCTGAGAGGGTTCGTTAATCCTCATGTGATGTTAAACAACAACGACGACAAAGACATTGATAATTTTATCGACTTCATCTTTAAGATTCATATTAACTAAATAAAAGTATTTTACTTGTTGGATATAAAATATGCCTACTAATATCAATTTTCGCCAATGTTTTCGTTTCCTTTCCAATATTTCTTTTTAGTTTCAAAATTGACTCAGAAGTCCCTCTAGTCAGTCCGTCTATCTTCTATACGTTTGTGTTTTCCCTTCTACACTTTTTCACACTGAACGACTTTATTCCCGGGTTTCTTATCCTAGAGTTCACTCGTCCTTTATGCAGTACGATAATAATTGTAAATAGATCACCTCTGACTAACAAGTGAAATATCTAAATATTATTAAAAGATATCTCAAACCTAAAATTTAGAAATGGATAGTCTAAGTATCGTTTTTCGAAAGTGGTAAAGTGATTAAAATTTTTAATAAAAAATTACGTAAGGTGTGCAAAAGAATTTGCAAATATATTAGTTTGGTTGGGTAACGTGGTATAGGTTCTCTTGAAGGATATTGTGACGTCATTTATATTTTAAGTTAAAAAAATTTACAATTTAAGGTAAAATAGCCTCCAGTGAACCCTAAAACGAATTACTCCCAAGTATCAACCATGGGGATAGTAGTTTGACTCATGGTTGTGTAGCCGTTTTTAATAAGAATCGAACATCTGGTATGTTTTTGACCGTCCAACCGGGTATCCGGTATTAAACGAATGGGAACTCGATCTTTTAGTTTATTTAGTATCCATACAGTACTTATAGTGTTGTGACAGTTTTTACGTTTCTATTTGATTTTACCGTATTTATTTTATGTCTATAACTAAAATTCTCATAAGTAATACAGTCTTTTAACTTTCACAATCAACGAGTCAACATACCTGACATCGTTGAGGTACCTGACATCGGACAGTCCGAGGAGACAGGTACCTTAAGAGGTCCGTTCTTATGACCTCACCCATCGATAAGGGATGAGGTTCCCTATAAGGGCTGAGACCCTAGTTTGGGTCCAGAGGGTGTAACGTCCGTCTAAATGAATACATTTCTTAATACAGTCTCCCATCTGGATTTTAAACATAAGATAGATTTTATTAAAATTAATCGGTATAAGACAGAATTTTAAATCTTAAACCATCGATATTTTTCACCTTCGTTCCGTTTTACAGCACATATGTGACATAAATATGTATGTACACGACACGAATCAATACAGGTTGAGAAACACTGGGGTACCTCCCATCGAGCGGTCCGAGGAGAGAGGTGCCCCTAAGAGGTCAGTTCTTATGACCTCACCCAACGGTACGGGAGGAGGTCCCCTAGAGGGATTGGGTCCCTAACTTAAATCCAAAGGGTGTAACGTCCGTCTAAGAAATAGTACCTCGGTCGTCCCTTCGGGGGGTTTATGACCTCACCCATCGGATAGGGAAGAGATCCCCTAGAAGGACTGAGTCCTTAGTTTACCCCCACAGGACGTAACGTCCGTTTAAGAAACGGTCGACTCGATGGTCCCTTCGGTCTTTATATGTATGTTACTACGTAGTCAGTCGGAATTTTTTCCTCATTTTAAGATTCTCTACAATGTGATATACTACGATGTAAATACTCTATGGATCTCGACGGTCTAAGTATGTACCTTTCGTCTCACCACCAATAGTTCCCGACTCCCCTTCCCCTTTACCTCCTCCCACTACCCACATGTCAAAGTCAAAACGTGTAACTCTTAAGATGTCTACCTACCACAACTGTCAACGTGGATTATGGTGGTTTGGTATGTTAATTTTTACCGATACAACCACTTAAAATACACTACGCATAACTAACCTGTCAAAAAGAAGTTTTAAAAAGTCTCCTTCATTTGACTTTTAAAGGGAGAATTGTTGAAAGAATCGTTCGTCTTCATTAAGTAAACTGGGATCATTCATTAAGACAACTGCGATCTTGTCTTGAGTTCCGAGAATGATAAGAGAAGTTTTTTATGATGACACATTAAATTTATAAACTTCTGAAGTGATTTTGGAAATTTATTTTCTTAAACTCTTTGTTTAGAAAACTTAGTTCAACCAGGAAGGGGAGGGAGACGGGGGTGGGGGATAGAAGAGTGAAGGGGATAGAACTCCTAATCAAGGTTCTTGTGTCCGACGAACCCAAAGACGAAGTCCCATAGTACATTGAGAATAGTTCCAAAAACCGACCCGACGTAAGAGTAAACCTTCGAACTTCCCTCTTCTTGTCGAAAATTCAAGTGAGTCCAACAATTGTTTTAAGTAAAGTCGAAGTAATAAAACGAGTCGGTCTCCGGTCGGAGTCGACGCTCCCTGATGAGTCTCGAGGGATGGTGTACCGAGAGAACTATCCTTCAAGTGTTTTCAAATGAAGAAATTCCGGTTGTCCTGTCACTCTCACTCACACGACTGTTCTATTTCAGAATGTGTCAGGACGGGTGAGTTTCCCTCCCCTAATGGGTTTCTTCATTCGTCCTCCCGATGGAATCTCTGACAGTGTGACCTTCTTTGGTTAACATGTAGAGTCGGAAACTCATTTTACTGACCCGACTGTGGGAGTACCGAGAGTTACGGTCTCCACTGTTAGTGGTAGAAGAGTGACATATGGTTGTCCTTTTGTTTGTTTAACATATCTAGACTTATTTGTACAAATATTCATTCACTCGCGAACTTTCAAACAGATTTAGTGTAAATATATAAAGGTAAGTGAGTTCTTGTGGACGGGTCTCTTTGTCTGTTTTAGGGAGTTTCGTTTTATTTCTGGTAACGTAGAATCATAAAAAAAATATCGTAAAACAAAAAATGAGTGATTTGTTTAATATTTTCCATTTGACAAAGATTTTACAACAGGAGTAGTATATATAAAAAATTGAATCACGTTAATAATTTTAGTTCATTCATATATTTCATATACAAATTTAACGAACTGGTCGAAAAAAAAAAAAGAAATGTCCCATTTACAGTTATACACATCAGAAACTAGGGTCAAGGACCCCACCTCGAGGATTTTGAGAACCTTGAGGGACTCACTATCCTCACAGAAATACGATTACTCCACTGAGTTCCACCCCGGGATCTATCTAAGTCCTATTAAAGACCGACCTGTGGTCTTTCTGGTTGATAAACTAATCTCCCGACTGAAACCCGGTCGAACTGGAGGTTCTCCATTCCTCGGCCTCTACGTGACTCAGTGTAACGATTCCTAGGTTAGTTAGTACTTCTGGGGCTACTATTGAGATGTCTGTGACTCCGTCCCGTCTCGAAGAACCAATTACTTGTGCACAACCTCTTACTACGTGTGACTGAGGCCTTATTTTCTTTTACCTTTGAAATGTGAAGGAGAATACTGAACGGAGTTGACAGAGAAGTACCCCCACAATGATTCAACATAGGGAATAATCCTTCGATCTTCTTCTTATCATATCACCGAATTCATCAAGAAAACTCAACAAGGTCGTTTAATAATTGGGTTCCCCAGTGTCCTTGAGGGTTTAGATATCAGTTCAGTCAATTTTCACACCAACCGTAACCTTCATTACCGTAGACTTCCTGACTTGGAAATTGACCACCCTTGACGTGATTGAGGACACCACAATTAGACACCCACTAATTATAGTCTCAACTCAACTCATATGGGTCGACCCCATCTTTACCTTGTCAAATAAGAAATTGGTTTATAGTGTTAAGACTCAATCACAAGGTATAAAGTTTATTCCCGAAGGGAACATCGATTCGACCATTTCTTAGGCGGACGTTACGTTTCTGGACCCAAGCTAGGGACCCAACCCTTCTAGGGAACCGCTTCTCGTTCAGATGGGTGAGGTCATAAGACCGGACCTCTTAAGGTACCTAACATGTCAGGTACCCCAACGAATTCTCTGGTTGAGATATACAATTCTATACGTTGAGATCGTATTTCTTTTCTGTTATGACTCACTATTTACTATTAAAATTAATAAAATAAGGAACCTAGAAAGACCTTAACAAGTTTTATATCATAACTACGTAAAAACACATGTAAATAGTGTGACATCCTCTTGTTACCGTACAGTAATGTTGTGTCCTTAAGTGTTAAAAAACGTTCATAAAATCTGATGAATAAAAGAGATGTCACCGTCCTTTTCTTACCCCCTCCCACCAGGTATAGAAGGAGACAATATAGGTATCGTAGATGTCGTTATACGTATAAGGTTCAATCACATTTTTTCTTGTTTTAGGGTTGTGAGCACAAAATGTCGTTGTTTTCTTCATACACTCTGTTGGGTAAAAAGTTGTAGTATAAGAAGACTCAACCGTTGTCTATTTGTTCCATTTTGTTTGTGTGTTTTCCTCTTTCAACGTCCCCGAAGGGACTACCAGGTCACCAATTCTGAGACACTAAGGTTACGTCCCCTGTACCCAAGGTAGGGACCAGTCCCTTAATTCTATTACGTACGGTGTGTCGTACCGGTTTTTTTTTTTTTTTCCATCTTTCAACGGTTTCTTGTCCTTTTTCACTTTCACTTTCACAATCAGTGAGTCACCACAGGTTGGGAAACGCTGGGGTACCTGATGTCGGACAGTCCAAGGAAATAAGTGAAGTCCATTCTTGTAGCCTCACCCATCTGTAAGGGAAGAGGTCCCCTAGAAGGGATGGGTCTCTAAATTGAGCCCAGAGACAGTAACGTCCGTCTAAGAAATTGTAGACTCGGTGGTCCCTCCGGGGGTTTCTTACCTTTACTTGGACTCTTTTCACTTGAGAAGTTTATAAAAATTTCATGTATAAATAACAACAACAGCAAATCAGCGATTCAGGTTTCACAGGTTGAGAAAACGTTAGGGTACCTGACATCGGACGGTCTGAGGAGACAGGTACCTTAAGAGGTCCGTCCTTATAACCTCACCACGGCCCTCGGTCGTGTCCTCTAGGGTGGGTACTGTTCCAGTACGCCTCTCTGGACTGTCCGTTCCGCTCAGTCCAGAGTTCCCCAGGAGACGGACTCGTAGATGGGGCTTTGGTTTTAGACAGACAAATGACAGACGATATGATATGAGAAGACTGTAATGTCCCCCGATAGGGGCTGGTGGAAAGAGACCTTTTTCAATTGAATCTCGAGGTTGACCAGAGGACGTATACTTTCCTCACAGAGTCGAGTTTGGGGAGACTACCGAGAGATTGAACGTACTGTCAATCTCTGAAAATGTTGAACACGAACAAATGTCGGGGAGTTGGTGCTCTCCGTGTTTCGAATTTTGTAGAATTTCTATATCTCGGAAAATCTCGATTCTTAATCAAACCACTTGCCAAAGTAACAACTCAATTACAAACGGCGGTCCGGAGGTATAGGAAATAGAAAATCCGTGGACCCTCCTATAATTGGTTACATTTGCCCTATGTCTTTATCCTTATATCATCAAAACTACAATCGTTATGATCTGAAAACCCAATTAATTAAAAGAGAAACAATATTTAGTGACATGAGGAGAAAGGAACAATATTCAACAACACAGGAACGATACATTCTTACATTGAAATAAATCACGAAAGACTCTCACCGTGGTCTAAAACCTTTTGTTGTGATAATTCCGTTTATTCAAAAGACCAACTGTCTGGGAAAAGTCTTTTCCCGGCATTTTGCAATTATCCGGAAGACCGGTCTTCTACTACATTTAGTGGATTCTGAACACATATGTCGATCCATACGTCTCTCTTTCGGACCAAAGCTATTCTCAGTCCCGACGACTGCGACGTATTGAAACATAATAGGTAACTAGAGATACATGTTGGTTTTCATATTTTTTCGAAAGGGTCTGTTATTTCCCACCTGGTCAGTGACCTTTCTGACCAAGGGGGTACAAAAGAAAAGAAAGAATGAGATAAAAGACCGACTAAGGGTAGACCCCGTATCTCCGATCGGCACAGATGAATAAACGGGTCCGAAGATTCTGGGTGCGTTCTCCCTCGGGTTCCGCCCCGTGGGAGGCGATAAGTTCGCCCTCGGACACCGGGATGCATCTGCCAAGTTCAGGGAACAGAGTCCCGAAATAACCGAAAGATACATTTGGTTCCTTATGTCGGAGAAAGGAGGAGATTTAAAGGATGATGTGATAAAAAAGGATTAGAGAAATATAAAGATTAATTTATCAGGAAAGGGTCTACGGCTGAGACAGGGGCGAAGTTTAAGGGACCTAGGTGGCCCCGACCTGAGACCGTCTCACCCAACGGTAAAGGAGGAGGTCTCCTAGAAGGACTGGGTCCCTAACTTGGGAGCAGAGAATGTGGCGGACGTAATCCGTCCACCCAAGAAGGATCTTCGGGAGACCCTGAGGCCCCAATGTGACTTTCGAGTAAACGATTCACCACAGTCTGAGAAACGTTGGGACACCCGACATTGGACGGTCGTTCCAAGAGACCGTTTTTATGACCTCACCAAACGGTAAAGGAAGAGGTTCTAGAATTTGGGGTAAAGTAGTAATTCTTGTTATATTTTCTGGTTCAAAAGACCCTACGAGATTTGAACATCCAAAAAGGTTCGTCCCGATTGACGATAGGTTACGGTGGTATTTGTATAAAATTAGGTTTGGGTCCCATTTCTATTGAGGGCAAATGGTACTCTTCCCTGGTAGACCTCGGTATAGTCTATGAAAAATTTCGGGAGCTGACTGTAATCACTCGAAGACGTCTTTGACCTGGGTGAAAGCTTCACACATAGTTTGGTCTGACTGTGTTAACAGTAGATATGAAAATATGTCGGTTGCGTTTTTTCTTTTTGTTTCACTTTGTTTTTATCTTCAAGATCGTGTCACGGTTCCTTACTTTTCAGAAAGAATCTTTACACGAGGTAACGATTTAGTGTGAGTTGTAGATAATACGGTAGATCATGAAAGTAGAGAATAGTGAGACATGTATTCGTAAATTTACGTTGGGATTAACAAAGACCTGTAAATAAGAGTTTATCAACTATGTGTGTATAGAGTTTCCGTATGCACTTTAATATGGTGGTACATGTTCTTGAAATTAGGTGTTTTTACGTCTGAATTAAAAATGTAAAAATTTATTGAATAAAAGTTGTGTTTAAATTCATCGTCAAATATGACCTATGTGGACTATAGGAGATAATTTTAAATGATGGGATGGAGGTGTTTAAATTAAGGAAAATTAGAATGTGACCTCTTCTCATTTTTTTGTTGAAATAAATGAACAACCTCCCCATAGATCAGATCGACAGATAGACGATAGATAGGATAAGATTCGTCCGTGGATACCTTTAGGTTGTCCGTCTGACAGAGTATACGAATACGCTTTGTAAGTCGTTTATTAGTTTAAAGTTTAAATCAAGATGAAAAGGTGCCCGAAATTTTCTTTATTAATCCAAGAATTTGTAATTTTTTTTTTACAAATGAAACTCACAACATACAAAGGATTCTTTACTAAACAAGAAAAAGAAAAAAAAATTAACCATGTTATGTGTCTCGAATAAATGTAAAGTAGTCAACATACACATAAGTAAGGTACATGAAGACGGTAGATTTCAGTAGTGAACCTCCGTTGTTACCTTTTGTCGGCACAGTCTTCTGGACCCAAGGAGGTGATCGTCACACTGGAACTCATGGAATTTGATATTTTCCTTATCGTCGACCGGATTATGTATTATCGTTCAATAAAGTAAATATATGTTTAACTATTAGATAAAACTTTATAAAACTCTCTATACCCTTTTCTAAGAAGAAATGTAAAAAAAGTATCCTTCTGACCACGACTTTTCGTGTCCGAAATATCAGTTCTCAGGACACAAAGACTCTAAGATCAAGATAACGATTAATCTCCACCCTGGGATTCGTATAATGAATTAGAGGTATGGAAGTTAAAGGAACATACGAACTCTGTTAAGGTGAAAACTCCTAACAACATCCCTACTTTACTTCGTTAAGTCATTCATAAGTAAGTTGTATATAATAAATCATTGGTAAGACGATCCACGTTACAACCGATTTTTAAGGAAACAGTTTATATATATACATATATATATATACGGTATATGTATATACGGTATGTGACACGGTCTGAGGTCTTTAATTTTTTCAGTTTCTATATAATTTTGTTGTAGTACTGTTTTTTATGATTAAAATGGGTACATGAAAGAACCTTGGTCAGTATCTTTAGACTATACAAAAACATTTGACAATGTTTGCTTAGATGTTCTGACTTAGGTCATGTGTCACAGTCCAGACCTAAGTCTTCTATTAGGACTTGATTATTTGTGTAAAGTTCAAATCAACAAATGGTCACCTTACACAGATTGTCCTATGTGTGTTCCAGTGTTTGTTCTGTTTCTAGTCTTCACTACCATATAATGTTATGTAATTGATCATATCCCGGACCGTGTCCTATTCACGAGTATTTATAACTAGTTTTCTTAGACCCAGGGTTGAGACGGTGAAAGTGTCACTCACTAAGACCCATTCAATAATTGAAGAGATCCGGAATCAAGAGACATTTCATCTTTACACAGACGAAATGGATAGAGTATCCTGACAACACTAGTCTACTTTAGTGTATTCTTACATAGATCACGATTATGGTTCCAATAACACTGTGTGAACTGATGACGATGGTTAATCGAATGTTCGGACGAACATCCCCATTCTACAATTGTACATTTACGGTCCTTTCTTTGTCGTGGTACTAGATGACTTTGTTTGTTTTTGTTGGGTATTGTATGAAGAATTTTAACAGTATAAGGAACGCTACTTTTCTCGACCAGTAACAGTTTGACCACGACACAGAAAAAGATTGGGGGTCCAATGTCGTCGTCTGACGGCTCACTGGAGAACGTTCCGACTTCGGGGGTCAGGTGCGTCCTACGTTTCCCAAGCTTAGACTCCTCGTCGACCTGGAATAGAGGTAAGGTCCAGGATTATTCCGCATGCCTATTCCACGGAAACGTCAATCGGCTCGTTTCTTTTGGTGCCGCGCATCTGTGAAGGTGGAAGGTGTCCGCCTCCCTGTCGGGCGGTCGGGTGGAGTGAAGCTGGCCCTGGGGGTTCAGAGGGCGGTTCGGAACTCGAGAGTCATGGACGGAGGACCGTGCATCCGTTCGCGAAGTTCTCCGAAGCCTTCGCGCCGGACCTTGTCGATGAGTGAGTCACCGGCGAACCGCCTGCGGACGACAGGTCGACAGGCTTTGAGGGTCGCGGTGCCGAGGGATCCGAGGACCCTGAGCGGCAGGAGGACTCGAGGTTTTCGTCACTGTTGTCAGCGGGTCCTTGACTCTTCGCTCTCCGTCTGCTGTCTCGGGATATCTCGCCTCCTACTTGAGAGCCGTCTCACCGACAAACCTGTGCGGGGGTTGGGAGGGACCTCCGCCTCTCCGAGCCTGGGCTCTCCTCCTACACCTGAATTTCGAGGCGGGAATCGGGGGTAGTAGGTGAGCCGTGGCGGGGCGGCGGACGCACTGGGGCGGAGACTGGGCCCCAGCGAGGCGGAAGAGACCAGCGGACCGCACGTGCGCGTGAACGGCCGGACAAAACTGTCGAAGTCCTGCAGGACTTTCCCTCTCTCGTCCTCAACAGCGCTCTCAACCGGGGTTCCGAACACCCTCGAGATTGATACCGCTCAAATCCCCAGCTAAGACTCGTCCTCGGCGAGAATCCCCTGTCCTGTGGGCCTTCGTCCACTCGCCTACAACCCCCTTCCGAGGGGAGTGAGAGGACGCGACAACCTTGACCGCGGAAAGGGACGCAGTCCGAATCACCCGTCTTATTCCCCACGGTCTCGTCGACCTCGGCCGCCGTTCAGCGCGCTCTAACCTTCTACGCGACGGTGAAGGATCTTTCCCGCCGCTCGGCGCCTCGTGGAAACTCGGACGCCCAAGACCACTTACACAATCTCTTTACGTTTGACGGAGAACATGAAAGCAAGGCAACCACTACGTCGTTGGCTTACCGGGAAATGTCTTGGCTGGTGACATATGCAAAGTGCGACAAAATTAGCCATGAACCGGAATTATCAGTGAACTGATTAACGGAATATTACTATGAAAAAACGTTCATTTGGATACGGTTTACATATTCATTATTGACTAAAAATTCGTAAATCCACTACTCCACATAAACCTGGGATCAAATACCTGACACTAAGTCTCAACAAACAAAGAATGATGCGTCAGCTTATACACAAAAGTGTAAATCCTTATGCTTCAATTCATAGTGAAATAAAATATGTATGTAGTAATTGTGTCATTCAATAGGTCATTCAAGTGTCCATTCGAAGTCGACAGATGTCTAACAATTAAAAGCGAGAAAACAGGGAGAATTTATGGTTTGGAAAAATTTTTTAGTGAAACAAACTTTCGGACACCTTTTACACAAACAGCTTAGGGGCTAGGTGATTTGTCTTATATACTTTACATTAAAATAAATCAAAGAGAAACTCTAATAATTTTACTGATAATGAAGACTTCATATCACATTATCTCACTGCAAGAGACCCGAATTACTTCGTAAACACTGATACGCGAAGATATAACTAAACAAGATGTCACGGTATGAAAAGTGTAGAAAAAAAAAAAGGGGGACGGATAAGACAAAGATCGTTTGATAAAGAGGAGTGCAAAAACAATGGACAACCGTTGGAGACGAAAACAACCACAGTCGTTTGGAGAGAAGGGGGTTGAAATGAAGTCCTAAAGATCAAACGACATCGAAACTTTTAGTATATACATTCAAATTATCTTAACACCCATCAATCTTGTGTCTTCGAGACTTACTTTCGATTTCTAGAGAGGATGATTAGTTCACATACTTGAACTCACGTACCTGAAACAATGAAAATTCAAAGAATCGTAACAAAAACGAAGAAGGATCAGGAACCGTCAAAAGGTGCATCTAAGTTCCTAGGAACTTAATACCAATCTACATCAAAATACCATGTAAGACAGTGAAACAGGTTTATTCACAACCAATGAGTCAGCCAGGCTGAGAAACACTGGGGTACCTGACATCGGTCAGTCTAAGGAGACAGGTACCTTAAGAGGTCCGTTCTTATGACCTAACCCATCGGTAAAGGGCCGCGAATAAGTTTGAGTACAGGTAACTCAGCCACTACGGTAGATTGGTAGAGTAGGAGACAACAGGGAAAGAGGAGGACGGAAGTCAGAAAGGGTCGTAGTTACATAAAAGGTTACTCAACCGAGAACCGAGGTCCACCGGTTTCATAACCTCAAAGTCGAAGTCGTAGTCAGGAATGTTACTTACAAGTCTTAACCAAAAGAAATCCTAACTAACCAAACTAGAGGAACGTCAGGTTCCCTAAGACTTCTCAGCAGAGGTCGTGGTGTCAAACTTTCGTAGTCAAGAAACCACGAGTCGGAAATACCAGGTTGAGAGTGTTTCGATTGTCAATCGAAACTGATCTACCTGGAAACAACGGTTTCATTACAGAGAGAAAAAAATTTACTTGACAGATCCAACCAGTATCGAAAAGAAGGTTCTTCGTTCACAGAAAATTAAAGTACCGACGTCAGTGGTAGACGTCACTAAACCCTCGGGTTCTTTTATTTTCAGAGACAGTAACAAAGGTAACAATGGGGTAGACAAACGGCACTTCACCACCCTGACATACGGTACTAGAAGTAAAAAACTTACAACTTAACATTCGGTCGAAAAAGTGAGAGGAGAAATTGGAAGTAGTTCTCTGAGAAATGAAAGACGGTATTCCCACCATAGTAGGAGTATAGACTCTAATAACTAAAAAGAAGACCGTTAGAACTAAGGTCGAACACGAAGTAGGTCGGACCGTAAAGTGTAAAGTACACTACATAAGACGTACATTTAATTTATTCGTCCCACTGTTATATGTCGGAACTGCATGAAAAAAGGGATAAAACTTGGTCAGATTACGAGTAATCCAAGGTAAATTTAAGTCTACAAGACAGGTAGACTTAAATCTAAATCGTAAAAATATTTATTTTTCTCTCATGAAACTTTTATTAAGTGATTCAAAGCCAAGTCAAGTCAGCGAGTCAACACAGGCTGAGAAACGCTGGGGTACATAGCGTCGTACGGTCCGGAGGGACAGGTAGTGGTTGAGGGCCTCAAGTGAGTCTCAACGCAGGTAGCTCAGTCACTACGGTGGTCGGTAGAGTAGGAGACAGCAGGGGAAGAGGAGGACGGGGGTTAGGGAGGGTCGTAGTTTCAGAAGAGGTCACTCAGTTGAGAAGCGTACTCCACCGGTTTCATGACCTCAAAGTCGAAATCGTAGTAAGGAAGGTTTCTTTAGGGTCCCAACTAGAGGAAGTCTTANGTTGAGGGCCTCAAGTGAGTCTCAACGCAGGTAGCTCAGTCACTACGGTGGTCGGTAGAGTAGGAGACAGCAGGGGAAGAGGAGGACGGGGGTTAGGGAGGGTCGTAGTTTCAGAAGAGGTCACTCAGTTGAGAAGCGTACTCCACCGGTTTCATGACCTCAAAGTCGAAATCGTAGTAAGGAAGGTTTCTTTAGGGTCCCAACTAGAGGAAGTCTTACCTGACCAACCTAGAGGAACGTCAAGTTCCCTGAGAGTTCTCAGAAGAGGTTATGGTGTCAAGTTTTCGTAGTTAAGAAGCCGTGAGTCGGAAGAAGTGTCAGGTTGAGAGTGTAGGTATGTGCTGGTGTCCTTTTTGGCATCGGAACTGATCTACCTGGAATCAACCGTTTCATTACAGAGACGAAAACTTATATGATAGATCCAACCAGTATTGACATTCGTAGAAAATTAAAGTACCGACGTCAGTGGTAGACGTCACTAAAAACTCGGGGTTTTTTATTTCAGACTGTGACAAAGGTGACAAAGAGGCAGATAAAGGGTACCTCACTACCCTGGCCTACGGTACTAGAAGCAAAAGACTAACAACTCGAAATTCGGTTGAAAAAGTGAGAGGAGAAAATGAAAGTAGCTCTCCGAAAAATCAAGGAGAAGTGAAAGACGGTATTACCACCACAGTAGACGTATAGACTCCAATAACTATAAAGAGGGCCGTTAGAACTAAGGTCGAACACAAAGAAGATCAGGTCGTAAAGAGTACTACATGAGACGTATCTTCAATTTATTCGTCCCACTGTTATATGTCGGAACTGCATGAGGAAAAGAATAAACCTTGGTCAGGTAACAAGGTACAGGTGAAGATTGACAACGAAGGACCGGACGTATGTCTAAAGAGTTCTCCGTCCAATCCACCAGACCATAAGAGTAGAGAAAGTCTTATAAGGTGTCAAATAACACTAGGTGTGTCAGTTTCCGAAACCGTATCAGTTATTTCGTCTTTATCTACAAAAAGACCTTGAGAGAACGAAAAAGGTACTAGGTCGTTACAACCGTTAAACCAGAGACCAAGGAGACGGAAAAGATTTTGGTCGAACTTGTAGTCCTTCAAGCGCCAAGTGTATAACGACTTCGGACCGAACCTCTTAAAACTCGTAATCAAACGATCGCACACTCTACTCACGTTAACACGCCATCAAGTTCGTAAGAAACCGCAACGGAAAGAAACCCTAACCTTACGTTTGACTGGAAAAGGTCAGAACACCGGTGACGACTCAAAAGGTTTAAACGACCATATAACTCACGTCGTGAAAGTGTCGTAGTAGAAAGTCCTAAACTTTATCAAGATAACCTTAAAGTAGTGGAGGTGATCGAAACAAGTATCACTACGAAAGATTCCGGGTGAACTGAAGTGTAAGGTTCTACAGACCGAGATCTACTCACTAGTGTGGTAGCACTAATCAAATGACAGAAATTTTTGTATCAAAGGGATCATTTTCCTTGTCTACATTGTGATTAATCATTCGGGACAAGAGAAACTTATTTAACGTTTTCGTACTTAGATAAAGTGGTGATTGGAAAGTAGTGATTCTTCCGACTAAGACTAAATGACTAGACCACTCAGGAATCACTAACCGTACTTGTGACTGGAAAAGGTCAGGACACCGGTGACGACTTAAAAGGTTTAAACGACCGTATAACTCACGTCGTGAAAGTATCGTAGTAGAAAGTCCTAAACTTTATCGAGATAACCTAAATGACTAGACCACTCAGGAATCACTAGGGGTAACTGGGATAGGTATCTCAACTTCTTACGTCCCCAACCATTTGAAAAGAACATTTCCGGACATACCATTTATAAAATCCGAAACGTCCGGTCCTCCGTTTTAGTTTCAATAATATATGTATGAATCTATTGTTCTTTCATTCGAAGGTATTTTAAAAAGGTCATTTCTTTAGATTTTAAATTGTCATTTTCTTATGTCAAAAAATATTATGTCCAGATTATCTACTTATCTTAAGAACACTCCCACCGTAAAACAAATTAACCTCAAGTTTCAATTACAAAAGAGAGTGTCTTAATTAGTGTTTATAAGTAGACATTTTTTATAAGAATCCAGTGTCTGGTGTGTCTTTGTCCACCATCCTGTCTAAACCGGATATATCTGTCATCAACTTATAGGAATTCAGAATCTCCACGAATTTTAAAAAGAAACGTCGAAGTCGGATTAGAGACATTTTATCTATAGGACCATCCGACGTTAGGTACGCCAGCACTTCTCAGCCTGTGCTGGTTCGCTGAAGTGAAAAGTGAAAGGACGTAACCTCTTCCTTTACCGTTGGGTGAGGTCACAAGAACGGGTCTCTTAGGGTCCCTGCCCCCTCGGACCACCCGACGGCAGATACCCCAGAGTGTCTCAGCCTGTGCTGACGTCGTTGAATCGTCGTCGTCGTCGTCGTCGTCGTGAGTACCGACACATCTTCTAGGAAATACTTTGTAAGAGTCAAATAAAGACAGAAAATTAAAGATATTGAAATGTACTGGTGTACACTGGTGTGTGAGGAAAGAGAATAGGAAAAAGTCATACCCAAGAAAAAACGAGAAGGCCTCAAGTGTCTACCAGAGACCATTTTCATACTAAAATAAAAAAGGGGAGTCCTTTAGGTTAGAAAAAAAAAAAAAAACTTTCATTTCATACCGACGAATGGGACTTAGGAAGACAATCTAGAACTAGATAACTTGGATTTATACCATGGAAAATGAATAAGGACAACTTAAAATAGATCGATTCAAACCAATAGTCAAATGAGGTTATACAACATATAAGGAGTAACAAATTCAGTGTTGAAACTATTCGTACGACAGCAAACTCCATCTCAAACTTTACTTTTATAACCTGTCCCATTTGGGACTCGTGACGTTAAAATGAACTTCCTCTCAGAGTTCACCTCTTGATTATGGTCTTATGTCGTTACTATTATCTTTCCTTGGTTTTACAATTCAGTGGAACCTTCACGTCTTAAAAAAGAAAACGTAATTACTATGTTCTTCCTTCGGAAACCCTTCAATGAGAGTCAGTACACTGTCCCAACCGACTTAGTACTTCCAATTCTTTTACATCATTTTTACTATTGAACTAACTTCCTGTCAATATAAGAGGATATAAGGATGATAAAGGTTGTTCCTTATTTCTAGGCAAAGAAGTGGTTTCAAATTAAAAACCTAACTTTTCTTCCTTTTCATTTTATAAACAAAACTTTGTAAAATTTAAGTCTTTTTACCTGTTATGTCACATTATTTGTAGTTTAATGGGACAGTGACAATCGGAAAAGGTGTGACAAGTTTAAAGAGAAGGATGTGTGTGTGTGTGTGTGTGTGTGTGTGTGCGTGTGTGTGTGTGTGCGTGCGGAGAACGGTTTAACGTTTGTAATACAGTGAAATATGACTTATAACATCAGAAGTCGGATGCAGAGGGGTTTTGTATAAGTAAGAAAATGTATCATCAAATAGTGACAATGGTGTCGACCTTTATGTGATAATCAAGTTTTATATAAGTGACATGAATGTAAAAAGGTGAACAAGGTTTTTATATGAAATATCGATAATAAAAAATTTAGTATAGATTCATTACAAGTCTGAAACTAGGAAATCCAGAAAAATCTGAGATGGTAGGATTTTGACAGGGGACTGGAAGACAAAGATAAGAAGGGTTGCAACTCAGGAGACCGTTCAGATCCAATCAAAAGACAAAAGAAACCTTGTAGAGTGTAAGACCTAAACACCTGATGAAGACTCATCTAGGACCAGTTTATAAAGACCGTTCTTATAGGGTACAGAATACAACTCTTGTAGGGTCATACAGTCCCCCATCACCTACGGTCCGATAGGGTGACAACCCTTACGGTTCGAACTGATGAACCAATTCCCCCAATGACCATATAGAGAGGTAATATTTCCGAGTAAAAGGTAAAAGACTGAACATTCAGCGGTCTGTCAACTATGAAACTCCGGTACACTGGAAGGTTGGTCAATATAAACCTAAGTGACTACGAGAAACGAAAATAGGTAACAATGTACCTCGCATTATCACTAAAAGATAGAAGGGAAATTATAAACTATCGACAGTAACTTTCTTCTTTCTGAAAACTGACTGAAAGTTCAGTTTCAATGAGTTTTTTAAAATAATGTAAAAAAAGTCTTAGTTTATCAAAAGAAGAGAACCAAGAAAGATACTGAATCTATCCTAGACTCATTTAACTAATAAACTTTTACAAATCCGAATAAAATCACTATGAAAATAAATACCAATAGTTAATCTAAAGACAAGAAGTCTCTTATTTTTACTCAAGTAATTTTAATATCATCATTGGGTCATGAAATTTCTATATGGTCTTAAGGCACACACCCTAACTTACCACATATAAAACGACTATATACCTTACATTTTTCAGTAAAAGACAATACAAACAGAATTAAGAAACTCTTGTATTACGAGTATAATTCCATTTAAACGATTGAGAAACATATAAAACGACTATATACCTTACATTTTTCAGTAAAAGACAATACAAACAGAATTAAGAAACTCTTGTATTACGAGTATAATTCCATTTAAACGATTGAGAAAAACATACATATACACTTTTACATTCCTCATGTGCGTGATTACATAGTGGACTGTTTCCATCAGAGATACTAATTATATGAATAGGAATTAGGTCCAGTGTCCGAATATACTTTTGAATCGGATCGGACCTCCCCGGAACCAGAGAGAAACCAGGTGATTGTCTTGAACAGACCATTGAGTACAACCTCGTTTCCGTTCACAAAGTCCTCCAGAGTCCGGATCCTTACAGAATTCAGTGTAGTTTGGAAGAACTACAGTGAATATAATTAAAACAAAGTTCATGGGTCGGTTTTATCAAAGGATGTCGTTTCAATTAAACTACAGTAGTTCATCTCGTACAGTAGTACCACTGTCAATGATAGAAAAAAAAAATTAATTTTTAAATAAAAACCGACATGATCCAGTAACAACGACGAACTCGAAAAGAGATCAACGTCGCTCACTCCAGATGAGAGATTAACGGGACGTGGCCGAAGAGCAAAACCACTGAAGAGAACATAGCCGACATCCCGCACGTCCGAAGTCATCAACCCCGTGGACCCGAGTTCTCAACAACGAGGGCTCGAGATCTCCCTCGTGCCCGAATCAACGAGGTGTCTTCCACCCTAGAAGACCTTGGTTCCTAACTTTGGTGCAGAGGACGTAACCGTCCACTTAAGAAATGGTGACTCGGTGGTCCTTTGGGGACAATAATAGAAAATTATCAATGATCAATAAACAGGGTGGACATCCTCTAACTTCATTGATCAAATAAATAAAAATATATGAAATAAGTAAAACAGTCAAATCGTTTAAAGTTGTGAAAACAAGTATTCAAAACATCGTACGGTTGTTATCGTTTTATTAACCAAGTGTTTTATAAAACGGACAAAGTCGATGGAGTACAGAGGGATCAAAGACACGTGTTACTACGTATTTATGTTAGGTACCTTTAATTTTCTATATTATGAATACATATCTACTCAATTATATCATTTTTGGTAATAACCATTTAATCTGGAGACAGTATATTAAAAGTACTGAAGTTCTCTCTCTTTTATTTTAACACGGTGTCTTTCTAAACGTACATTACTCGATTGAACTATGATGAAAAAAAGAATAAATGTGAATCTCTTACCCTATAATATCTTTGACTCCTCGTAATATTCTCGGCTACCTCTAGATAATCCTAAGACATAGAATGATACAAAGAATCGTCACATCCATTCATAATTTAATATTCATTAAAATTTTTAAATCTATTTTGTGGTATAAACTTACAGTAAATTAATTTAAAAAAAAATAACACCATTTTGGGTATATTGTAGTTTACATGGTAGAATTGGTAAAGATTCCAGTCTTACAATTTACATAGATCTACCATCATTGGTCAGAGGTCTTGAAAACACAGAACATTTTTGACTTTGAGATATGGTTAATTTGTTACTGAGTAAAAGGGAAGGAGTAAAGGGAAAGGAGTAGTAATTGTAGTTACTACAATTAGTAGTAAAAAGAAAGACAAAGATACTTAAACCGATGAGATCTATAAGTGTATTTACCTTAGTATGTCATAAAAAGTAAAACACTGACTAAATAAAGTAAATCATAATGCAGGAATTCAAAGTAAACACAACATCGTACACAGTCATAAAGGAACAAAAAATTCCGATTATCAGACAACATATTTAACATCCTCTCCCTACTAAAAGGGAAATAAAAGAACTATAAATGTCGACCCCGGACGATTAATTTGACTGTTTTCCGTCTAGTAGTCCTCTAGTATTTTTAAATCAACTACAATTATAAAAAATACAAAGTGTCCCCTGAAGTATCTCTTCACTTTTGGGGTTTCTTTGTAAGTCCTGTAATATATGATAAAATTATTTCCCGACATCAACATCTCTTGACTGATCTGTTTCCTTTCCCCAACCCGAAGACCCCTACCATTAACACCCTTTCACTGAACCTTTATGTACCCCCTGTGATTACCTCCTACGTCCAACAAAACATTCCAAACGAACATTGTCCGAATCGAGTCGTGGATACGAAGTAGAGGGTACTATTCTTACAAAAGAAGAAGGACCATGACCTTCTCATGTAAAGAGTCCCCTTTAAATACGGGACAAAAATCCGTCTTTACCCCTCCCGTCTCTCGGGACGACACAGAGGACAATCAATGGAAGTCGAGTTTTATTAGTTATACGATTTCGTCGTACAAAACTTTATTGTACAAAACTAGGGGAAGTCACATGTGGTGTAGAACAAATAGGTAAATAAACAACTACTTGTAAACTCAATTAAGTCACAGAATAAAGAATCTTTATCGACGACACTTGTACTCACACGTTTATAGAGTAATTGTAGGACGAAAGTCAAGAAAACCCATATATTCTTCACTTTAACGATATAGTATACTATTAAGATAAAAATTAAAAAAGTCCTTCACGATATGAAACAGGGTATCGACGACGACGTAAAATGTAATGGTAACTGTCAGTCCCAGGTTTAAAAAGACGTAGAAGTGGTTGAGAATACAAATAAATTATCATCAGTAAGATTACCCCGAAGGGTCCACCGAGTTACCATTTCTTGGGTGGACGGTTACATCCTCTGAGTCCAAATTAGAAACCTATCCTTTCTAGGGGACCCTTTCCTTCACCGTTGGGTGAGGTCATAAGAACGGACCCTTTAGGTCACCTGTCTCCTCGGACGACCCGATGTCAGGTACGGCAGCGTTTTCTTAGATGTTAAACCGTTGATTTATCGTTGTTCAGTAAGATTACCCGAACTCTACCATCGAATAACACTAAAACTAAACGTAAAGGAACTACTAATAAATGTGACCCGTAGAAAAGTGTACGCATAACCGGTAGATATATACTAGAAACTTCTTTACAGACAAGTTCAGGAAAGGGGTAAAAAATTTTATTATTACAAAAACAACAAAACAAAAATAACTCGCCTCGGACCACCCGACGGTAGACACCCCAACGTGACTCAGCCTGTGCTGACTTCGCTGAATCGTCGTCGTCGTCGTCGTCGTCGTTTCAAGAAACATATAAGACTTATATTGGAGTCTATTCTATATACTAAACGTTTATAAAAGATGGTAAGGTCCTGAAAGAAAAAAGTGAGACGACTAACACGGGAAACAAGTATTTTCAAAATTTACAACTACATCAAATCGTCTAGATAAAAAAAGAAAACAACGGACACTTGGAGTAAATTGAAAATATAACTATATATGTTTATCATTTCACGAGTCAGTACAGGTTGAGACGCTGGGGTACGTGATGTGTCAGGTACCTTAAGAGGTCTGGTCTTACGACCTCACCCATCGGGGAAGAGGTCCCCTAGAAGAGTTAGGTCCCTTGCTTGGGTTCAGAGGATGTAACGTTCACCTAAGAAATGACCGACTCGGTGTTACCTTCGGACTCACTTCACGTTTTTAGAATTAAATATATCGAACTACGTAAAATTGGATAATTGTAATAAAGACTTTTATATAAATAATTTTTCAATGAAATAATCCTTTTTTTAATTCTTGACATTAACACAATTTTACGATTCCTTATATGTACAAAAAAGAATTTATGATATATATATATATATATATATATCATAAAGAATTATGACACTATCAAAAATTTCCTTACAAAATCCCCTAATTAAAAAAAAAGGTTCGAACCTGGGAGATTCAGGTATCCGTGATTAAAATGTTAACCAAAGAAAGGGACTCTACCTAAATCACCAGTAAACTGATTTAAAAAAAGATATAAGAAAGATAATTAGGGCCCAACGAGAGAACAAGTGAACGGTTAGAAGAAATACTAAGTTGTAACTCATTTTTGTCTAAAATTTATTTCGATTTTGATTTCTTTTCATGTTCTATTTCCTATAAAAGTCATAAAATAACCCAACATATAATAATACGAGAGATGTTTATAGTCCTTTTTTTTACAACTAAGTTTAGCCGAACTTGTTCAAACAATTGCTGGACTGTTACTACTGGTTATTTACGTCCTGTAGTTTTGACTAGTGAAATTAAATATAACCATTAAAAAAAAGGACAGTTATTTTAGGAATTCTTTTCGTTTGTTTGTTTTATAACCGAACTTGTCACTACAAAAGAATATTCCACAGGTGTCCCCTTGTCGAGGTCCACTGGAAGTGACCGAGACGAAGACTTATTCATAAAACCAAATAGGGAGAGGAAGTATAACGGAAGTAGGAATCCGACATCGTTCCCACGTCGTCGTGAAGGTCCACAGTCAGGAAAGTGCCGTCCAAAATGACTGACTTTCCCTGAATAAAAAATTTGGAGGTCTCTCTACTCCTCAGGAAAGGACCTACAGGGTTTCATCTGGAGAGGAGTAAAGAGTGGCTAGTCTTGCCCCAATGGACAATTGAAGATTTGGGTAGTAGTCGATCTTATAACCCTGGAGTCCTAACTGGCAGACCTTAAACCCCACCTGTACCACAGGAGATTTCAGACACTGAAACACTTCCTCACTATTTATGAAATTATGTCGGTCCTAAGATAGTCCTTCACCCCCCCACGTTTACTTACAACAAGTCCATCGTTCGAGACGTTGTTAACAAAAAGTAAATTTTGTGAAGATTAATAGATTAAAGTTTAGTTTGTCGTTTTTTTTAAAATTAAAATATAAAATTAACCAAATTAACCAATTTGTAAAATGGACAAATGTTCAAAGAACTAACACGTTATCATCAGAACAAAAGTTTATAAACAACTGAGAAAGTTGGGACAAAAGTAGCTTCAGTAACACAATTAAGTTTTATGTGATTTTACTTTGATTATTAATTTAATAAAAAATTCAGTCTGAAAAGAGTTTAGACCACGAGACAAAGTCAGATCTTCCCACCCTACTCTCCCCTCCACCCTCCCTCCAAGTGTTCCTTCCCCTGCATACATATGGATACCGACTAAGTACCACTATATACCCTCTTTGGTCACGTTATATATAATAGGAGGTTAATTATTATTTTTTATTTGGTCCGAAAATTTTTTCCTTGTTTCATGACTGTGACGACGTTGTAACTACTTGGAACTTTCATAATAGTTTCTTTCTTTGGTCTGTTCTTTTTGTGTATCACATACTAAGATAAGTATACTTTTAGGTCCTTTCCTTTTGGATATCTCTGTCTTTCATCTAAAGACCCAACGAATATCGACATCCCCGCTCCTACCTCCCATTGTCTCCTATTGATTTCTCAGGTCCCAAAGAAAAACTTCACTGATACCATAAGATTTTAACTGATATTACTACCAACGTATATAAACCTTATGATTTTGGGTAACTTAGTGTATGAAATGTACCCACTTAAGATACACTTAATATAGAATTATGTTATGAATTTTTTTTATCGAAACTATACTAAAACTAACCTACACGGATTATAAATTTTAACTGTATCATAACCTCAATTAGTAATGTCAACACACACACAATTCAGGAAAGTCAGTACAGGCTGAGACACGGTAGGGTACCTAACATCGGGAGGTCTGAAGAGACAGGTACCTTAAAAGGTCCGTTCTTATGACCTCACCCAAAGGTACAGGAGGAGGTCCCCTAGAAGGACTGTGTCCCTAGTTTGGACCCAGAGAATACAGCGGACGTAACTGTCCGCCCAAGAAATGGTCATCGTGGTAGACCCTTCGGGTTACTATTAGTAGCGTCAATAGTTCGGTATTTTCGATCGTCTCTGTTAAAAGAAAATTCCACACGGGTAGAACTCCTTAGGACCAAGAAAAATCGGTGACAGGGGAAATTTCCGGTAAAAGGAAGAAGAATCAGGAGGGATGTCAGTTAATAAAGAGAGTTTATTTTGTCTAATGTTACCTCTTCCGTTACCGTTGGGTGAGGTCATAACGGACCTCTTAGGGTACCTGTCTCCTCGGACCGCCCGGGGTACCCCAGCGCTTCTCACTCTACGTTGAATCGTTGTTCGTACGTGTGTGTAGGAAATCTGGGTTACACACGTCAAACCGAGTAGAGTAATTTCTACGAACTACAGCAGTGACCAATTAAAGGAAAATAAAAGGGTGTCTGAAAAAGTATCTACGATAAAAAGTTTTAGACATACCCAAAAATAAAAGGACAAACAAAACAAAACGACACTTAACGAAACGAAACCACTTGAACACGATCATATGAATCGAGTGTCTGTAAGTTCGGTGACACTTAAAAGAAGTAGAGGAATTTATCAAGTAGACACGAAGAGGGATTACTGCAAAACAAAAATGGGGGCATTCGTTGACCCCATCTTTTTATTTTACAAATAGTACCCCTTTTTTTCGTTTGTTTGTCTACTGTTCAAATCGTAAGGAGATATTGTCTCATCGGAAAGGAGGTAAGTAAAAAACGACATTTGCGAATTGTTTCGAAAGTCATTAAAAGTAGATGTTATTTCTGTACACTTATTCCTCTTTATATCCAGGAGACGAAAATACTACTATTAATATCACTCCCTAATATTAATGTATATAAAAAAGTTCAAAATTCATAATAAAAAGAAGACTATTTATTTTAGGGTAACGAACTATTTAATTTGTAAACACTATTATTTAAACATTTAAGTCTTACTACAAAATTTTAAGTACAAATTTTTCAACATAGACATCACTACTTTAATATTTATATTTATTGTCTTAAACGGAGAAGTGTCCTAAAAGATAACACTATTACAGTTATACCGGTATAGAGGTTTTCCAAACATGTGAAGTAAGAAGAGAATTCATCGACATCATCATTATTGAGAATACATCAAAAGATCTCTCAGAGTCATCATAAGACTAAATTAGAAATGATCTTATTGTACTCTTATTAAGGAGATTTCTCCCAATATTCATTCCACTGGTATGCGCAATAACCCGTTTGGTCTTGTAAGAACTTCACTCTTCTCATAACATCGTCTTATATCCTAATATAGTCGTCAGGATCCGTTTGTCCATATACATACACACACGAACACGAGTCGGTGAAGTCAGTACAGGTCGAGAAACGTTGGGGTACTTGATACCGGTCGGTCCGAGGAGACAGGAACCCTAAGAGGTCCGTTATTATGACCTCACCCAACGATACGGGAGGAGATCCCTCTAGAAAGACTGGGTCCCTAACTTAGGAGCAGAGGCCGTAGAGGACTTAACGTCCGTCTAAGAAATGGGGCTCGGTGGACCCTTCGGGAATCTATGTGCCAGTGGAGGAATAATCGGTAAAAGGGTAGGAGAAGTGTGGGGAAGGGACTATTTTTCCTTTGATCCAATCTGTATCAGACTTAAGGATTTTACATGTGTAAAGTACGAAAGGCTATCTTAATTAACCCCAACAGTCCACTGCAACACCTTACTTATCTGTTATATGTATAAAACTACGACACCAATGATCTACCCTTCCTCTCTCACTTTTCTCCTACTTTTAAACACCCATGGGACTGTAGAGTTAACTAGTAGTTCAGGACAGTTAAGATGGAAAATTTTTTTATATAAACTACGTATTGACAGTCAAAATAGACTTTTAAGGTCATTACTTAAATAAATTTTTTAGTCATAAATTCAACCTTCGTATTAATTAGATATTACTATAAAGTCAGTTCCAAAGACTTCCTTAAGAAGAAATTAAGGATTAAGGACAAGTGAGGAATTGAACGATGTTACACTAATTGAGGAGGAGATGGGACTTTGACGAGAACTCAAGAAGTTTCTGAATTGATGAGTGGTTTATTTATGATCTATGAAAAGTCAGGAATGAACTCCACTGTAAACCCATCACGAACTGTAACAACAGGAAAGAGACGAAAAACTTTGGAAAATCGAATGGGATTGAGAAATAAGAATTTAATAAAACACAGCAAAAGAAATAGTTGAACGAGGAATATAAAACCAAAGGAGGTCATCACACATACATACAAAGTCGGATTTAGGACTCGGAACCGGCTGTAATATAGATATCACTCAAAATCAAAGTACTCATAACTAAAGTACATTTTATTACAAAATTAGTCAATTTCAATTAAAATTTTTACCGTTACTTTTACACCATGATTTAGTAATTTTTCATTTTAATCATAAAAGGAAGATATAAAGAAAATTTTTATCGTATTCTTTTATCGTAAAATTCAATTATTACTATTTTTGATGACAGGGAGTGGAGCGAAACCCAATCTTGTAAAAGGATACACGAAGATACAGGGAAATGGTAATTGTGAATAGTAACTCACAACATTGAGACACAATGTCTCAAATGGATTGAAGGGATCATCCAACAATCTTACCGACCTCCCGAAGTTGTTTTTATGATCTATATAAACTACTGACAAATCTCAAATTTTAATATGACATGATTTTTTAGGTTTTACTTTATGTTCTACAATTATTTAAAAAATACGGACGAAAAAAACGTACGAGTCAACGTTTTAAATAATCTATGTAGATGAACCTACTCGGATTCTAGGAAGTCTAGAAACGTGTAAAAGGAGGAAAAAAAGACCTTACTAAAAAAGGAGACGTAGAGAGGAAAGAAGCCGGTAAGGGAAGGATGGAAGAGGTGATAAAAGTTCCGAAACGAGGTCACAGGGGAGACTTTTCGGTAAAGAATGACAGGGAGTGGAGTGAAACCTAATCTTCCAAAAGGAAACACGAAGGTATAGGGAAATAGTAATTGTGAATGGTAACTCACAACATTGACACACATTGTCTCTTACATGGTTTGAAGAGATGATCCAACAATCTTACCGGCCTACCGAAGTTGTTTTTATTATTTGTACACTACTTACAAATTCCAAATTTTTAATATGAATAAGTCACCATTTCTTAGGTGGACGTCACGTCCTCTGCACCCAAACTAGGGACCCAACTCTTCTAGGAGAGCTCCTCCTTTACCGTTGGATGAGGTCATAAGAACGACCCTTTTAGGGCATCTGTCCTTCCTCAGACCGTCCGATGTCATGTACCCCAGTTTTTCTCAGCCTACACTGACTCGTACGTTTTTGTGTGTATTCCTTAAATAACTATAGCATGTAAGTAAAATCTAAAATAATTGAATTTTAAGATAAAGAATACGATAGAAATTTTCTTTATATGATTAAAATATCATATTTAATCCTTCATTTTATCCTTCTTTATCATTTCTTCTTTATCATTTTATCCTTCTTTTTATGATTAACATAAAAAATCACTAAATCACGGGGTCCAGTAACAGTAAAACTTTCAATTAAATTAATTTCGAAACAAAATGTACTTTAGTAATGAGTACTTGACTTTTTGAGAAAGGTATGACTGTCTCAATAATCTCAATCTTATCATATAAAGTGTTAAGACCTCGTTGTAGAAGACACGAAGGCATATAGTTTTGAGAACTAAAGTCACCAGAGACACAGATTGGAGTCTTAAAAGTTTTTCTTCCATAAACGTGTTAATCCAGATGAATCGTATTATGTAACTTAAAACTTTAAGTGACGAAAGTCGTTTATGATCTTTAGATAAGTTTTCTTTTTAATAACTCCAGTACACTTGTATAGTGATCAAGAAACCGTTATGTTTATATTGTAAAAGTGGGTTTTAGAACACTTAATCAAAAAAGTTCAATAAAGTATTATCATAATAATATTATTAATATTAATAATTATTGAATGACACACGGTCCGTGTTTGTACATTTAAAACTAAAAGAATTGTTGAGACACTCCACCAATAATGGTAAGAACAAATTGTCTATTTCTGTGAGTCTCTTCAATACATCGAACGGGTTCTAGTGTATCGATCTTTTACCGTCTTAGTTCGGATAGGTTTTGGTTTTAGACTGAGATGTCATGATACAATGGATGACTGAATTTTAAAAAGTAAAAGAAAGATTAAAATAAATAACTTCACATCAACTAAATGTCACAAAGTCTGCAAGTCATCTCATTAAGTCAACGTGTCTGTATGTATACATCTACGTATATATATCAGAAGAATTAATATCTAATAACGTTTGATAACTTATATCAAGGGACACGATACATCGTTAAAGAATAACAAATAGTTTTAAAAGTAATAATTAAACTCCAATGATAGAGAGAATACTATTATATAATGGTGTATAACAAATCGAATTTTCAGTAGAGACTCTTTCTATTTTTCGACCCGGTGGGGGGAGGGGGACGGTCTTTTTTTTTGGGTATTTTGGGTTCGTCATTTAATAGACAGACTTTCTTTAAACGACGATGACACTTAGAGACTGAACACGAAGACCGGTACCGACTATCTGGCGATAGTCGACCCACTACGGAATCCGACACAACGGGTCGACGACGACGACGATTCAACGAAGTCATACAGGCTGAGACGCACCGGGGTATCTGTCGTCGGGTGGTCCGAGGGGCAGGGACCCTAAGAGGTCCGTTCTTGTGACCTCACCCAACGGTAAAGGAAGAGGTCACGTACTTTCACTTTTCACTTTCACTTCAGCAATTCAGCACAGACTGAGAATCGCTGGGGTACCTGACGTCGGATGGTCCGAGGAGACAGGTACCCTAAAAGGTCCGTTCTCACGATCTCACCCCACGGTAACGGAAGAGACCACAACGGGTCTCAACACGAATTAAAGGTCCTTCTGAGTATAAGAATTTGGATCTAAAACTTAACCCTACTCCCCAATAGATATCCAGGTCCTTGTATCACCCTCATGAGTACGTACTTAATATGTTATTTTATATTATTATTTCGACTGTAGTCATTTTTATTTTATGATTCTTTATAATTACAAAAATAACGTATCCACTGTGAGTAAATCACGTATGATATACGTCTATACCGAGATTCGTGAGATGTACATAACGGAACTTATTAAGAGTATTGTTGAGACACTTCAATAGGAATAAACTGTCTTTTTCTCAATTTCGTACGACAAAAAAGGGGGAGTCAATAAGTTTTTACGTTCTAAAAAACCTTAGTCTACTCATCTTGGACTAAACCTTAGACGAACTACCGTCCCTTGACAAATGAGTTAAACATAAGTATAACGGAGTGTCCAAAACAGTGTCTCTTCCGGAATTATCGACAATTAACCTACTTATTCGTTATTAGATATTCATTTATTAACTCCCCTGTCGATCCACCGTGTCACCATTCCTTAGGTGGACGCTTACGTCCTCTGTGTTCTCTACGTCAAAGCGAGGGACTCAGTCCTTCTGGGAATCTCATCCTTTATCATTGGGTGAGGTCATAAGAACGGACCTTTTAAGGTACCTGTCTCCTCGGACCATACGATGTCAGATACCCCAGCGTTTCTCAGGGTGTGATGATTCGTGTGTGTCGCGTCTGGTCGTTTATCAACTCTTCCGAACCTTGTGTCAAGGGTACCGTTTCGAAATTCTAAAGATCTTGAAACAGTAATAATAATTGTACAAATCTCTTCTTATAAAACTTTAAGTTATATACGAAACAGAAAAAAAAAAATTTCTCTTCGATTGTCTAGACTGAAAGTGACTTCACACGTTTTACTTTGTTCAAATGTCTATTTTTCACACACACACATGTACGGGAACACACGAGTACGTGTCCCCTAGCTCTTGATCTCTCCCCCTCTCTCCGTCCGTCTCTCTCTCTCTCTCTCTCTCTCTCTCTCTCTCTCTCTCTCTCTCTCCTCACTCGCCCCCACCCCACCCCACTATCTGTATGTGTCTGTCTGTCTGTACCCCCAATCCCTCTACAACGATTAGGTCTGGTTTCTCTAGGACCTTCTAAAAGGTTTTAGTCACTATAGTCTTAACTTAACCCTTCCGGGAGGTCTTTAACTGGTGGACTTCCTTACTAGTCCCGGTCCCTCGTCCTCCAATCTTTCCGTAAGGACTACCTTCCGTGTCATCTCTCTGGACACGTTTTCGGACCTTCGTTTCTCGAACTGAGTAAAACCTTTGAAATTTTTCAAGACATACCGACCTTCAATCATCGACCCCTCCTTCATACGTCTCTCTACTCCAACCTCTCCTCTCTGTCACCGGTCGATCACTCGATCAAAAAGCATTCTTTGTCAAATCTAAAATAGGACTTTTGTTATACTCCCCCTAGTAATTTCCACCGGTCTCCCGGCCTTTGTCCTACGGCAATAATACCACTCCCTCTTCGTCCGTCCTCGTGTCGATTGTCAAGTTAATGATTTAACTTGAAAAACAAGATCATATCTTGGACATAGAAGGTTTGGTAAAATGAAAGGACAATGTTAAGATCGTCTTAAGATTGTCTAACGTCAAAGGGTCAGTAACATTTATCATAGGTTGGTTTTATCGTCTATGACAACTTTCACAATGTCCGTGGAAGTTCTTAGTCAAGTGAAAACAGGTACGTTACCTGTGAACTGATACTAGTTAATTATAGGACTCTTCTGTGAAAATAGGAAAACGAAAGTTCAATGATCTGTAGACTATGATTTCAAATCAAAAGTAACGAAAAATTTAACAATGTATATACTGTACTTCAACAATGTGAATAAGTGAGAATAAAGAGTAGACATGTTTGTTTTTCATATGGATTTATAGCAGTAAAAGTCGATAAATTTTTATGGAAACCTTTTATTTTCGGGTACCAAAAAGAACAATTTAATAAGATGGCATATCGGACGTATACAAATTGGAATACAGGGTTATATATTACCAAGAATGAAAAGATTTGATAATATATTCGATGACATATATCTTTGTTAGAAGACTAAATAAGGTATCAGGGAAACATTCGATCTTAAGAGATAAAAGACTTTCATAAAAGACTCAAAATTAGTAAATCAAGAAGGGAGTTGCAAGTACTATATATTTAGGAGAAACCATCTTAGGACCTAACAGTTACGACTTTTCTTCTTAATCATCATCCAAATTACTCCATTTAAAATAAACCTTAAACTAATAACACACGTCAATTTTTTCTATTGAAGTGTCAGGATTGTTTATTATTATTCGATTATTTGACATCGAATAACTCAACGTATTCCCATTTATTAATATAAATATTCTTAATTTCTTACCGTATATTTAAAATACTACGATAACAATCCATATATTACACTTAAAAAAAAATTGTTCTAAAAAAATACCACGTCTTAAAAATATTAATAAGATTTACTACTTCGAAAAATTCTTGAAAAGGAACACATCACTTAACAATTATATCAATTACAGTCTTCTAACTTAAGGAATGATATTCATGATCACAATATTCTGAATACACAACCTTAATAACTAAAACAAACAAAATTATTCTTTACAATTTACCAGTCTTTTTTTACATACATCGAAAAATTGAAATGAAAAGAACCTATTGTTAAGAATTTCGTATAAAGAAAAAAGATGTCTAACTAGTCTGACGACTACGTTCAAAAAACCCGACCCAATAACGAAGTATATCGGAACCGGTTTACCATCGGAGTGGAGATAAACCAAACACCAGATTAATGTCTGGTTCTTTTCTTGGAGAATAACAAAGGTAAAAGTAAAGCCACCGTCGGTTAACGGAGATACGTATACAGGTGCAAGGTCGAAGAGTATTATTTATGATGTACAACCGACGAGCACCTAACCATCCTAAACCCCGTCCATTATACATACATATATATAAAAACTAACAAAACTTGAATGTAAGTAGGACTGTAAGTACCGGGAAAGAGTAGATCCCAGTGGAGAAGAGTCAGAGTGTGGAGTAAGTTGTATGTCTACAGAGTAACGTTTATAGAAAGGATAGTCAAACGGAAAAGATTACTACAACGACAATGAATATCAAAGAACGAAGACAAGGGTACCAAGAAGTAGGAAGTTCTAAGTCAAGTTCAAGACGTAGAAGGTACTTCGAAAGAATCCGATGGGATGGGGAATTGTCTAGAAAGGGAAATTGTACAGAGATCGTAAACGAATACATGGAAAAACATGACAAAAGTAGGAAATAGTGGTTGATCTATCATTTGAACCACATTGATCTCTGTTTACTGGTGAAAATTTTTATGAGACATCGGGGGTTGTCACAGAGAAGTTGTATTCACGAGTTGTTCACAAAAACTCAATTTAACAATCCTAAAGAAAAAGACAAAGAATACAGTATCATATTCATACGGCTCACACATCGTTAATCGTCATGAGGTAAGTGAGTTAAGAAAGAGTCCTAAATTACTACTTTTTTTAAAATTCCAAGGACATGACGACAAAAGAAAAAATTAATTAAGTTTAGAAATTGACAAAAAAGTATAATCATTTTCATTACAAAAGATAATTGATTATGTAAATAACTGAGACTCACGAAACATATTAGTACTTCTTCGTCGGCACTGATACGACGTCTAATTGTAAAGAAGGCATATCTCGGTTTAATTCAACTTAAAATATTTGACCTTTTATAAAAGATATAAAAATGAAATGAAAGAAAACCTAACAACACAGAAAAGAATCCTTTACATCGACAATAATCCAGTATATAACGACCACGATGGAGAGAAGTCCTTTCTTGTTCAAGGTACCGTTTGTGTTCACGAACAGTTCGTAATCCGAAATAAGATCCAGGTCCATCCACAAGAAGTCAACAGTAATGAATCTAAACTTAACCCATTTGAAACCTTCAAGTTTACAATCTACTTTAGGTTCTTATTTTGGGGATACACACACACAATCAACGAGTCAACACAGACTGACAAACGTTGGGGTACCTGACATCGGGTAGTCCCAGGAGAGAGGCACCCTAAGAGGTCCGTTCTTACGACCTCACCTATCGGTAAGGGAAGAGATCCCCTAGCAGGGCTCGGTCCCTAGTTTGGGCCTAACATCCGTCTAAGAAATGGTAGACTCGACGGTCCCTTCGGGTATTTTGGGGCATCGTCTTCCTTTTCCTTCCCTTTACTATAAAAAATTAGGTCGACACTCCGATACGAGGAATATACACAATTGAGTACAAGGTGATTTAATTCATAATAATCAGGGGTAACATGTCTAATCTTGTGGTTCCGTATCTCTTATACTATTTAATAGGTCCCAGTGAGACCTATTTACCCTCCGTACTCTAAGTCTGGATTGAGAAACTTAAGTTTCACATACAAAACAGTCCAATAGTAAATCGAACCGTGGAGTCGTTGTCAAACGAAAAAAAAAGGGGAACAAATACTCTTTGTCTCAAGAAAATTGACTTCCTAAACTCCTTTCAATATCGTTCAAGAAATGGGAAAACGGAAAACAGGAATGGAAATTTCTTTTAAATGATCAGACAAGAAAGGTTCGAAAGTATGAAATCGACTTATATTTTCACACAATTACTCTAAATTATAAAGACATTCTGGTCGATTAAAAGACGATTTACTCATCTCTTTAATTAAAAATACGGATACTTCACTTCACTTCAGCGAGTCAGCATAGGCTGAGAAACGTTGGACACCCGACATCGAATGGTCTAAGGAGCCAGGTACTCTAAGAGGTCCGTTCTTATGACCTCACCCAACGGTAAATACGGATATTGTCGCGACTTTTCTGTACATTAAACAGGTACCAAAATTATAACGTCAATATTTATCGTATTTAAACTTGCGTTGAGTCAATTGAAGTAGTAGTGGGGTCCGGGGGGACCAAAGGTAATAAAGAAGAGAAATTGTTATCTCTTAGATCAAGTATTAAGTGGTTTTAGATTATAAAGTCAAATCACAAGACCTTAATTTCTATTCTTCTTTAGAATAAATTTTTATATAATATTTTATGTTCTCCCGTATCAGACCCAGAAAAATTTAAACGGTAAGAGGGGAGTCACAGATCGTATCATGAACCACATATCCGACTCCAAGAGTCATTTATAAAACTGGTAGATTTTTCGTAAAATTTCTAATAAGTCATTTTTTAAAACATAACTTTTACTCGTCCACATTCGGATTTTTCTACTCTACTGAAAAGGTCATTATTGGTGTGGTAATTCGTGTTTGTAAATAAGTGACGAACAACAACAACGACAAATCAACGATTCAGTACAGGTTAAGAAAACCTGTAATCGTCTGTCTAAGAAATGATGACTCGGTGGTCCCTTCGGGTAACTGACGAATGATACGCAATCTATGAGAAGATTCACGAAATCCACGTTATAAAATGAATCAAAAGTGAGATTCCGATGCACATTTCATTACCGTCTTGGTCTATGTCTTAGATTTAGTCCTCTCATTTGTTTATGAAAAGGTTAGGTTAAAAACGGTGTCTAGGTTTAGTTTTTAATATAATTTATATATCAAATTTATGAAATAGGTGTCATTATAAATTATTATAATTTTACACTGTAAAAGAATATTACTCTAACCGATTTCAAATTATTAAATAAATACCTTATTTAACATATTAAATTTATAGGAGTCAGTCAAGTCAACGAGTCAGTACAGGATGAGAAACGTTGGGGTACCTGATTTCGTGAGGTCCGAAGGGACAGGTAGTGTCTCTAGAAAAAAATTTTTTATTCTATGCACAATACACTCCTCATTAGGAAGCACTTACAGATATGTAGTCACGAAGAATGAGTAAAAAATGTAGTAACAGAGGGTTTCCTCCGAAAAATCTGAAAAAAGAGGATTAATAAGGTAGGATACTTTAAAATTATGGTGTGTAGACATAGCATATATAAAAAACATGACATGGGTATAGACACAAAACATGTCTTTTTCTCATTTAAAAAACAGAGAGGGGTGGTTCTTGGTTAAAAGCACGAAGAACTTTAGGGACAACTCTAAGGTATGTCATAAAGATTAAAACACCATTTACAAAAAGTATAGACAAATTAGGACATGGAGGGTACATTATTAAGTGTACATGTACAAAACAAAATTATTCAAAAAGTCTGAACAAAACGTGAGTAACCGCTTTTCCCGCACTGCACCCTACAGTAATTCGACGTCTATTTGTACATGTGTCGTGGTCAAAATGACCCACGGAAGGACCCTTAAAATTTATAATAAGACTAGGAATGATATAATTCCATTAATCTATCTTTACTATTTTGATGAGAACATCTAACACTTTAATTTATTCGTAATAGTAATAACTTCTTAATAATAAAGACACTACAGAAGTAAACCAAAAACTACAGAGAACATGAATATAAAAAATTATTCGCTTACGAATACACCACGAGAATTGATTTTATTACCTACTACTTATTCTTGTCTGATATTTAAGAAACTTCTAAATTTCAAACCAGAACTAAATGATTAATATCCAAAGATTCATTCCATTATCGTACTTTCGTTGTAAAATCCATCTAATTACTAATCATAGTTGGAATCTATGTTTTTAAGGAGTATATAAAGTATAGAAAATATATAGTCTTCTTTAAAATATTTTGATTTCTTCAAAACAATGATATATAATGAAACCTCACAAAATAGGTTCTCAGGTGTCTACAAATATTGAGTACAACTTTTGGTAACCTTTTGAAGTTTATAACTAATTCCATCGAGGACACACGAGAATCTAATTGACTCATGAAAAAGGTAAAATATACTATTTCATTATGTCATTATTAACATTGCATAGTAAAATTGAAATAACCAATATAGAGTATTATTAAAGTAATGAGTCTTCCGTCATTTTCTTTGATAGTGTTACACTTTTTTATCTTTCGATTATTATTTAAATTTGGTAAGTAGATAATATGATTCGGAAAGTACCTATGTTATAAATACAAAAAGAAAATTCTCTTGTAGCACACCTACTGTGTCCTGCTGTCACATTTTTATAATTAAAACTTCTTCCATGATAATTGGACAAACTAATTTAATGATATTATAATGTCTCACAAAGAGTACTAAGATAGACAAACTGTAAATGAACTTAGAATAAAGACTCCTGTTGTGTTACCCATTAACCCCTTCCAGAGGTTAAACTTAAAGGTTTCAACTTTAAATGGATTAAATAATAAAAATGTTTCCGTATGGACATAGTCACTAAACCACACGTATCGACCGTCGACCGTCCCATTTTGGTAACGATTTTTAATGAAGTAGAACAAAAGGTTCTCGGTTATAGGATTTTAGGAACTCTAGAAACCTTACTTAAGTCATCAAAACAATGGTTTGCATAGAAAGACTAAGTTCATAAAGAAACAAGTGAATTAGTAGCCATATTCATACCAAAGAGAAAACGTAAAAATAAGAAAGCCATATGAGGTGTTTACGTGTAAAAGTAGGATATCTAGAAAGAGACCGGGTATTTATCCATGGGTCAAACCATTCATACATATCAAATAATTTATTTGGTAATAAATTCATGAAGATCAATATGGGAGGAACCCCTCACAGGGAAGCACTTTTTCTTACGTTAAATCAGGAACGGGAGTTCCTCAAATATTTCGAAACCTTTTCTGTCTTAATAAAACGACTCAAGAAACTATCCGTAAAATAAATTAAAAGTGTCGTTTTGATGACCTTCTATTTCAATTTTCATCAAGCCACCTCTCGTCTCACTACTCTTCGATATCGTTTAAAATTTGTTTCCTATTCATACTACAATCAGTCTAAGGTTCACTCCGATTAGGTCTATGCACTTCTGGACTTGATGTCGTCATTGACTCTTACCTCTTCACTATCTATACTCGAAAGTTTCTTTTTTCTTTTAGTTCTAAGAACTGTCCGACCTATCCATTACGATTTGTTACCTCCTCCAACAACTTCTACAGACGATCCCAAACTAAGGTCTATCAACTTTCTTACTCTCTTTTTCTTAAATTCTTCCCTGTAACCGACTTTTCTGTTTTACTAAAGTCAAATCTAGTTCGGTTTATGTCACGATGCGATCCCTGTTGATTTTTTACGGTCTCCGTAAACATTAAAACTACCATCTTTAGTTTGGATCTCTATCTTTAGACCCTCAGTAGGTCACTTTTTGTGATATCGTTTTTTCTCTTTCCTCCTTTCCTTCCCTATCTACCTAGTTCACACCGTTTTATAACAACTTACATCCCGTATCTACCTATTCTTATACAAACCTTAAAAAGTTTTCTTTCTTGCGTACCACTTCCTCATGGTTGTCCTCCTTATTCGATGAAAAACCTTGTCCACATTTTCGCCTACGATTGAATTTCCTGGATAGTCTATTTCTCTTCCTCGTTCAATTTCTCCTACATCAACCCCCGGCTCTTTCCCTTCTATGTGTTCTTCGTTTTAGAAAGTGTTCAACTTCCTCTATTGGTATATATCTAGGAACGAAATAACTGAAATTATACGAATCTTTCGTGGACCCTTGGCATAATTTTGCGTCTGACAAAGTCATCCGGATCCCACTCCGGATTCATCCCTCTTAGATGTAAATATTGTTCGATGGTACACTCGACTACGACGACTAGAACCTTGGTGTGAAACTCATCGTTTCTGGATGTCGATGTGACAGATCACACCATCAGTGACCAGTTTGAACTGACAAATTTGAATCAACGTAAATTCTTTAAGGACCTTTAAGGGACCGTCAGGCCATCAACCCTGAACCGCGAGAGTGACGGTCCCAGGACCCAAACTAAGAACAGTCCCTTGATTCTAAAGAGTTCGGTGTGTCACTCCGGTTTTATTACTTCTCATTAGAATTTCTTTTTCTTTAAGGAACAAAAGTGATAGAGTGATCGGTGTAAAGCCTAAAAACAAAACAAACACAAACGAACGTCACGAGACACCGAACGTCCTATAATTTGTTCCCTAACCTGGGTCCGGTGTTGGTACTGTCGTGACTCAGGACTGGTGACCGGACGGCCCCTTTAGGGTGTGATCGTGTAAAGTTCACGAGTCAACTACCCATATACACGATCACCGGCTGACATAACCTGTCGTGTCTCTTTCCTGTAAAGGTAGTGCAGTCCCAAGAGAACCTGTCGTGACTAGACTTTGTGTTTACTCTCAAAATTTTCCTCACTAGATAATACAAAGCATTCTAAAGATACTGGAAGTTTTATTAAAAATATTTTGTTTCTAGTAAAAATTTAAAGTCATTTACGAATCTACTTTAGATAGTCCTAACAAGGAGAATAATTTCCACAATAGTACCCTAGTCCAAATTAAAGGTCAATGTGTCAAAAAATTAGTTATACAATCACATCACAAAAGAATTTTAAGAATATTAATACTATGGATCAATTAAGGACGTCAAATCCTACGTAGTAAAGGCTCAGAGGGGTGATTTCGATCGTGACCAACCTCCGACACCTTTTGATTGGTGGGTAATCATTTGATATCAGATTAAACCCCGTTACAACCATAAACTAAGTTTCCTAATTTCTGACCGAATCCAGCATTAACTCTTAGTCCCTCCAGATAGGTTTATTAAATTCCGGGTGTCCCTGGTCTTAGATGGGGTCTTTTCCTTGAACCGTTTCTACTGACCAAAACAAACACATTTTCCCTCCAATATTGGGAAACAACTCACAAGTTCCACGGATTAACGGGTGTTCATATTGTCTGTCAATAACCTTTTCTTTGAGTAAGAGTCCTTAGGACTCTATATTTCCGTCCGTGATGATACTTTTTTTTTATCTTTAAACGATACAGAATCCTTTCAGTGGGGGACGAGGATGAAGACGACACGTATGTGAATTTCTATCGTATTCATTTATGTAAGAACATAATAAATGGATCAAATGAGATTCATCCATTTAATAATTTTTTCGTACTACCTGTATATATTTACGTACATACATTGAAGTATAAAAATTTAATGTAGTCTATGTCGAATATAACTCAAACAACGAATTGAAGTATCAAGCTCTAGTCACTTATAGACTTGAGAAAACGGAAGGATTAAATACTTTGACGGTAGTTTAGAACCATCAAGAAACGTTTTGTATATTTACCATTACACTCCTGAAAATTTTAAGACCATTTTTTACGTTGTGATAAATGATTATGATTAAGTGACTTTAATTCTCATACATAGGTAACTTCACTTAGTATCTTGACTCTTGACTAAATCATTTGAAGCTCAGAAGTACTTTAGGAACATTTAAATTTTAAAGTCATTCCATCTTTTTTTTAACGTTGACTTTACATGAAACGTACTCTACTAAAATATCTTAAGATACCTGTATGTCAAGAGAAAAACTCTCTACGGTTTATCTTTTAGACTCATAAATAACACCTATTGTCTTAACTTTACATACAGGACCTTTCTTTTAAGTGAAATTAAAAGTTACGGTAAATTTTGAATAAAGATAGTACATTTTTAAGACAATGAAAATTTGATAAAACTTCGGATTTTTAGTAAAATTTACAACAGTAACTTAAACGATACATATTAAAAATGCAATAAAATCACAGTACTCTTTTAATTTATACATTCATTATATTAAAAAGAAAACAAATGACATCGTTCATGTCTACTTCAGGTTCAGGGGGTTCCTTTATAACTAGTTCAACGACACCACCGGTGGTTACAAGACAAAAAACACTAAGATAAATAGAAACGGGAAAAACTTTGCATTCAAAAAGAAGATAAAAGTAGATTTAGTCTAACATATTTATTGGGTATAAAGAAATACGTTATAATTAGTCCGAATATCTATAAGAGTTTTTGGAATACATTCCGTATAAAAAGAATACTACATTTTTTTCGTTCATATTTAATAAACGGAAAATTGAACTTACAACAATTAAGAGACGACTATTTGACTGACGGAATATCACTCACAAAGTGAGAAGAAGGAAAGGAAACTCAAAATACTATTTATATCAATATTTTGACACATAATTAAATGAAATTCGATACATCGAGGGTTGAATACATATAACCTAAGTCAGATCTTTAAAATTGAGATAAAGTCGGGATTAGGACGTTTTTTTGATCATATAGACGGAACACATACGAAATAACTGGATGTGTTCAATAGTAAACCGAAATAAAAATTTTATGAAAAGGTAATATAATAATTTTATTATGTAAGAACAATTTTTATAAGGTTTGTGACGTTGACATAAAGGTATAGGTGATGAAAGGGACCTCCATCGGTGACGATTATGTAGTCACACACAAAATAAAGGGATAGTTAAAAAAAGATATGTTGACATTCATAACTCCAAACACACACACACACAGGTAATTCGGTTGTATCTTATACACCATCATAGTAAACTGTCGAACCATATAAGTGAATGGTTATATAACATTGTAAAAATACGACCATATAAAATACGGTCTAGATGAACTAAAAATTTTTTAATAACTCTATATACTTTCAAAATGGAGTAGAGTAAAACACCCGTAAATAAAATAATACCATTTATAACAACAAGTCAGTGGTCAGTAGAGAGACGCCGAGGTGTCTGAAGTCGTGCGGTCCGAAGGGACAGGAAGTGATGGAGAGTCTCAAACGAGTTTGAGTACAGGTAACTAACTCAGTTACTACGGTAGGTTGGTAGAGTATGACAAAGAGAGAAGAGAAGGACGGGAGTTAGAAAGGGTCGTAGCCCCAGAAAAGGTCACTCAGCCGAAAAACGTAGCCCATCGGTTTCATACTCTCGAAGTCGAAGTTGTAGTCAGGAAGATTACGTATAAGGCCCAACTAAAGGAAATCCTAACTGATCAAACTAGATGAACGACAGGTTCCCTGAGAGTTCTCAGAAGAGGTCATGGTGTCAAACTTTCGTAGTTATTTTGAAAAAAAAAGTTAAAATTCCTAAATTAAATAAGAGAACATATAAATAAGGGGTAATTAGGTACAACTCGGTACAATTACCACCACCAACAAACCAACGAACCAATACAGGTTGAGAGAACACCGGGATACCTGACATGTCGGGAGGTCCGAGAAGACAGGTACCCTAAAGGGTCCATACTTATAACTTTACCCAACGGTAAAGGAAGAGACCTCCTAAAAGGGTTGGGTCCCTAACTTGAACCTAGAAGACGTAACCGTCCGTCTAAGAAATGGTGACTCGATGGTCCCTTCGGTGTACAATGACCTGTACATAATTTGAAAATCAGACGACACTAAGAATCTTGAAAAGACGGTATAAAAGAAAAGAAAAATTTAACTCTAGTTTAAACATATATTATAACATGAACAACAAATTCCATATAGTAAAATGAAAAAAAAAAACCGACGTTACCCAGAAACAAGGACACGTCCGAAAGAGATCAGTGTCACACGTTCTCGGTGAGGGACCAACACTACGCATCCGAAGAGTAACACCACTGAAGAGATCAACACCTCGTGTCCGAGATTCCACGGCCGGGAAGTCATCGATACCACGGGTCCGGATCAACGGTGTGTCGTGCACCTTAGAAAGACCTGGTCCCGTTAGTTTGGGTTTGCGACGTAACCGTCCACTTAAGAGATGGTGGTCCGTACAGGGACAAAATTAATAAAAATTAACATGTTAAGTCACTATAATTTATGTAAGTGTCACAACACGTTGGTAGTGGTGTGGGTAGGGGCCTTGGAAAAATAGTAGGATTTGTCTTCGTACTGATGTGGGTAATTAGTCATTCAGGGGTAAGGAAGAGTGGGGCGGGGACCAACGGAGATAAGATGAAAGAAAGACATACTTAAACGGATCAGACCCATGAAGTACATTCACCTTAGTACGTTAGAAATAACAAAACATAGAACGTACAAAGTGAACCGTACTACAAAAGTTCCAGGAAGGTACAACATCGTACACAGTCTTAAAATATGAAAATTATTGACTTATTATAAGGTGACATACGATATAGTCAAAACAAATAGGTAAGTAGACAGTCACCTTTAAACCCAGTAAAGGTGGAAAACGGATAACATCTATCACGAGGATACTTGTATTCATAGGATACTTATACTAATAGACTCAGGGACGAAAGTTAAGAAAACCCATAGATGGGTCTTCACCTTTCCGACCTATTATACTATTAAGACACAAATCGAACAACTTTTTGGTGACTTGACAAAAGATTTCGTCGAATAGACTAAAATTTTATTTTTTACTATTACAATTTTTTTACCACTACACGACCCTGAAATGACCACCAGGTCACTAATTCTACGGTACGAAGGTTACGTCTTCTACGACCAAGTTTGGGACCAGTCCCTTGATTTTAGGGTGTATGGTACAACGGTTTTTTTCACTAAAAAAAGACTCTAAAAAAAAAAAAGTGAATAAATGAGTATAGTACGAAATACCTTTAAAGAGAAAAAGGTTGAAAAGAGAAAAACTACAATAAACGGCCCAATTTATAACGACATTTTTAGTGGTTCTGTTTACCTTTATGAGATTTAGACGGGTTTTGTCCATTGAGGACCTCAAGATCTCGTCTCATTTATTGTCCAAGTGGCTCTCCGGTGCTGTGGTCGTCTACGGGGAAGGATTGCCTCACCTACCCAACTCCTTGGACGACTACCAATAATGGAGGGAGACCTCGTCACCGGTGAGTGGAACCGACGTATAACCTTAGTGGACCCTACGAATTTATTTGTGGTCACGGACCCAGGATGGGTGGGGTGGGTCTGAGAATGAACCCGTATCAGATTATCACCTCCATAAGAACGGTCCTCAGGGACCGTAAGACTATTCTTCGGTTCAACTCTCGGTGACGTAATCCTCTACCTAACAAGCTAAATTCAGGATACAGTGCACAGTCAGATTCCCTATTCGATACCCCGGAGTTGAAGGGAAACTGAGACAAATCAATATCGGGAAATGCATGTAGGTATAGAAACAATCTTTTTTATACAGGGTAAACACCATTAAAACCATCTCGACTTTATACCTACCGACGATAATAGTTCTGTACAGATGGAACAGTTTACAAACGTCTTCGAAAGTGAGAACAAGAGTTTATTTGAAAGAAAAAAACTTTTTTTTTTTCACTAAAAAAATTTTCTTACTGATAAAATTTTATAAAATTTTAAGAAAAACATCGGTTAATTGTCTTCCTCTATCTTTCAGTCTTTTCTTCTAACAGTTCCTTCCTCTGCCTATCAGTATATTTCCTTCTCATCGGAATCTGCATCCCTCTTTATACACGTAAGTTTCAATTCATATTTTCTCTGGCTCCTTCTCTTTTTCGTTAGGGTATTCAAAGAGTATTGAATTGGTATCATTATAATAAAGTAACTTTTCTCTGGTTAAATTTGGTTTTACGTTGGTACTGAAGAATATAATCTTACTATCCTTAATATCAAACAAAAGAAAAGGACAAAAAGTTTGAAAAACGTCACACCTATACAATGAATATATTAATATTATTGATAATTTTTTATTTTTACGTCTGTCGGTTTGAACCATCGGACACAATGACACTATAATACAATGTTATTTTACAGGAATTTTACACAATTTTAAAAATAAATACATCTAGACTACAGTAACTATTTTCACTACGTTTAAGAATTTACACAACCATAGATTATTTCGAATGATAAAGTTGAAATTGGTACTGATTCCAAATTTATTTTACTCTTACTCAATAAAAAACAAAGATAATCGTAACACTGAGGTAATTGTTACCTATACATACGGACCTGGTCTCTTGTTCGACATAATATACTACCTTATTATGAACGACGAGAACCTCAACTCCGTCAATAATAAAAGTACCCCTATTTTGATGAAAGGTTTTTCATTCAACACACAGAAAAAAAATTTAAAGTGTGGACAAAAAAAAAAATTTATTTTGTACTTTATCTCGATTACTACATTCACTTACGTAGTCATTTTATTACACTTAGAAAAAAGAATAACATACTCAAAATCAGGAACCTGCAAACGTTTGTAAATTTTAAATAATTTCTTCGTATAAAGATATGGTACATCTTCTAAAAAACCATTTCGTTCTTATAGAATGTTTCACTTATTAACAGAAGATTACACAGAAAACATATAAAATAAATTTCATAGAGACATTCACATAAAGTATTTTATAACAAGAAGATACACCATTATATACAATATGTTGTTCTTTCTAATTACCAATTCAGACCTTTTAAGACCAATTTTATTAGTTTGAGGAAATGAGATTTTGAAGATTTAGAAGTCATATATATGACATAGTAGTACCGTTTATCTCTTACATCGTAAAGAGTTTCAATTAACGTCGAAACTAGTATCTTGTGAAAAAATCAAAAAAATAAAAATTTTAAATAAAAATTAACTTCCTATTAACGTAATGTCACAACACAACCAAAGACGGTATATAGTTGTCCTTTATCCGTGTCCAAATGTACAAAGGAGTGAGAACTTGGAGGAAGGGATGAGGTGGGGTAGGGTGGCGAGATCCAACAGTGTCTCGTGGTCCAACTCGAGGGACACAATATTTCGTTGAAGGGTAATCGATAGACAAAATGTATATCATTACATATACAAAGGGACGGTGAGAGAGTCAAGTGACAGGGTGGGAGAGGAAGGGGGTGAGACAGGTATTCAGACAAGAGATACCTAGTATCTGTGAAAAAATTTCGTCGTAAAACGTTTTCATTTGACATTCCTTTAATAACATATTTTAAATCAAGTATAGCAGACACCACCATACAATCAACTACTTAAGTCAAAATTGTTAAATTAATGAGGACTTATGAAATTGTTATATTGAAATTATGTCAAGATTCTAGTAAACTGTTTATGACTCAGTCACATATCCCAACCTACGATACCCCTTATGATACTTCTAAGAACAGAAATATCTCGGTTCTTTCTCCGGTCTAATATGTCACCTTCACTCTTTATCTAAATTCCCTGATCTAGACTATCTGTCTTACCACTGACGTCGGTACTTTAATTTTCTACGAATGAAAGAACCTTCTTTTCAATACTGTCGTATAATTTTTCGTCTCTATTGATGAAACGGTTGTTTCCAGGCAGATCAGTTCCCATACCAAAAAGGTCATTAGTACACACCTACACTTTCAACCGGATATTTCTTTCGGACTCTCGGTTTCTTAACTACGAAAACTTGACACCACAACCTTTTCTGAGAACTCTCAGGGAACCTGACGTTCCTCTAGGTTGGTCAGGTAGGATTTCCTCTAGTCAGGACCCACAAGAAACCTTCCTGACTACAACTTCGACTTTGAGGTTAAGAAATCGGTGGATTACACTTCTCGACTGAGTAAACCTTTCTGGGACTACGACCCTTTCTAACTCTAGTCCTCTTCTTCCCCTGCTGTCTCCTACTCTACCAACCTACCGTAGTAACTGAGTCACGTGTATTCAGACTCATTTGAGGCCCTCAACCACTACCTGTCCCTCCGGACCGCACGACGTCAGGTACTCAAGCGTTTCTCAACCTGTGCTGACTCACTGACTTGACTCGATTTGACTTTCTCCGGTTATATATCTATCTCTGTATCTGTAGTTAAGTATAAGTCAATTTATTATCATCTACATAATGTAGAACGATGTTTCTATCTCACAGGACGACTATAAGAATGTCCAATAGGTTAAAGTATGGAAGGTTCTCGAACATACGATACCTTTCGGTCATTTGTGTTCATACTTTAGTCCATATTTATTCATCATATTTCTTATCTCGTGTCCTTCTCTTACTTTTCACCGTATCCATCACAAAACTAACCGAAGAGTTCCTTTCGTCGAGTCAAACTTCAATGTAGGTCCAACTCTGAACTCACTTTAGTCTCTTATCGGTAAAGTCCCCGGACTTGAGAACGGAGTCTTCTGACTGGAAGTATATTTATTCCTTGTTCGTCCTTCCGGTAAAACCGATCTCGTCTTACTCTCTTTACCGTTTACTCCCCTCTAGTCCAACCTTTCTATACTTTGGAACATCCATAAGACTCCCACTACCCTTCACAACCCAAAGAAAACAAAGTCCTCGGAAACCAGAACAAACACACAAAGTGTAAAATAATACCTTTTAAAGATTGTATTCGTTTCTACATCTCTCTTAGTACAGGACTTACAGATTGTAGACAATAGGTCGAAGTTGTCAATATTGGAACCTATTAGAACTAAGTAGATATGGTGAGGGATAGGAGGTGTGGACCTAGTAAAACTTCGACTACAATCTGTAGTAAAGTACAGAAGGTATTTATAAAGTCATACATAGAGATTTTCAACTGTTGTAATAGTGTCGATTTTTTTAATTGTCACTAAAGATTTATAGTAGTTTATAGATCACACATAAGTCTAAAAGAGGTGATAGAATTAAAAATTTTTTTTAAACAAAACAGAATAAAATATCGAATGAGTGAACTGAGTCCGGGAATACAAAGAATTTATAGAACCATATCGAAAGTCTCCTCTCTGTCTCTAAGAAACGAAAATAATTAACCAAAAATTTTATTGATCACCTAAGGTATTGTAGGAGATTCAATGGTTCTTATAAGATAAAATTATATCATACATAAATATCTAATATTGTAAAAATACACAAAGTGCAGTGACAGTGATGATAAGAGAAACCATAAGTCCAGTACAAAAACCGGTCGAAGGAGTTTAACTGAGACTCGGGAATAAAAACCGACGTGACGTGTCGTACACCCTAGAATCAAGGGGTCGGTCCCAAGTTTGGGCACGGGGACGCCATCTTTCCGTCTCGAGATTGGTGACCTGTCGGTCCCTTAAGAAAATACTGGTCATCAGTGACTATTAAAGACAAGAAAGACAATACCATTCTACAGTTCCGAGTAGAATTATGAAGACCAGGGTCTGAACTTTAGTCGGTCAAAAGTCTCCTCAGGATCAAGGAGAATCACCCTTTAATATCAAACATAAACAAAATTAATTATATAGTGAAATTCATAGTTTTATAATAAACAAATATCAAAATTTTTACCATTTCAATTACCTTGATATACAATATTATGTGACAAAGTAAAAATTTAATCTCAAAGACAAGAAATTGTCCTAACCACTCGCACGAGAAGATGACCCTCCTGAGTAGTAATATACCCAACCGAAGAAACAGAACAATGGAACCCCTTTAGTCAAAGGGTTTTATGTCACCCTTCCATATCGGTAAGTATTAAGATATTACAATCGGGGACAATAAGTAGATTTTAATTGTTCATTATGTGACATGATTAAAACAAAAGTATCTAAATGTATTATTGAGTTAGGGATTATGGTGTAAACCTCTTTATTAATAATGAGAAACGTTCAGAGGTTCTCTTCTAGTGTCACTTCTTGGTTGACCAACGGGTCAACTTGTTCGCACCACGGACATATGGGGGTACTAGGTAGACCGGGTCAAGGAGTATAGTCGACACGATTAACCTTATCCGATAGGTAGGACGTTACAATACAGGATATGTAATATAAGTTTTTAAGACCCTGGTTTGGGAGTCCACTCAGGCAATAAGACTACAACCTCAACACACTCCACATACATATGAACGTTCGTGAGTGTAAAAAAAAAAAAGGTTGGTCAGAGGTAAAAATGTGTTCGACTAAATCCCCTAAAAATAGTATGAGTCGTAAAATTTAAATTTTGGGGTGGCGAAAGTATTTCACGAATGTTCTAACATTCGACTTTAAATTGTCTTTCATGAAATTCAACTTGAGTCTAATACTCGAGATTCAATAAAAGTATCTTTTTTAATAGGCTTCGTATGAAAATTCTTTGAGTAACAATTTGATCCGTTGTCAATCGGTTGGTTTTAACTATCGGTTTAAATCTAGATCTGAATTAAAGTACACCAGGATCCCTATCAATAGTTCTCTACTTTTGTGTCATCAGACTTTTCATACGTCGTCAAAACAATAAAATTTAAACAAGAATATTCTTAAAGGTATAAGTAATAAATTTTGAATCTTTTTCATATCTTCGTTTTACCTCTTTTCATAGTTTCTCTGTTCATGATTTCAAACCACTTTATACGAAGGTGAATCTCAGAAATAGGTACACAAACACGTACCCACACACCCGGATTGTGTTTTTATCCTGACATAGAAACTATGATAAAACATTAGACAAAAAATTTTAATACGACATTTATAAGAGGGTATTGTAAATTAAAATTCCTTAATAGAAAATTACCTCTGTATAAGGTAGAATACATGGTAGTAAATGAGTCAGTAAAAGGATACTGACATGTAAATCCAATAAAGTCTAAAATGAAGACTGAAAGGAAAAACCACGTACGTACGAATTCAGCGAACTCAGTACAGGCTGACGCTAACATATCTGGCATCGGGTAGTCAGAGGAGACAGGTATCCTAAGAGGTCCGTTCTTATGACCTCACCCAACGGTTCAGGAGGAGGTCCCCTAGAAAGACCAGGTCCCTGATTTGGACGTAGAGAATACAGAGGACGTAACCGTCCGTCCAAAAAAATGGTGTTCGTGGTGGACCCTTCGTCAATAAATTTACCGTTGTCTTACTTTTTGTCATAGAAGGAAAAATATTTTTAATTTGACTACCAAAATGTAAAAGTTCCATCTTTAATCATAAAAAGAAATTTATTTCGTTTCTATTTTCAAGTAATAGTGAGAAAAATTTGATATTATTATTTGTAAAATCATTAAAGACCCGAAAAATTAGATATTTCAATATAAAAGTGTAAAAGTTTTAGTCCTTATTTACGTATAATCAATGTTTTTGTCATGTACTATCAACATTCTTTTCGGTTTATTAAACTTTACATATATCGTCTTTTCCTTCCTAGGGGAATCGGGTAGTATGACATCAATTGGCGAAGTATCACATGAAGTAAACATGGGAAGTACTGAAAACAATGCGGAAGAGTTTATATAGGTGGGAGTACGGAAAATTTTTTATACTTAATATAGAGTTCATACATTTGAAAAAAGATGTAAAACCTAAAAAAAGGGAAATTATATGGTACTGAAAGATACAGTTGTACTTATCTACAATTAGAGTAATATTCTAGAATAAGACATATACCTAGAGGAATAAGAAAATTCGTTGATGTGTCGTAAGGTAAATAATTTTCACGGTATTTAATAAATGAGTCAGGTGTAAACTGTCCAGTAAATGTTAACCCCCCTATAATTTTCATTACGACGTAAAACCTGTGACATCAACCTCGTCACTGTAACACCACTGTACCTTTAATTATGTCACCTCAGCCGGTTTAGTCCGAAGTTTAGAGAACCTATTCAAATTCTATTTAAATTAAGTTCATTTATGTCACAGGTTTTACGTCGTAATGAAAATTATAGGGGGGTTAACATTTACTGGGCAGTTTACACCTCACTCATTTATTAAATACCGTGAAAATTATTTACCTTACGACACATCAACGAAATTTCTTATTCCTCTAGGTATATGTCTTATTCTAGAATATTACTCTAATTGTAGAGTATCTCCCCCAAAGGGATCACCGAGTCTACCATTTCACAGACAGACGTTACGTCCTCTGTATCCAAGCTAGGACCCAACCCTTCTAGGGGACCTCTTCCTTTACCGTCGGGTGACGTCATAAGAACGGATCTTTTAAGGTACCTGCCGCCTCGGACCATCCGATGACAGGTACCCCAGCGTCTCAGCCTGTGCTGACTCGCTGAAGTGAAGTGAAGTGGTTAGTATCTTTAAACACTTGTATCCTTTATTATATACATTTCGTGGATTACATCACAGACCTTTTATCGTTCATGTTTTGTTTACAATCGGAATTTTCCATTCAAATATTTAGTAAAGTCATCTGTCACAAACAAGAAAATATGATGAAAATAAAAAGGATTTCACTTTCTTCACTTTCACTTCAGCGAGTCAGCACAGGCTGGGAAACGCTGGGGTACCTGACATCGGATGGTCCGAAGAGGCGGACACCCTAAGAGGTCCGTTCTCATGACCTCACCCCACGGCAAAGGAAGAGGTCCTCTAGAAGAGTTGGGTCCCTAGCTTGGACCCAGAGGGCGTAACGTCCGAAGGATTTATCATATAGTTTATTCAAATAGTAAGTAATAAATACCATAAATATCTCTTCGTGAAACATAAATTAAATTTTTGTTGTCTCTTTTACTGATGTGGACTCATACGCACACGAAGAGGGAGGTGTCCCACACATGTACCCGACCGATTGTCGCAGACCTTCACGTCGTGCCTAAGAACCTGGACACAAGTAGTCGGTTCACATGTGACGGACCCCAGGTGCCACCCGAAAGTCGGATCACACACCCTACCACCACGAATGGTAGTGTGAGGACTCACACCAAATGTCTTCTGAGTAACGAAAAAGACATTCCGTACCTTCCTAAGTTCTTATTGGATCGATTCTGACACACCTTTCATGAACACACTTTGAAAGAGAAAAAATTCTGAGAAGAACTGCTGACGATACTCAGTCAAAGGATTTCAGTCCAACATCCATTAGCATATACAACGTTTTGTTCTTGCATGTAACTTATTTTATCCCTTAAGATACACATTAACACTGATCGTTCCATTATACTTTTAAGACCTAATATCAAAAGGAACAGAGTTTTTTTCTTTGTCAAAGATATTCTGGAAAAAACCCCTACCGTACTTCAGTACTTACTTATCTGTCACGAGATATTTACACTTCAATATGGGAATTCCGTTTGACGTCTTCACAGTAATTTTATTACTCTTCTAGATACGTCACTTTAGTATTCCTCTCAAGACATACTTAATGGGCACTATCTTACTTTAGTGTATTTAAAAATGGATTTATCTCCCTAAAAATAACTTTCCATCGAGGAAAAATAAACGATTTTTTATGTAAAATACAATAGTTCAAAAGGAATTTTTTATTTTAGTACTGAATTTAAAAGGTGAATGGTACGGACAGTAGGACGGAATCGAAGATATTCAGTACTAAAAATTATGATATGAAACGTAGAATAAAATCAAAACCAAGAATGATTCATTGGGAATTCAATTACGTACACATACTTATTACGAGTATAAACTCGTTATTTCTAGTAGCTATCTAGTTTTACCTAAAGTGATGGACATCATCCCTATTGATGAAAAAAGAAAGTTCCGGATTATTTATTAAGTTGAAATTTTGTATTCGGTCTATTACACAACAATATATGTATATGACTTGTGGTTTTACAATTTTAATAGCCGTAAAAGGTTGAGAGAATTTAAGATCTCTTTTTGACAATAAAATAAATGAAAAAGAGAACAGAGTCATCACCAGCCCTTCTGGGTTGTCAAAAGTTAGAACAGACGTATCGATGACTCTTGGTGTCTTAAATTTTAAACCTATCCGGTACCATTGTGGTTATATCAATCGATTACTTATAGACTCCATTTTACGGAAATTGATTGTTAACTGACTCAAATGATCTTCAACCGATTTAATGTGATACATGTGTAATGATGGAGTGTCCTTAAACTTACGACGATTTTCCCTGATCATGTCTTGATATATAGATATATATACCCACTAGACATAATGGGGTTTTATGTTTTTACAAAGATTTATGAAAAGGTTTACAAAGGATGACAATACTTTCAAAAGTTTTGGCTCTCATTTGTAATATTAGACGTGAAATATAACAAACGACAGGAAAGAAACCGCCACCACCACCCCACCGAACTTATTGTGTAAATAAAGAGTGTCAAGACCAGATCTTCAGATTCTAGTTCCACGATCGTCCCAACCAAAGAAGACTCCGAAAAGAGGAACCATACATCATGCACGTATGAGAACAGCACAGACTGAGAAACACTGGGGGTAACTACATCGAACGGCTCGAGGAGACAGGTACCTTAAAGGGTCCGTTCTTATGACCTCACCCAACGGTAAAGGAGGAGGTCCCCCTAGAAGGACTGACTCCCTAGTTTTGGTGTACAGGGCACAGAGGACGTAACCGTTCACCTAAGAAATGGTGACTCGATGGACCCTTCGGTAGAACCATACATCTCCCAATAGAAAAAGGACAGAAAACAAAAAAAGACCGAAATAACTCTATATTACCTGTATATTGTAACATATCCAAATTCCACATGTTGTACAACTAAACTAGGAATTTATTACGTTTTACTAATGTCATCGTAATCGATAGTGGAGGTAGTATAGTGTATTAATCAAAGAAAGTACCACTCTTGTAATTTTAGTTGAGAATCGTTAAAAATTCATATGTCGTGTCACAATGATTGATATTAGTGGTCCTTCAAACATGAGAATCTGGTTGTAGAGAGGTAAGGGAAGTGAGGGAGCGGGGACCGTTAAGAGTAAGGTGAGACGGAGATTATCAAACCGAGAAAATCTAAAGTGTATGTTCACCACAGTATGTCATAAACAGGAGAGATACCAATAATTGAATCGTATTACGGGAGTCCCAGGTAGGTACAACAGTGTTTACCGTCTTAGAAAGAATACCGACTTATTATAAGTGTGTGTGTGTGTGAATTGACTTTTGGAGGGACCACCGAGTCTGCCATTCCGTAGACGGACGTTACATCCTCTGGACCCAAGTTAGGGACGCAGCCCTTCTAGGGGACCTCTTCCTTTACCGTTGGTGAGGTCATGAGAACGGACCTTTTAAGGTATGTATCTACTCGGACCATCCGATCTCAGGTACCCTAGTGTTTCTCAGCCCGTGCTGACTCGTTGAAATGACCGAGTGACCAAGGAATAGGTAAACAGACGACTACCTGTGGATCCAACAGATAGTAGAGTAACGACAACATTTATTACGACATCATTGTACTCTTCCGTGTATAGAGGACTATAAGACGGAAGTAGAAACCTATATATGGACCACCTTGACAACCTAGTGTACCAGAACTATAAAATTCCTTAGAGGTGTGAGAACGTTACCGACATGGTTAAATATAAGGGTAGTCGTCATGTACTTACAAGGGAAAGAGGCGTGTGAATGTCAAAAATTGAAAAACTACTATCGGTAAAAATTGTCCTTCTCCACTACATAAAGTGACAACCACAAGTGACGACACTTGTCCGAAAGTGGTCGACACGCGCCCTCAATGGGAAGTGACCACGTCGAAAGAGTGACGTCACCAAAGAGAACACCTCGTGTCCGAGATCCACGTGTCCGAAGCTGTCGACACCGTGCGACCGAGATCTCGTAATACATCTAGAGTAAAACCTAGAACAAAATTCAGTTTACATTTTACCATAACAACTCCATTAACCTCTTTAAACACTCCCTCACTCCAGTCACCCATTTGAAACCTCGTTCATCCCAGTCCCAAGGGTCTTGGATCAGGGGATCGAAGTAGTCCCACCACACCCCAGACACGACTCGGACCCACCGTCCCAGAGAAGACCCTGCCGAGTACGTAACACTATTGTCGGCAACAAGGATCGACGTCTCGGACTTAGAGACAGGGAGGATGTCCCAGACTCGATTATAGGAGATTATTTATGAAAGAGGAATCCAATCTAACACAAAATCAAACATTGACTTTGGGGACCGACTATGTCCTCCGTTCTCATCTACAAACTTCTGCACTTCTTTCGATAACAGAATCATTTCTACTCACTACGACCACTGAAGTTAATCCCTTGACTGACCTTAACCCTTAATTTTCGTACAACTTACGTCAAATCTCCATCTCAATCCTAATTAACCACTAATCTAATTTCCATTTTATTCCACAATTCTTACTCACGGTCCTAAAACTTTACTTTTTGATCACTACGTCTACGGTAAATGACCTTATTAATGACTCCTCTTGTCCCTTTCACACGTCAACTGGTTTACAAGACTATCTATTGTTTTCGTACGGTCTATCTATTCGGGTATTTGTCTATTTTTGTCTTACATAATATTTTACTCGACTTTCTTTGACACTTCCGTTCCGTTTTTTTACTGTTTTAACATAAAACCTTTTGACTCTTTACCCTTGTAAAGGGTTACTTTATCCTTTTATTCTATTATTCCATACTTTTATATCGACCGTCTCGAGTCCTTTATTCTTTGAATTTATTAAAGTCTGTACTTGTTTAATTTTCCTTGTGTTCTCATTATTCTACGGTATCTATTAAAATATTACCTTTAATTTCTACCTCCTTTTCATTTTATGATTTCTCTATTATCCGTATACTTTTCCTTTAAGTTGGACCTTCTTCCCTCATTTCGTTTTCTTTTCGTTTGTTCATCTTTTGTGTCTTATTCGACCTTTTATTTTAAAAATTTTTTCAGCCTTTTATTTATGTTGTCCTGACGTTACTGTCACTTTTACTATTAAAAATTTTTATACATTTAAGTCAGTTTCGTTTTATATAAACTCAGAAATCGAAGTTTTAATTCGATTCTTGAGGAAATAAAGATTCTCCTTTAAGAATGTAAATTGGTATGAAAATAGGGATTCTCTTATCAAATATATTAAAAGAAGGGGTTTCAACCTGACGGTTACATAATTTTATACAATTAAGATTAGGACAGTCTAACGAAAAAGTAAATATGAGATATCAGTCGTTGTGAACTCTTACGGGAGGAGTGCCGTCGTGATACTGAAAAAAAAATTGGTTAGAGAAACTATTTTCCTTTAATAAAAAATCAGAATATAAAGAGGTTGAAGTCTACACCACTCATACAAGACTAAGTAAAATACCTAAAAGAGGAAACACTTAATAGACAAGTATAGAAAACGGAAAAAAAATTAACCTAACAGAAAAAGAATAATTGACACGTCAAATACGGTGTTTAATAATAGAAGAGTAGCGAAATCTGTCGTTGGAGGTTTAGTCACAACTTATTGATGCTGTTGTCCATAAGTTACCTTACCGAGGTTATAAGAGACTAATATTTTTAGTCGTCCTTTTTTTTGTAACACATTGTCAGATAATATAAATTTATCAAACTAAAATAAGGATGAAATGGAACTCATAAAGTAATTCTTACCGACAAGGTGGTAGCTTATAAGAAAAAGGAGTACAGTGAGTCAGCATAGAGAAACACTAAGGTACCTATCACCGGGCGGTCTGAGGAGACAGGTACCCCTAAGAGGTCCGTTCTTATGACCTCACCCACGGTACGGGAAGAGGTCCCCTAGAAGGGTTGGACCCCTAGCTTGGGTCCAGAGCGTCCAACGACCGCCTAAGAGATGACAGACTCGGTGGTAAGGAGTACAATTAACGTAACAACTTAAGAAGTAACAATTTTACAAATAGTAATTATATGTCTAGAAAAGTCTATTTCCATCTCTTTGTTACATGAATGGTAAATTTTTCAATTAAAATTTTTAAATTAACGGAGGAGAATTTGTCCGTTATTCAAATGATTGAATAAAATTTAATTCATTTATTTAGTTATTTCATTGAATAGTGATAATAAAAAATTATTTTACGTAAACGTCTTTACAGTAGTGTTTGATCACGATGTTTTTATTTATATTTTGTTTATATGTACAAATGTATACAATGAATATTGTATTTATATGTAATAAATGTACAAGTTTTAAGTCTTTGAGGTCGTACAAAACAGGTACTAAGAATTGTACAGATTTCATCCCTTTTGTTATTTTTTCGTGTTTATATGGTGTGTGGTAGATATAAAAACGAAGTTTTCTGACAAGTTATGTTTGTATATTTGTGTCATTAAAGTTCCCATATACAAGATTCTCGTTTCAATCCACAGGACAAAATCAGATACTGGTGATGTAAAACACTGAGTACAAGGTAAGACGAAACAAGAGAGTAACCTTCTGTCTGTAGGAAATACCATGTCTAATTTTAAGAGAAAATGTCTTTCCGAAAGACTTCTTCAAAAAATTTTATTTTTACAGTGAAATGAACTTTCGGTTGTTTTTTCAATAAATAATTTGAATGTATAGATTTTCCTCGAAATTAGTTACTTTTGATTCTCGACCTAATCTTTTGTAGTTTTCCTACCTTCTTTCTGTGACATTAAAGACAAACTACATAAGACCATTAAAAAGTAAAAGAGGTATGGATTCACTTCGTCTTCTCTTTTTCTATTTTAGTATTGAATTAGTCAACCAAACATACTTATAGTTTTCCGTGTCATTAAGAAGTTACCGTTTTCCGTCACGTCTTTCTAATATGTTTTAATAAATAATTCTGTGATTTTGTATCAGTTAAACATAGGAAAATTTTATCTAGTTAAAGATTTGCATAAATTTATTTTATCTAGTTTTTTGAACTTGTCTAAAATGTTCGACTTTTAGATCTAAGGAGTAATTCAACTTCTGGGATTTCTTTTATGTTTGATTTGTGTAATATTATTGTAAAGGTAATTTATAGTTTTAAAAGGCTTGATGGTATAGTTCATTTTTAGACTTGAAAATAGAAACTTGTACCCAAGATGGGTAAAATATGGAAATAGAAAGGTGAAAGATCTTGTAAACCTTCTACAAAAAAAAAAAAAAAAACCTTCTGTAACAAAATTGTTCTGGGGAGTTGGACACTCAAGAAATTTACTACCATGACGTATATATATGTGTTTTCGTCAACCATTTGTGGGTGTTTGATACAAATCGGGTTCATAAAGGAGGTGTTATTCGTGAAAAGTATTTCATCGTACGAAGATAACCGTAGTGACCGTGGGATGGAGAAAAATCATTCAATATCAAACTTTACACCTTTGGTTTGGTGACGAAAAACAACAACAACTGTCTAAAAAGAAACAGTCGTATTCATAACATAATCGGACCGTATATGGGAGTAAGTCTTACTCATATATGTAAGTTTTTTAAGAAAATTAGTAATTAGTGAAATGTAACTATGTCGGAAAGTAAACCCTTTTTATCAGACCAATAGATAATTTCTGAAGAACAAAGACACAAGAAAATATATTTGATTCATAATTATGTGATGAATCTTCAAGTAATGAAGACTTTTCCCAGTTGAGTCTGATTTCCTTGTCATTCGGATTTCGTTAGATTGGTTGACCACACCTATTATGTAAGGTCGATGGAACGTAAAGACATCTATTAGTATTTTATACATAATTTTTCTGATACTCGACGAAACTTATATATTGTCATATTTATTATTCTAATTGAAACAGTTGTACTTTTCTCATTGAATTTAGTAAATAAAGTCGTATATCTCTTTTTTTTAATATCGTTTCCCGACTTAGAGTTGGTCATAAAATTTTGAATGGATCAACAAACTGGTAGACCACTACATATTGATTATCTTCTATGAGGACGGACGTGCTGGTTGACCCTAGGTAGTAATTTGACTTGGGTGTGTCGAGGTGATCAATTGATCTTTTTATCATTCGTACGTTTAAATGATATATCGTCTTGTATTTAAGAATTTTCCGTGAGCACAAATTGTCTAAAAAGTGTATCAATTTTTTATTGTTGTTTGGGAAGTCCATTGATGTTTAAACCCCGACACTACCGTCGTTGTAAACTCTTATAGGTATAAAAAAAGTCCACTAAGGAAATTATCTATCCTGTAGTCTTTAATTTAAATAAGATGTATTTAGGATAAAAGGTAATTAAAGATGATCCTACAGACTTGTTCACAAAAAGGAAAGGGTATCATAAAGATCGATTCTTGTCTAAATCTTTTAATGGTTTGTTGTGAAGGAATCCAATGTTAAAAGTAGGTAAGAAACAAGAATCCGGTACTCTTAAAAACAAGACGGTCTCTTACAATGTAGAAACGAAAACTTTGAACAAGGAAATCAATTACACGGACGGTGAGGTTTGTCTCATGTCCTTAGGTTGTGAACCCAAATGTAGGTCTAAGACGGTTGATCATCCTTGCACGTTCAGTTGGATAGGTAGTATTCGGTATTAAAATGATAGATACTTTCCTCCTCTACCGTAGTTGAAATGATCCAAAATAAAACCCTTTATTACACTGTTACATACACTTTTTGTACCATGATGTATCCTCCATGAGCTGTTTACGACACAAGGGAAGGGAAATAAAGGATGGAGATATTTCCTGATTCGACATAAAATGAAGTGACCATTCATTTTTAAGGTACACGATATGAGTTTTCAGAGGTTTTAAGTTCAAAAGTCTATTGTACGTGTATATCCAAATGTGGATGTATTTTAAGAAATTCACATCTTGGTTGAAATTTTACGTTTTTTAGAAAAGACGGTTTAGTTTCAATGAGATGATTATATCTAATGTTTAAAGATTTTGAATTTTACAGAATTCCTGTAAGAGTTCAGGATTAGAAATCGGTAATAGTACTGGAGATGAAATTTCTGTTTACGGTTTTTGTCCAGTGGATCCGGGATCGTTCGTTAAACCAATAGTTGATCATACATCTCAAAAGGTTCACATATGTTTATTTTTTTAAAAATTTAATAATTACTGTATGGGTTACGTTTTTTCCACATTTTTGAAAGAACGTTTCTCTTTAGAAATATAAAAAACCAGTAACAGTTAGTGACACCTTTGGTTTAATGATGTATGAATCTTTTAAATGTACGGATTTTCGAAGAGTGGACACATCGGGTTGGTTGTAAAAAGTGTTTTTGTCTGAAGTTTTCAACACGACTAAATCCCTTTGTTAGAAATTCTGAAGATCCTCTCGACAAACAAAGTCTTCGACGTGGCCATTCCGGTTCAGGAAGTAAACATTGGTGGATGTTTGTCATTTTCTTTCCTTCTATAGTAAGGATTCGTAAGGTCATTCAGTTGGAATCGTTTTCATCTATTACTGGTCTAAAAGTAATAGAATTAAATATTTTTTCTTTTCTAATTTTTTTAATAGTGTAATATCTTTTATTTACGTATCCTGTCCTTTTTTTTAAAGTAAAACCGTCTGAATGAGTAAAGGGGTTTCTATATTAAAAAGTATCGATGTTAATATTTACCAACACTTATGTGTGTGTGTGTGTGTCTAGATAAAGAAATTAGAACATAAAATGATGTAACGATATAGTAGAAGTAACCGTACTATCAAGTAAACTATTTTTATTCACAAAAAAATTGGTACTGGGATAGTACCTATAATTCCTTCAATTACTATAAATGATCGTTTTTATTTTGATATATATGCAATCATATAAACCACAAAAGGGACTCCTCAGTTCAATCCGGAGCGACTCCACGAATTTGACTCTCGACCTCCTCCTCTTTCTCGGTAATTTCCCAAGTCCTTTTCTTGTCGTCTAGTTCACTTGTTGGACACTTTTCCGGGACTCTCACGACCGCATTTCATCGAGTCCTACTCCGATCTGTTCACCGACCCACTGTCATTCTGGTGTCAGTCCACCAAAATTAAAATATAGTCCCTGTAAACCGTTAGTAACTTCTCAAATTTCATGTCTTCACTGTACATAAATGAATGTCCTCCTAATTCATGACCACGGACAAAACCTCTTCGTCATGATAAATGCTGGTAAGACAAGTCTCTACCACCGAGAGCGTAACCCCTCAAACCTAGGTGTCCTCCTCCTCCACAATTCCGGAATCCACTTGATCTTGATGAACCAGAAGACTTCCTCTTTCTGTACAGTTTATGTAAGGGAATTTCGAAAGTTAAATGTCTTTTGTCTTCTTACGAGTATTACATTTGTGATTTGAATTTTTTTAAATGTGTAAAATCAGTATAAATTATTTAAAAGTTTGTAAATGGAAGGATGCTAATACCCTTTTTTTCCTCGTGAAGGTGAAAAGAAAAGGAGAAGACTTTAATACCTAAGGTCACGATTTGTTTATGCCACCGGGACAAAATTTTCCCACGAAAGACAGTAATGAAGTGGATACAGTAAACATTACAATCATTGACCAATTCTTTTTTGGATGATTTTCATCCATGTATGGAGTAATCGTACCAAGTATATGTAAAAATGGAGGAGAGAATTCGATAATTGAAGTGAAAGTGGAAAATTCCATATTCTAGACGGTCAGAAAAGCTAGTGGACTTAATTTAGAAGACAAAACACATAGAAACGAGGAATTTTTTATTCGTCTTTTACGAAATAGTAAAGATATTTATAAGTTATATACATATATATACTTATATATATAATAGTATGAGGTCATATGTCATCGAGGATCTAGTTCCATAGTAAATGTAAATGAGTAACCGGTAATTATTTTACTCCGAGAGTTTCATCATAAGGTTATTTATATACGGTAAAAAAACCATATACAGGTAAATTCAAGATTCTTCTTCATCGTATAGTTAGTCTTACAAGTGTGTGTGTGTGTGTGCAGGTAAATTCAAGATTATTCATCGTATAGTTGGTGTGTGTGTGTGTGTGTGCAGGTAAATTCAAGATTATTCATCGTATAGTTAGTCTTACAACTGTGTGTGTGTGTGCGTGCGTGCGACACGATCCCTTAAGGGACCAAGAGATCACCAATCCTAAAACTCGAAAGAAAGGACACCGGACCCAAATCAGGGACCAGACCCTTGACTCTAGGGTGTTCGCGTACCACACCCGTTTTTTTGTTGTTGACACGACTTAATTTTTTTGTTTGGGTGTTAATGTTTTATGTTCGATTTCCCCGTTTTTTATTGGTAAAGATTTACCGTGAATGGTAGTATTTTGGTTTGGAGTTTTAGTCGTGGTCCCCTTAAGAGGTAGTTTTGTGTAAATCGTATAGAACATTTTATTCATTAAAATCCTCTAAATCTAGAATGTTCGACATGTTTAGACCTTCGTATAACTATAAAAGCGGTCATGAAAAGATCCGTCTGTTTTCTTTCTTTAATGGATTAGAATCCCTTATTTTTACAACTGTATTTAAGTCATTGTCAGAATTATAAATAAAGATGAAAAAGAGTTTTTAAATTGAGTTTTCAATTATTAAGGTAATGGGTGCCAATTATTAGGATAATTTTTATTTTATAAAATCCCTACCTTCAGATGATAAAATTATATTTTTAAAAAATCTCTACCTTCAGATGATAAAATTACTTTTAATTTCTGTCATATTTTAAGGGTTCTACATACATTGTTTTAGACTATCTAATCATAGTACTGATAATTTTTTTTTAGAGAGGAACTTAGTGACTGAGGAATAATTTTCATTCTATTACTGAGATCCCTTCAAAATTATTTACTTTTCTCAAGATTCTATAGTCTTGGTTTACTCAAACTCTTTTTCTTTACATCGTGAAAAATATACTCATTTCATGTCGTACGATTTAAAAACATCAAGGGACATTGGCACCAGTAAATACCCGAAGGGACCACCGAGTGTCTCTTCCGTTACCGTGGGGTAAGGTCATGGCAACGGACCTTTTAGGGTGCCTGCCTCGGACCATCCGACGTCAGGTACCCCAGCGATTCTCAGTACTCGCTGAAGTGAAAGTGCGTGACCTCTTCCCTTACCGTTGGGTGAGGTCACAAGAACGGACCTCTTAGGGTCCCTGCCCCCTCGGACCACCCGACGACAGATACCCCAGAGTGTCTCAGCCTGTGCTGACTTCGCTGAATCGTCGTCGTCGTAGACCACGGAGTCTGTCATTTCTTAGACGGACGTTACACCTTCTAGACCCAAGTTAAGGACCTAGTCCTTCTAGGGGACCTCCTCCCGTACCGTTAGGTGAAGTCACCGAGAACGGACCTCTTAGGGGTACCTGTCTCTTCGGATCGCCCGATATCTCGACCTGTACTGACTTCACTGATTCGTCGTCCTCGTCGTCACCAGTAAATATCGTAAATTGTCAGAACGGATGGACGAAAATAAGATTATTCCAATCCAATCTATCCAAGAGAGTAAACGAAAATTCAGTGGAATCGCTTCAGAATGATGAGTCACGAATTAAAAGATTAAGTATTACAGGTCTTTGACTTGACCCTCAGTTTAAACCAATTGGTGTTAATGTCCCCTAGTAATACATCGTGTCTTTCCAAAGTTTTCATTTTTTGGTCTATGAAGCACAACTTAAAAATTGTGATAAGATCTGTTTAACATTGATTTGTTTACGTGTTTCATATAAACACCTGTGTACTGATTATAAGGTCTCAATCAAAAGGAATTTATTTTATTTTAAGATAAAATTGTGTCTTATACGGACTTGTGACTTAATCATTCCATGTCGTGTAGAGAGGTCTATGTTTCAACATTCTTGTATTGAACGTCGGGTTTACTTCAGTTCTATAAATGTTAAATGCTATAGGTGTACATATCTCAAATAGAGATACCTAAATATATTTAGGTAATAGATTTAAATAAGGGACCATTTAAATGTATGGACCATTTAATAGTTTTGACATGGATGACTATAATAGTCATCCACTCCCACCAGATAGTCGTTCTCCTTTTGGAGAAGGTAGTAAACCTATTATTTATCACTAGACAGTTTTTTAAATTTTTTAAGATTAATATACGGTATTTCAATTTCTTGATATAAAACAGTGATTTTAATATTTTCTCGAGTGTACTTATAATTTAAAATAGAAATAACTTTTGTGTTATGAGAGATTTTCATTAAAAAAGTGACAAATTTGAATTCGGACTTCAAATCTAAAACAATGATCAATATTAATAAAAAATTTGGTGTGATGAAATAAATATCATACGATAAAATCAAAAACTTAAGGTATATATGATAGTATAGTCCTTTTCATTAATTTTTTTAACAAAACATTATCTTACTTACCTTACCATTTATGAATTCACTACTTCGACGTTCTATTATTTCACTTAGGTGTAATGGTATGAGGGTAGTGATCTATAGACTTCTTGAAGAAAGTGTATAAGAACTCTACGTATTAGGAAGTCTTCGAGGTGTGTATGGAGGAGACTTAGTTCATACGAGTGGATTTTTTTTGGTTTTTGATTTTAGTTATTGTTAATAAATAGTCTTGTAAGACTGTATATATAATCACTTCTCGTTTCATGAATTGGTACCGTCTTTGTTTTTTTAATTGTATTTTTATTTTATCGACGAAGTGACGTTATCAGATCTAGTGTCCACATAAACTCGTGTTGACACTTTGTATTCCTCATTTCCACTCTACCACATTACTCCACACTTTATTGGTTACTCGTCTTTGCTTCGTCTTCCATCCCACCTCTTAAATTCCCGAAACATTTCTTATCGTGAGGTTAATTTCCGTTCTGACCCACTTTGCCTTTTGCCCTACTTATCCCTTAATTTTTTATTTGGTGATAAGGGTTATGTGTGTAATTTTTTTTTTTGGGAGATGAATAAAAAGTATAAGGACAATTTTGTAGTTATCAAACTCTACAAATTTATCAATATAAAAGATCAAATAGAAAAACTCTGACCTAATTTACATCTTTGTTACTTTTGTTTTGTATTATGATATAATTAAATCACTAATCCTAACACTTATAAATTGTGTCGTAAACCGGTCATAATGAAGATTTACAAAAAGTAATAGTTATTAAATTTCAAGTATAGTCAAGTGGTAAGAATTTCATAGGTCTTCTTTTGTTGTCGATAACAAGGTATTTGTACGTTAGAGAAAAGAGAATACACTCAAATAGTTCATGTATATTTTTTATGTCCCTGTAATATCTTGACTTTTCTATGGTACGAACTATGGTCTTTGGTATATGAGTTCCTTTGGTATGTCACTAAATCTTTTTATTGTCTGTATGGTGCCGGAAAAACCAAAAGACAGCCTAACCAAAGTTGGATATTCGTCAGTTTCCTCTACATTACGAAGCATTACATGCGAAGACTATCTGGTTGCCACCGAGGTGTGGGGATCAGAACGAAACAAGTCTTCTTCCTAGATTCGGTTTTTATCTAAGAACAACTTAATAAAGTCCAAATCACACTATACGTCAGTATATAAAGTACCATAAGTTTACAAAATGTCTTGCACGTAATAGTCTTCGTAACCCCGAGGAAAACCGAGAACATAGTCAGATCCGCAAAGGACTACACAGGACGTTTAGACTCGCCGGGACCTTTAGAGACAAACCCGATTATGACAACACGAGTCATCAAAGAGAATTTACTCGATGTTATATGTATTTTATTTCGTTGAACCACTTATTAATTTCAGTTCAGATGTGTTTTGTTACAGTACGACCAATGTTGTCGTATGAAAAAATACTTCTTGTTTTCTTTAGATCAATTTTTTTTGGTTTGAGTATTAAAAAGTCAAATTCTATACCGTATTCCCTGAAGGACCGTCAGGTCGGTAATCCTTAACCACGAAAGTGTCGACTCCCGGGTCCGAGTTGAGGACCAGGCCCTTGATTCTAGGGTCTTCGGTACGTCACGTCGGTGTTTTTCTCTTTTTCTATACCGTATTATTTTGTCACTGAATTTTTTTTTTTTCTATCACTGAAATTATCCTATAAAGTTCGATCGGACGTTTTCTTATGGAAATTCAGATTCTGATTCTTTCTTTTCTATGGTTATACTTTAATTAAAAAGTTAGTTTCGTTTTGACGACGACGACGATTAAGCGAAGTCAGCACAGGCTGAGACTCGTTGGGGTATCTACCGTCGGGGGGTCCGAGGGGGATCAGTGGATGATTTACCCAGTGGATGATTACGATTTGTTCGTTTACGGTTACGACGTTATTTATGTCTAAACTCTCCTCAAGGGTTTATTAGTAAGGTGTATTGTACATTCGATTCCTGATAAAGTAAAAATGAATGTTTTATACGTTGATTTCGGTTTTGTATGATTTTATATGTTTTATCGAAATTATAGTAATTATGAATTATAATGTTTACAATAAACATCGATGTAAAGATTTTTTCGAGAACAACTTGAAATGGATAAATTTAAAATATATAGTTGTCCAGATCTCAAGTCTATCTCTGTAGTAAAAAATTTTTCTGGAATTTTACTACTCTCGTATATTTTGAAGCATTCCATTAAAAAGATTACGATTTAGATTTTTAGACATAGAGTCAAAAGGGGAATTTACTGAAAATGTACGAAAGGGGAGGAGTGATGGTAATATTATCCTTTATAGAATATAGTTTATTATATGAAATTTTAACGTCGTCGTGATGATCTCATAATATTTGTTCCAATGGGGTCCGTACAGGTACAATGGTTTACTCTTCATACATATTTGTGTCATCTTCCAACTCATGTTCTAAATTCGTGTCCCGTCAAAATATCAAATTTTGTGTATTCCGACTTAATAGTCGAAATTGTTCATGTGTACTCTTCTAATTAATAGAAAACCCTAGAACTTTTATTATGTGTGTGTGTTTTTATCTGAACACCACTGTTTTGTTGAGATGAACTTAATGTGGGTATATAATACATGAAACAGACTTCATTATACTATGAATCATTTTTTAATAGAAGGGGAGAGGTATACAAAGAAGGTATACAAAGAAAAAATAAGAGTGAAAAGGGGTATTAATAAAAGGTTGGGTGAAGACACTTAGATCGTATAAGTAATTCCTCTTTACAAATTGGAAGTTTGAGACCCAGATATTTACTTTATTACTGAATTAATCCAAAATCATCGACACATCACAATACGTTCCAGGGTGACCATATGACACTATAGGTATGGGGGAATATCAGTTTTTATTTTAGTTGGTAGAAAACTATTAAAATATCCGTGACTGTATCCATGAATAATGTCTCTCTGACACTCTCGTTTCCCCAAATCTCTGATTTCAGAGACTCGGTCTGACACACCCAATCTGAGTACAGATAAATACCTGTCACACCGAACCGTTTAATTCGAAACTCGTGATATTGCAGGAGTAAACATTCTGTCCTGATTATTATCACAGAAGAAACATATCAAAAACACTCTTAAATTTTTCAATTACTAGATACAATTCGTAATTCCTGTCACCAACTATCTCATTTATGAGTTTTACATGACAATGATGATATTGATCCAAATAAGTTTTACGGTAATAAAGGAATTCTTTTAGGTTTCTCTTTTGACGTTACGAACGATTCACCGGTTTAATAATTATAAAATAATTTATCAGGTAATTTTTGAGTGGTAAATAAACGTCTAAGGGTTTGGTGACAACGTGGCAAAGTCAGACTCCACAGACCAGTCCTTTACCTTTCCCTCGAAAAGGACCTGTTTCTACTAACCTCGATTTCTTTCTTTTTTTTTAAGGTATTTGATTATTTTTTAATAGACTATTATTGAAACATTTTATTTTTATGAAATTTTTCTCTCTAAAGAAAACTATGTTTGTGGATTTTTGAAAATCTAATTATCATCTTGAGTTATAAATGTATTGATTTACCAGAGATGCTTCGATTTAAGGGTGCGGTTTTACGGGTACCGTGACACTGTGATAAAGATATACCGATGATAGGAGAACATTAAATTCTTATTTTTAGTCTCCTCTTTTTTTTGGGTTTGTGATCAGTGATTTTTGGATCAGAAGTACACTCTTCGTCCATTGTCATACTAAGGAGTAGTGAATTCGAGTCTTACTACGATTTCGACTTTGAGGTCATGAAACCGGTGGAGTACACTTCTCAACTGAGTGACCTTTTCTGAAACTACGACCCTCCCTAACCCCCGTCCTCCTCTTCCCCTACTGTCTCCTACTCCACCGACCTACCGTAGTGACTGAACTACCTGTACTTAGGCTCACTTGAGACCCTCGACCACTACCTGTCCCTCCGGACCGTACGACGCTAAGTACCCCAACGTTTCTCAGTCTGTGCTGACTCACTGACTTGACTTGACTTGAGAGATAAACACACACACAAATACATACCAATGACAATTCTCATGAAATCCCTAGTGTGCAAATTTTATACTATGTGACGTGACCTCTGGACGAAGTATATTTTAATTTGTACTGTGATTTTTTATTCATAATTTGTGTATGATGTCTATATAGGTACTCGTGTATATGAGTAAAATTAATTGATGTTAAGTTTTAATAGTAAGACTAAAAGATAATTTTTTATCTTTAGTATCAATTCTTCACGGGGTCCTTATAGACTATCCCAATCTTTTTTCTATGGGGGTTGGAATCAATGTTCGTCGAAGTACAAACACTATTATGTTACGAATAGATTTTCATTTTACGAAAACTATCTTAATAAGAATGTCACGAACTAACAATAGTCCAGGAAGTTTTCTAGGTCTTGATAACCTACAGAAAAGGAATTTCTTCACTTTTTATAATCGAAGCAACAAACACCCACTCAGAGAAAGTACAAGGAGGTGAGGACTAGCAAACCTAAAACTTTCGTAAAGACGACTCATTGTAGCAAGGTAACATATACAAAAGTGAGCTCTGACTGGTACTCTTCAGAGTCTAGATAGTCTCCTTACCCGAGATGCTTCCATAGCTCTTACGCCGGAAAGAAGACGGAGAACCTAATGAGAAGGGGAAGGTGATAATGACCAAAGAACAAGAACTAACGGGGTACTTCATATTTTCGACGAAGGTAGAGGACTTCTTCTTTTTAGTGAACCTAAAAATGAGAAACCTTTATATCAGTAAAATAAACCCTCACCGACAAGTTAGTTTTCAGCAGAAGACAGTTTATTTGATGGTGAATATGACCATGACCTTCTTCGACATTAACGACATCTTTAACACCGTACAGGTGATAGTTAGCTCAGAAGATGTCAAGGATTTAGGAATGAAAAAAAACTTCTCAAAGCCCTGTATTTTCCTACTAGATTATGACTTCTGTCTGAATTTGCTAGACGACCTAAAGATGCTTCATTGACCACTTACTCCAGGAACCGAAGAGAACTGTTTTTTCAACCGTAAAGTATTAGACGGTTATGATGAAATAAATTACACAAGAACTGGCACAGTCACAGTTTTCCGCCAGAGGGTTATTCATTGCATATTTTGTATGTCGGGTTCCTGGTTTATAGTCTAAGTTCAGGTACACGTGAAGCTCAACGTTAAAGACCTCTTTACATTAATCCTCAAGGTGTATTGCATATCACGAAAAGTACACCGTAAAAGTTGACTCAACGGTCGGGTTTTAGTCGTTAGAACTACAAGTATAATGCACATTCATTCTCCAATCTTTCACACTCCAGGGCCACATTATATGGTACGCTTACCTCTATATTGTAAGGACACTACTAAACCACGTACTTCACAGCTCGACAATCTTACGTTTTTTATTTTCAATGTTGAATCTTTTAGACTTCTAAGTCATAAATCTTATGTAATACTTTGGGTTCATGTATTCGATTATAATGTTAATCACTTGACCAAACACCGAATCAAAGTGGTTGGTTTTATGGTGAGACTATTAAAAAAAAAAGGTGAGACTATTAAAATATTATAAGAAATTATAAAGGGAAATTCTGTAGATCCGTGAGGAAAATTAGAAACAGGAAATGTTGACTACTCAAAAGATTATGTCAATTCCCTACGAATGAAAATAATTCTTAACTCTTACTGATCTCAATTGACCCCATTGGTCTTCAGGTATCTTTAATTCTCTTTTATAAATATTAAATTGTTTTTTAAGTATTTATGTGAGTTTAAAATTTTTTGTCTTTTCGTTGGATTTCAAGGAAACTACAGGGGTACAAGACGTACGTATGAGTCATCACAGACTGAGAAACGCTGGAGTACTTGACATCGGGTAGTTCGAGAAGACAGGTACTCTAAACCAACGGTAAAGGAAGAGGTCCTCTAGAAGAACTGGTTCCCTAACTTGGGCGTAGTGGACGTAGAGGAACTAATCGTACACCTAAGAAATGGTGAAGTGGTGGACCCTTAACCGGTTGATATGAAAGAGAAGACACTTGTCAAAGGAATATAGGGAGTAGGTAAAAGGATAAGTTGACAGAAAAAGAAAAATCCGTACGGAATAAAAAGAAAAAACTAGCGTGACCCAGAACCGACGAGACACGTCGGAAAGAGATCAACGTCGCTCGTCCCCGATGAGAAGTGACGTACCACGTGCCCGAAGTGACACACACGTCTCGTGTCCGAGGTCCGTGTGCCCAAAGTCATCGACACCGTGTACCGAGTCATCAAAGTCTACCGACCAAGATCTCGTGCTCGAATCAGAGAGGCACGGTACACCTTAGAAGACCCAGTCCCTAACTTGGATACAGGGGACGTAACCGTCCCCCTGAGAATTGATGACATGGTGGTCCCTTCAGGTCCGTACGGAATATAAAACTTATAATTAACCGGTCGGTAAATAAAATATTTATAAAAGAAGGATAGAAATTGAAACTTTAAACAACTTCAACGAGTCAGTACAGACTGAGAAACGCTGGGGTACCTGACATCGGATGGTCCGAGGAGCCAGGTACCCTAGAAGGTCCGTTCTTATGACCTCACCCAACGGTAAAGGAAGAGGTCCCCTAGAAAGACTGAGTCCCTAGCTTGGGCCCAGAGGACGTGACATCCGTCTGCGAAATGGCAGACTCGATGGTCCTTTAAACAACTGTCATAGAAAACAGTATATGTAAGAACCAAAATTAATTTAACCATTAAGTAGAGGAAGGTTAAAAACATTCAATACAGAATATATTCTTCTGGGATGATATATTCTTTTGGGATGTCATAATACTTTTTTATGTCATAAGTAGTAGTTATACATATACTTAAATAAAAGTTAAACATATTACAAGAATGAAAGTTAGATTCCTATATTTGTAAAGGTACTAAGAATTATACACACTGGTTTAACGAAAGATTTACCCAATTATATCTTAGTTTACCTGTTTTTCGGACAGTTGTTGGTAGAAAGAATCTAAAGTTAGATCGGACGTTAGAGTCAATCGTCCCATTCTATTAAACTTTTGTTAGTAAAGATTTTGAAGGAACCACCAGGTCACCCATTCTAAGGTTCGAGGGTTTAGTCCCCCGGGCCCCAAGGTGGGGACGAACCCGTTGATCTAGAAAGTACGTACGGTGTTGACTCAGACGTTCGGAGTTACTTCTAAGACCCTCGACGTTGATTCTGCGTCGTGTCGGATTTATTTATTTATCTGTCTATCTTTTGTTAGTAAACACACTACTATGTTCCTGGAATGAACCAGGACTAGACTTTATATTTTTGCAATGGAGATTCTTTGACACCTTCGACTTTGACTGTTACACAAACTATCATTCCTTGATAATCCACACTATCACTGAAACAGGAATGAAAAAAAAAAAAATTTCAGACAGAGTTAATCTCTATTTTTCTACAGATACTAAACGAAGTTTTATGAGACCCCGTGACCCCATTATTCTTCTCATTCTACTTTGATATACTGGTACTCAACTATCAAAACTTTCTACTGACTATTCAAGTATCCCCGAGTAATATAATGAGAGAGTCAAATTTACAAACTGTAAAAGATGTCGTTTACCAAAGTCGTCCATGAACACAAACTGAATCTTTGATGAAATGTCAGTAGTTCTCGTAAAAAAGATTTTTTGAAAAGATCTACAGTTTCCTATGTGTAATTTGACACTGGTTACTAAATTTTACAACAAAAATTTTCTTCCTATCATTTAAAGAGGAAGATGAAATAAAGACATTGTGGATTTAATAAGTGTACTTAATTGTCGACAAATTTCAAACCATCCCCCCTTACCAGAGGAAAACATCGGATTTCATTATTAACTTTGTCAAAATGATTTATAATGTTTTATCATGTAAGAAGTTTTGATGTTTTTCATTTTGAGTATAGATGGTTTTTTTAAAAAAATTTCCTTTTTTTTCTTCATACCGAATGGAAGTAAAAGACTCTTACCGAAAGAAGACAAAAAATTTATGGACAAGTAAAGAGGTAATACCGTGTAAAGATTATGATCCATGTGCATTAACAATAGAAGTTTTATCAATATGTCGACTTTACATTTTCCCACATTATTTAATATTATCTCTTTTTAAGGTACAGGAACCGGTGAAAATATTTTACACATAGAATGGAGGTTCTATCTTCCTACAAAGTTAACCGTTACATAAAAGTGGAGTAAAACCTGAGAGACATGGTAAGGTCGAGACATGTACCGAAAGAATAGATAGATTTTATTGTACTCTCAAAATTTGTAAGTACTATTTGAAAGTTTACACTTAAACAGTACAATTGAAACTTTTTTCTTTTATATGAAACTTTGTAAGAAATCAGGAAAATAGATGAAAAATCTAACTAAATAAGACAACAGACAAAAGGGGTACGTAGGTCGTCTCACGAACCGTCTTACTTGATTATTGAAAGAGATTACGTAAGGTTATATGAGATAGTTGAATTTCTTAAATATCAAGTTGATAGCTTGGATACTATTGTTGTTGTTGTGTTTAAATCGTTTCAAAATTTTCTTTTGAAGGGAAAGGAAAAAGATGACCAAATCCACAAAGAATCGAATATAATGAGGACAATCTAACTGAGGATTGTTAGTTCTTATCATAAAATCGAACAATGCCACGTTTTGTCTTAATACGTGTTCCCATAAGAAGAATATTTGTTTAATAATAAACAAGAAACTAAAGATGGTTAATGAGGTTCATACGTATTAATCTTGTCTATGGTCTAGATTACTTGTAATCATTTCTATTCCGTAAATAAATTCTATAGGAAGTTAAGTGGACAACCGTAATGGCATAAAACGAATTCGTTACCCGAAAAATGTGGTATTTCTTTTCCGACCGTCCGTTCCTCAAAGATTGTAGAGTTCATCGTTTGGAGAGATCAATAGACGTTTCATCTTCACTCTTTGACTAATTATATAAGAATGGTAAAACTAACGTTGAAGGTTTGGTCACACTTACCTGAGTCGAGATATTTGAGGTCGTTTACTAGGAAATGGTTCGTCTAAAGGTTGAGATTTTAGGAATTTTCAATTTTAATTTCTTATGCACACTACTAAAGGTCTTCATCTTTCCTTCTCTTTATCCTTCCCCAACCTTTCTCCTATTTGTCCTAGCTTTCCTCTTAAACGTAACTTTTAAGTTCGTCCATAATGTGGAGTTATGTCGACCACAGACCCCATCTGTCGTACAACTGCCGAACACACAGACACTCGAAGGTCCGACCAAAGATCTATGTCGTGGGATTACTAGACCAAGGAATCGGAGTCGTTGGAGGAGGGAGGAGGGTGGAGGTCGGTTGGGGACTTTCGATTCCCGACCTTGCCTTAGGGCGGCGTCGAGGGCGGCCTCCATTGGCGGTAAGGGGACCTCTTCCCCCTCTGTGGGATCCGGACGAGATCGCGCCGTCGAGTCCGCCCTAGCGACTGGTCCCCCGCGCCATAGATGCCTGTCTTCCCGCCCCGGTGTTCCCTGAGTGGACAGGGTGCCGGCGGCGTAGAGGCTCCCCGCCCGGCGAGGCGGGGGTTTGTCGGCCCGGGCCCACCAACTCTGGGAGGGGTCCGTGAAGTCTCGGTCGGGACGTCGACAATCGAAGCTGAATAGGGGAAGGACGGTCCCAGAGCTCTGGGCCGTGAGGCTGAGGGCGGGCGGGATGAGCCCTGACGGCTCAGAAAAGTGGAGCTAGAAAAGAGGCTACGTCCAGCGGTATAAAGGTCCGGCGCCGGGCACGAGGGGCCTAGTCGAGGGAAGTGCGTCAAGGAAGCTCCGTCGTGAGGTTCGTCGGTCGCCCAGAACCGCGGGTAGTCCGAGCCAAGAGATCCGGCGGCGAGAAACGCTGCTGTCGTGTCGGAGGCTTTCCAGATGGCCCGTGGAAGACTCCGGACCCGCCGCGGAGGCGCGAGGGTAAAACTTTTTGAGGGCGGCCACCGACAGGAGTCTCCAACCTCCACTGCATTCCTCCGCCCAGCGAGGCTTCTCCGACTCGGCCCGGCGCGTACGCACTATCCGCGGAATAGGCGGGCGGGGACGTGCTCCTGGCCTTCACAAAGCCGCAGGACGTCGAACCGGCCTTCACAACCGTCAAGCCGAAAACCCTATGGTTGAGGTCTGCCTATTTTTTCCATTGAAGCTTATACCAGTATATGAGTGAAGTCCCACACTTTTCCAGGTCGAAGGCTAAAGCATTTCCTGAATTTCGTTAAAAATTTAAGGTTTATGAATTTCAACTGCCTTGTCGAACAACAAGTCAGAAAAGGCTGAAAATGTTGAGTAATTGAATTCGTCGGCAAATGTCGAGTTACGAATGGATGAGGTCACAAAGTATTGACTATACTCACCTGCGCCATGAAATTCTTGTACCTGAGGAAATAAACAAAACCATTTAAAGATAATGTTACGATAAACACATTATTGAGTACAAATTCTCTAGAATGTGTGCACACTATTACATACAGCTGAATTTACGTTTTGCATACTCAATGCTCAATTCAAAATGAACTCCGTTTTACTCCAATTATCCGCCCCTCTGTCGTAAAGTCTATCGAGACTCTTTTAACGATGTCTCCGTCCTCCCCTTCCAATCAGATATATACACTAAAACCACTTCCCCCTCATGTAACGTCAGTTCGTGTATAAAAAACGTATTACAAAGACGATCAGAGGACAATGGAGATGTTGATAAAATTCAGTACACGACGACGTCCACGACTAAAAAAAGTGAGCACTTTCCTCAAATCCCACCTCCCGTCTTCACTCCCTGAGACACGAGACATCTTTCGTCCGTCTTGTCCAAAAGGTTTATCTATAACAGTCCTCGGCTAAAATACTCGGGTTAAGAATATGAAGGAATATAGATCTTTTTGTGATCTTAGGAGTACCACTTCTGACAAAGAGGATCGATCGTTTTTCGAAGAAATGCCAGACTCGGTGGTCCCTTCGGGGTTCTTCCTTTACCTTTGGGTGAGGTTATAAGAACGAACCTCTTAGGGAACCTATCCACTCGGACCACCCGATGTCAGGTGCCACGACGTTTCTGAGACTGTACTGACTTTCACTGAATCGTACGCACGTATTAGTACGTCTTAGGTGGGAAGTGGAATCTTGAGAAGACCACAACATATGTAAAATACCCAAACTTTTTTACATATTACTGTACATAGGTAGTAATATCTTAAAAGTGACGGGATTTTTAGGAGACATGAGGAGGACAAGTGGAGAGGGTGGGGGTCACGATGGACGATTCAGCGAAGTCAGCACAGTCTGAGAAACACAATGTGACCCGACGTCGACCGGTTCGAGGAGACTGGTACCGTAAGAGGTCCGTTATTATGACCTCACCCAATGGCAAGGGGGGAGGTCTTCCAGAAGGGTTGGGTCCCTAGCTTAGGTACAGAGAATTGTAGAGGACGTAACCGTCCACTCAAGAAATGGACATCGCGGACCCTCCTCTTCCGTTACCGTTGGGTGAGGTCATGAGAACGGACCTTTTAGGGTACCTGCCTCCTCGGACCACCCGATGTCAGGTACCCCAGAGCTCAACCCGTGCTGACTCGCTGAAGTGAAACTGAAAAGTGAAAGTACGTAACCTCTTCCTTTACCGTTGGGTGAGGTCACAAGAACGGACCTCTTAGGGTCCCTGCCCCCTCGGACCATTCGACGACAGATACCCCAGCCTGTCTTAGCCTGTGCTGACTTCACTGAATCGTCGTCGTCGTCGTCGTCGCGGACCCTTCGGGGTGATTAAAAAATGAGAGAGGCATCAAAACTTAAAAGGTTTTACAACTTATCAACCTTAGTATACCTTACATCGGTAATTTTCTGATCGAAAATTGAATCCTTTATACGTAAATTCAAAGGAGGTATGGAAAAGTACCACACAATCGAGTGAACAGAGTCACGATTTATTGCAAGATGACCCCGAAGGGCGTACCGAGTCACCTTTTCTTAGGCGGACATTACGTCCTCTCTGTCCTCTGCACCAAGCTAAGGACCCAGACTTTCTAAGGTACTTCTTCCTTTACCGTTGGGTGAGGTCATAAGAAGGTACTTTTAGGGTACCTGTCTCCTCGGACCACCCGATGTCAGGCACCCAGTGTTTCTCAGCTTGCACTGAATCACTGATTTGTTATTATTACAATGTAACAGACCCATATAATGTCAAATAAATAGGTCAATGGACAACTTCCTGTAAAATCAACGAAGGGTCAAAACCGTCAGTATACACTTTGACGATATTTACAGGAGACCGTCCTAAAAGATCGATGTGTAAAAGTTGAGGAAAGTCATTTATGGTTCCTTTCGTTAAAGACTTCGTATAACATTCTCATACAAAATCAAAAGATTCTTTGAATGTCTGACAGAAGGTTTCACCAACATGGTAAAAAGTAAGGGTGGTCGTTACTTAATCCCAAGGACAACAAGGTGTAGGAGTGGTCGTAAACTCGATAATAGTACCAAGACCTAACATCTACACACATCAACATATCGACACATCAACATAGAACACAAGTAAACGTAAAGGGATTACGACATATAACATCCCGTAGAACAGTATACCAATAAACGACAGACATACATATAGAAACCACTCCATAGTCAACTTGAGTCTGAATAAAAAAAATTAACCCAACCAACAAAAGAATAACAACTCAAAATTCTCAAGAAACATAAAAATTTTTAAGGAATCAATTAAACGGACCGACGAGACCCAGAAGTAACGGCACACGAACGAAAGAGAGCAACACCGTTTACCCTCGATGAGAACCAACACCAGGAGTTCACAAAGGAACGTCACCGAAGAAAACGACGCCTCGTGTCCGAGAGTCGAGTACCCGAAGTCATCAACGTCGAGACCCGAGATCTCAAACCCGAGCTATCAACGCCACGCACCCGAATCAACGGGGTGACGAACACCATAGAAGGACCTGGTCCCTAACTTGGGTGCAGGGGACATTTTCGTCCGTCTAAGAGTAGGTGACACAATGGTCCCTTCAGGGTTCTCAAGAAACATAAAACCTATTGTCAGAAAATCGTCACAACCCAAACGTCGCAGAAGGGTCAGACACCGAATAGTAAGAACTACTACAGAAAGAAATTTTTTTTTTTTTTTAAAATAAATGAATAAAAACCGACACGACCCCGAAGCAACGACGCACCCAAATAGGGACCAACGACGCTCACCCCGACAAGAGATCAAAGTCGCGAGTCCAAAGACCGACGTCGCGGAAGAGAGCGCCGACTTATACCCGAGATCCCACGCGTCCGAAGTCGCCCACGCCGCGTACCCGAGGTGTCTCTTTTCCGAACTATTAACACCGTGTACCCGAACCAACAAGGCACGGTACACCCTAGAAGGAGCTGGTCCTTAGCTTGGGTACAGAGGACGTAACGGTCCGTCTAAGCAATGGTGACTCGGTGATCCCTCTGGACTACTACAAAAAACTTCTCGTTTTCCAAAAGTAAAGAATTTCTTCAGGTCGAATAGTTAATTAAAAAAGTACCTAACACCGCACCACAGTATAAATTTTTCAGTAACAGTAAGGGTTCTATTAGAATTAAAAAAAGGACAAATAGAAGATCCTCAAAATATCGACATGAGAATCCAAATATCAGGTAAAACTCAATCAGAAACGTACACCTGTAGTCTCTGTCCTGACTCGCGTGTGTCCCTCTGTGCGGGGGGGGTGGGGTGGGTCAACAAAATAGTGGGTCAACAACTCTACTGACAGAAAACGAAGTAGGACAACGGAAACAATAGGAAACAGTTACTAATAACCGACATAAAGAAACCCAGACAAAGACCGGAGAGAGAAAAAACAGTAACTAGATGAACAGACAAGAAAGTAATTATAGTATGACAAAGATTTAACGACATCTAAATATCATTGGGAATTAACAGATCGTCATAGCGAGGAGGTTGAAACAAGAGGAAGTCATAAGGTAACCGATAAGACCTAGAAAACAGAGAGACCATATGTCAAATCTAGTCGAATAACTATCGGTATTTTATTGAACGACCCTAAAACTAACCCTAACGTAACTTAGACATCTAGTTTCAATCTTTTTTTGACTGTAGAACTGTCATAACTCAGAAGGACAGACAGTAGTACCTGATAGAGAGGTAAATAGATCAAGAAACTAAAGAAAGTACTCTCTAAACACCATAAGCAGTATACTTACAACATGTATAAACAATCTAAATATAGATTCATAAAGTAAAACCCCCAACGACGACATTTAGTGTAACATGAAAAACAAAGTTTAACGTGAACAAGTAACGACCATATATCCTTTCGTCAACTGAATAATTGGTACATAGGACGTTGGAACGATATTAGGGAATGATCAAAGTCCTTCGAAAAAACAACAACTAAACGAACCAAAGGATTTATCCACTATCATAGTAAACGTTTGTTTCTGTCAAAATACAGAAGGAAGGTTTGAACGTGTGGAAAATAAAGTAACAGAACAAAATATTATAACAATCATGAAGGTCGTACTACAACTACTCAGTACTACTCTCCTCTGTATGAACGGAACAAAGACTATAGTTGTCTTTCCGAAGATCAAAGAGTGGTAATTCACACTACAATCGACAGTCAAAAAAAAAATTATCTACCAGAAATAACTCAATTACCTTCTAAAGGACATGACGATCACTCTCAAAAAATAGTAGTTACCTACAATCTAAAACAGTTTGTGAAAGAGACGTAGATGACTATAGTAGTACATTAAAAAGAGAAAAACGGACGACTACACCACCTAATGTAATTACAAACTCATAGCTTGGTCGAAACATATGGACGCTATTTAGAGTCCTTAACCAGGTAAAGTGGATTCAATAGTTTAAACACCCGTATCTTAACAAGTTTCATAAAAAAATAATAGAACAAGTACAGGTACTCTAGATACAACTATTGGATGGAGAGAGAGTAAAGACTATAACCATTGAACATTGGAAAAAAAGAATCAATCGGACTCATCTCAGAATACTTAAAATAACTAGAAAAGTTTCTTGATCCAAAACCAAAACAACTAAAAAGAGGTAACTAAAGGACAAAATTTAAAGTAACTAAAGAGATAATAACAAAAGAAAAGAAGACGAAAAGAAGACGAATGAAAACTAAATTAAACGAGAAAAAAAGGGGGATCAAAGGATTCTCTCTTCGAATCTGCTTAAAATACTCACACACATACATAGACAAATATACAAATAAAACAAAAAAGAAAAGGTAACACCAAATAATGCCCTATAAATTATGTCAAAGGACACGATGTGGTATCCTGGAACAACAAATAGGTAAGATACATATCATTAAACGTAGACGATCAGGATTTCCGGGTTAGGTAGTAAAGGTGGGAGTGAGAGGGGGAAGTCTTTGTTCAGAAGAGTACAGACACTCAAACACAAAACATCCATTCGTGTAAACACAGTATAAAATCTAAGGTGTATATTCGTTATAGTATACCATAAACAGAAAAAGACCGAATGAAGTGAACCATACCATTAGAGATCCAAGTAGATACAACAACGTTTACCATAATAAAGTAAGAAAAAATACCGACTCATTAAAAGGCAACATACACATATGGTATAGAAAAAATAGGTAAGTAGACAACTACCTATAAATCCAACAAGAGAACAGAACGGATAACATTTATTCACGACGATACTTATAACCCCACGTACATAGACAAGTCTAATCTCAAAACAGGTTTATGCACGGTGATTCACTCAACGATCAGTATATCGTTGAGATGAAAACCGAAAAACTCCTTGGAGGTATCACCGACGTGGTTAAATATGAGGGCAGTTGTCACATCCTTCCAAGAGAGAAGAGGTGTCGGAGAGGTCGTAAACAATAAATATCTGAAAAATGACTACCAGTAAGACTGACTAGAATTCACCTTGGAGTAACAACAAAACCAAACGTAAAGAGATTATTAATCACTACAACTTGTAAAAATAGTACACGGAAAACCGGTAGACATACAGAAGAAACCTCTTTACAGTTAAATCCAGAAGAGGGATAAAAATAACGTAACAAAACAATGACTCAACTTACTCGACAAATGTATAAACCCTATCATTCGGGAATAACGTAGTAAAAGTTTATAAAAAGAGGGTAAAACATCAAACAAAACAAAACAAATACCAAAGGAAACGACACGTTCTCGAATATTCAAACCAATCCAGGGTAAACAAGTCAAAACGAAAATAAAGATAACGGAACCATCTGACTACATCTTTTGTAACCATACTAAATATAGTCTCTTACAAAACGACACAAGAGGATATCCTAAAAATACCACAACACAGAATATAAAATTCAGAAATTTGGTAAAACTCAAATAAAACGTATACTACACTCCCTCACAAGATTAAAGGAACTAAATGTACTCCAACGGGTCGAAAGGGTTGTGGTGAACGACTTCTCTGACAAAAGAGAGGTAACATATAAGAACGGATGAAACAACATCTAATTAACTGACATCACAAATAAAGACCCGAGAGATAAAACAAGGTGACTAAGTAAACCAGAAAAAAAACACGATTATGGGAAGACAAACTACTGTCATCGAGTAACATCATAACAGACTTCAGACCCTACCAATACGGAGAACGAAACAAGAAAAAGGAGTTCTAACTAAACAGTTAAGACCCAGGAAATACCAAGGTATATATTTGATCTCCTAATAAATAAGATCAAGACACTTTTTATATTACCCATAAAACTATCCTAGTGAAATTTAGACATCTAACGAAACCCATCGTGTCACCAACATTGTTATAATTAAGAAGGTTTAGTGTTCGTACCCCACAGAAAGGTAAAGGAATTTAGTAGAAGTTAAAGGAAGGAGTCACAAAATATAACAAGAGCCGTATACCTAGAAAATGGAGGAACTAGTCCAAACAAGGTTTCATAAAATAAAATAAAAAACTACGGTAAAATTTTCCCGAAAAAAAAAAAAAACGAAAGGGAAATACAATAAAGTAACAAACACATTTCGTTACGTCGGCTAAAGACATAAAATTAGAACATAGGACGATGGAACGATTTAAGTAAATACCCAAGATCATCAAAAACATATCAGAAATCCCAAAAGACATAAAATCATAGTTGGTAAATGCATATTACTATTAGAATGGAGAAGCGAAGTTAAACCTATGGAAAAGAAAAAGAAAAAAATTAACGACACCGCTCCTGATACAATTTATCTTGACTACCCTCACCCATAGGAACAGAACGAGGTCTTAAATCGTCCTTCCCAAAGTCAAAAAGTGGTAACTCACAATACGACCGACACCCAAACAGCATTTACCAAAAATAATACAATTCTCTACAAGGGTGACACGGGTGAGACCATCCTTAAAAAATAGTACTGACCTACAACTTAAAACAATTTACGAAAAAGACGTAGACAACTCTACTGACACCAAAAACAGAAAAGAAAACTACACCATATAGTGTGGCTCCCTAAACGTACATAACTTGGTGAAACACTGAGACCCTACTTAGAGTGAACCAGTACCAAACATTAGAAAAAATACACATACACATACACAACAACCTAAGTCAAACGATTATAAAACAACACCTAAAAACGTAGATATAAGTACTTTCTATGCCGGGACATTAAAAGCAAACATCATCATGAAAACAGACCACAACTGAAGGGACTCCCGAGTATGCTATTTCATCCCCAAATAGACGAAATGTGTCTACCTCTTTGATTCTGATTCCCTCTAATTCATTTACAAAACAAATTGAGGTTTCAGATAAAGTCACCATAGTCTTTAAAAGTTGAAAACAAAAACAACGACGACTTATGATTTTCAAATTACTGTTAGGGGGTTTCGTTTCGTCACGACCACTCAAGGGTTTTCAATGGGACAGTCCAAGGATTGACAGGAAAGGGTTTCGATAAGGACTGAGAATTAGGAAGTGTCTAGTGTAAACCCTTTGGTGACTTACAGTTGACGTGAAAAAGTCAAATTTTTATGGACCCACACCAACTGACCAACTACAGAGGAAAATATCCTTCTAAGGATTGGACCCCTGGAACGGATCGGTGAATTTCTGTCTGAGGGAAAAATTGAGTTCTATATCTTTCTTCATGTGGAAGGAACAGACGTCCCAAAAGTCTTAAGAGGTCGTGGTCCAACGAAAGGGTCTAGAGTGAACTTAAACATACACTATGTAATAATAAAACTTTTATAGACAGTAGGGGAGCATCCATTAGTCACCATTGAAACTTTCCCAGGGAAGGGATGGAAGGATGAAAACATGTTCACACACACACATATACACACACACACATATATATATAAAGGATAATTTCTTTACCCTAATATACATGACGTTGAACATAAAAATTGAGGGTCACACAGTTATAATGATGAGTTCTATCGGTATATACTTAATTTGAATGTTAAAATGTATGATACCTGTATGGTTTTCGGACTATAAAAGTATATTCTTGAACACTGTAACCGATGACCTTCGGATTCCGGAAATAAAAACCAATGGCAGTGGGTGAACAAAAAGGGATCTCCTAAGACTCACTCCGAAAACCTACAAAAACCCCGAATCGATCGACAAACGTTGTGTTCTGACTACTGGGGTCCTTACCCCCACGACTGGATGGAAGATACCAGGTTTCACGTCCTACGGAAGGAAAGTCCGTGAAAGGTCACAAGGAAGGTGACCTCCCTGGGTGACAGGTGAGGTATGGATAAGAAAAAAAGAAAAATTTTAAAAATAAATTGGGTTTGATTTATGTATAAATATATATATATATAATCTAAGATGTATCTTACACCACCAAAAGAAAGAGACTGAATGACTGAACGAAATGAATCGTATTACGGGAGACTCAGGTGCAATGTTTAAACACATTCTAAAAAAAAGAAAAAATAGCGACCTATTATGATATATAGCCTCTTCCGTTACCGTGGGGTGAGGTCATGAGAACTGACCCTTTAGGGTACCTGCCTCCTCGGACCATCCGACGTCAGGTACCCCAGCGATTCTCAGTCTGTGCTGGCTCGCTGAAGTGAAAGTACGTAACCTCTTCCTTTACCGTTGGGTGAGGTAACAAGAACGGACCTCTTAGGGTCCCTGCCCCCTCGGACCACCCGACGGCAGATACCCCAGTGTGTGTCAGTCTGTGCTGACTGCGCTGAATCGTCGTTATGATATATACGTCTTATGTAGAATTTAATAGGTAGTCACCTGTGAATCCAACAAAGGTTTGTCATGACGTCACTTGCTACAACAAGTCAACGTGCAATCACAGACTGAAAAACGCTGGGGTACCTGACGTCGTGTGGTCTGAAGGGGACAGGAAGTGGTAGAGGGTCTCGAACGAGTTTGAGTACAGGTGACTCAGTCACTACGGTAGGTTGGTAGAGTAGGACAGTAGGGGAAGACGGAATTTGGAGAGGGTGGTAGTCCCAGAAAAGCCGAGAAGCATAGTCCACCGGTCTCTTAACCTCGAAGTCCAAATCGTGACTCTCCCCACGTACATATAAAAACTGAATCACAAAAATAAAGCTATTTATAGGACTTTACCTTAACTATCACGAAAAAAAAAAAAAAAAAATCCTTTGAGGTATGATAAAAGGTACCATCAACGTGGTTAAATATAAGGGTTGTTGTGCTCAGGAAAAAGAGATGTAGGAGTGGTTGCGAAAAATTTTTTTAAAATTAACCTATTAACGAAATTCTTAAAAAAAGATAGTTTAGAGTTGTACTTAGTCGGTAGTCAAGTCAAGTCAGCGAGTCAACACAGTCTGAGACACTGGGGTACTTAGCGTCGTGCGGTCCAGAGGGACATATGTATATAAGGGAGGGAGAACTTGGAGGGAGGGGTAGTGTAGGGAGATCCAACTATGTCTCGGGAACAAACTCAAGGGACTCTGTGTGTCTTGAACTACTGTCGACAAGACTCTTCATACTACTTCACCATGGTGTAACACCCACAAACCCAAATCCAAAGAAAAAAATTTTACCTTTATTTATATTAACGAAAGGTCGTTAATGCAAACACAATCAAATGTGTAAAGGGGAGGAGGAACTCGGAGGGAGGGCGGAGTGAAAGGTAGGGTGGGGTGCTCCAGTAAGTGTCCCGTGACTCGACTCGAAGGACCCGACAGATGTCGTCGAAGGGTGATCGATCGATAAAGTGGGTACCATCACATATATGCAGTCTTGTCGACATTTAGGCAGGGTGGGAGAGGAAGGGCAGACACAGGCGTTCAGACAAGAGATAAGGACGAGACGTCTATTCAAGTAGTCATGACAAAAAGACCTAAGAGGAATATACGCTATTATATGTCACAAACAAAAGGAGACTGACTGAAGTGAGACATTCCAGGTCGGTACAGAGACGATTACCGTGCTAAAACAAGGAAAAACACCGACTTATTATAAAGTGACGTACATACATGGTGTAGAAATAGGTAAGTAGACAGCTACCCTGTAAATCCAATTAAGGCAGAGGACCGATGACATTTGTCACGACATTATTACTTGTGACCCCTTGCACAGAGAAGAACTTAATGTCAAAAGAGTTTCATATACGGGTCAACACCCTAACGACATACACCCAGTATTCCATCACAACCCCGAAGGGACCACCGAGTCTACCATTTCTTAGACGGACGTTATGTCTTCTAGACCCAAACTAGGGACCCAGTCCTTTTAGGGGACCTCTTACCTTACCGATGGGGGAGGTCATAAGAACGGACCTTTTAAGGTACCTGTTTTCCTAGGTCCCCCACCGTTTCTCAGTCTGTGTTGACTCACTGATTCGTGTAATGTAGTAATACAAATTCTTCATAGGAACATTTATGATGTATATCAAGAATTTGACGATTCAAATACCATGAACGTAAGGGTATCAATGACTATATATTAAAGAGAAACAAGACAAACGGATGTTGTCCCAATTAAAAGAAATGATGTTTAATAAATGAGAAAAATAAAAGACGAATAAAAACCGGTACGGCCCAGAAACAACGACGTACCCAAAAAGAGATCCACCCCCGATGGGAGACCAACGCCACATGTTCGAAGAGCAACGCCTCGTGTCCAAGACCCCCGTGTGTCCGAGTCACCAACGTCGAGGACCCAGGATCTCGTGTCCGAATCAACGAGACGTCGTACACCCTAGAAGACCTGGTCCCTAGATTGGACACAGAGGACGTAACCGTTCGTCTCAGAAGTGTTGAATCGGTGGTCCCTTCGGGAAAAATAAATGAGAATTAAATTGGACTTAGAATTTACAGATTTTGGTCATGTGTTTAGGAAAAGTCCCTCTAACTGGTCCTTTAGTTTACGACGAACTATGTTGACCGAAGCTTAACGGAAAACCGTAAACGTCCTACGTACTTGGTTGAACTTAGATAGAAATAAAGAAATCCTCCCTCCCTAACTCCTATTTTATAATCCTTAATGTCAGCTGTCTGTAAGGAACTGAAGGTCTCCACTTCTAATAGTTGAGACAAGTAGTGATCCCTAACACCCAATTTTTTCGTTTTAGGAGAGGTCAATAGGACTTTTAGTCCCATTCTACTTGTCCATATTTGACGGTCAACAAGTCGGAAGATTTAAAACTTTCATAAATAAACATGAATATAACCTTTCAAATTTCAAGCACCTCCATATGCATAAAAGACACCTAATTCCTAAATAATAGGAAACATAAGAGTGTTCAACCAAGTTCGTGATCTTCTAATTCGTAGTTTACGACTTTGCATCTGGCCCTTTGGGGTCGTACGATAAAGTGGACCTTATCGTAAAGAGTTTTTTTCCAATTCTCTTTAAGCACGTCCCTCGAGGAGAAATACATGACCTTTAGAGATATTTTCAAAAGATCAAGTAAATAAAGATCTAAAAGAAAAGGTTATGTTTCAATAAGACACTGTTGTGAAGGTCATCATCAAAAGTCTTATTTGTAGTAACCTTCCAAATTTTTCAAACGGTCAAATGAGTTGGGAGTAACGGTTCGTTTCATATATTTACCGAGACTTTTGGACAGGGGTTTGGTGGTAGTTCAGTGACTTCAAGTTATACACTTGGGAGACGACACGTTTTGAGTACCACGTTTTCATTCAAATGTGATGCAGAACTGTCACACGTGAAATGATAATCACTTGTTTATCGTTGACTATTTACGTGAAACAGTCAATAAACAAGTGATTATACTACGGTAAAATGTATGTGTCTTTTACAAAATATATGAGACTAAGACGTATACATTTGTAAAATACCGATACGAAACATTTGTTTTTAACATATGGTGGATATATCCCCAATGTATATTCTTACAATGGTTAAAATTATAGTACTTGGTAAGAGTACTAACGAGTAACTTCGATTTCCAGACCATGTACGTTTTGGGTCAAACAATGCTAAAAGCCGTAACGTGACCAGTGACAAACACGGTTGTTATTTGACACTTTAACTCTTTAGTTTACATCATCAAAAGAAATTTTTTTGTTAACAGTCGATCATCCTGGACTTGATGGTCTTCCATAAAATATGATTACTGACCTCAGTCTCAGTGATACATATATTTAATAAAATTATTACCAACCTCTTTTCTTTTTATTGCACCTATGGTATAATCATGATTTGTTAAGTCATCGAAGTAATTTTTTAACGAAGACATAATTTGTTGTCACCGAAGTAGGTCGGTTTATGTTAAAAAAAAAAAATGAAAATGACACTCAGAGGAAAGTTCTGTGATTCGGTAATTTCATAAAGTCCCTTTTTTTTGGTGTTACGAAATTTCGAAGGAAATGAATCTAGAGGTAAAGATCAATGTAAAAATGTAGATGTAAGACACACCCAGGTAACTAAAGTTCTCGTACAATTTTGAGTTCAGGTACCTCCGTTTTTTAAATTTTTTTTGTTTTTGTGGGTTCTTCTACGTACTGTGTACATACATACATTAGTCTTTCGTCGTTTTTTAACTTCCACAGATTAGAAATTGTTGATAAAACTTAAAGACTGGGAAACAATGTAACTATTGAACCTAATTTTTACTTCCTGCGACCAATGAATATTATGTGTCATGAGTGTTTTTAACTGAAGAAAATCAGGTCTTGATGAATTTTCATAAGTTCCGGTCTTATACTTTTTGGGTAATTCGGTTATAATTTAAAATCTCCATAATGTATACCTTTGAATGTTGTACTGAAAAATTCATACTTAAAATCTTAGTTTTTTAAGAATTGTCATTCTAAACCAAAATTTCATTTTTCTGTCGATTATTTTAGTCAATAGTTCGTTTCACTATCCTTTTGATAAAAAAATTTATGTACTTTATTTTCTGAACTTATTAGGTTATATTTCGTTTTATATTACCTTTATTTTACTAATACATTATCTGACTTACTCTCCTATTTATTTTGTTGTCCTTCCTGATTCCATTAAGGATGAATGAAATCAACAGAATATCATATATTTGCATATCTTCTGTTGATTTCATACATTTTGTAAAACTTTAAGTGCTTAGAGCAATATCTTACTCATTAGTTAGGTGAAGGGATTATGAGTGGTACACTGGATCCTGTACTATCATTTAATCTCTAGGGTTTCTAGTACGGTCATTACAAAAACAGTTATACGTAAAACTGGACGTACTGTCTGATTTAGTTTACAAGTACTAAGTTAATAACAGAAACTGAACTTTCGAGGTTCAATAAATTATTAATAAAAATTATACACGAAAAAGAAAAATTACGAATGAGATTATTATACGATCTCCAGACCTGCCACTGGTCTAGGATCTCTAGACCTTCCACTTTCTCGGTAATGGTGGACGACTGGTGACCGTATCTATAAATCACCCCAAAAAAAGGAAGATTCGTCAATAATTATAATTTGAATCTGTAGACCAATACAATCTTTGTTAGTCTCAACAAACAAAAGCCTTTGTACTCATATACCTTCTTACAATTAAATCAAATGAAAAATAATTCTCTACACTTTCTATTTCGAAAACAAAACCAATTTCTGAACCAACCAAAACTAGACGTAATTTAGAAAAAAATAGTTTTCTTTTCTAAAATTCTAATTAAAATTTCGAAACAAAAAAACTAGTTCTTCAGACCTAGAAGACTTTGATTCTAATTTATAAATCAAACTATTTACTATCAACATTTTGTATGATATCAACTCTCCTATTATTTTGTAATCTTAGTTTGAAATATTCGTAAGGGATATGGACACAATAACTTTTCAGTAGTCACCGACTGAAATTAGTTATAGTAGTCTAAAATTTATGACTATTATGTCAATCTATATGCAGAGTAATTCAAAATATCTTAGTTTATGGTGTTTTGTTTAATACGAATTTTGAACCTTCAGATTGGTGTTTTATTGTAAAGGAAATCTTAACTTAAAAAAACAACATTTAGAGATTTTCAACTCTTTCTACTTCAATCTAAAACATATTTAGATACTATACATGTTAATCATTGTTCCGAAGTTAACAACACCTGATGGTTATGGTCGACAATTTTTATTTTGCTTTAGGATTCCCATTATAAATATCCCAATCATAATGTCAAGTTTAAATACGTTTACCTCCCTACCAACAATTTAGATAAAACCCAATCAACTAGAATTTGTATGAAAAAGTTTTGTCAACTTCTACATGATTAAACCTATTTTATAAAAGTGTCAGTGAAATACTATTACTATTAACTAAAGGGTTTAAGTAAAATTTCTGAAGATCGATCCTTTATATTAGTATTTATATGGTTTTTGACTGTGGGGGGAGTTTCAGATTCTTTAAACATAAAGAATTCAAATTAAAAATGGAAAAATTTTAACTCTACTAGAAAATAAGGTCATCGGATTAAGAAACCACACGACAAACATCAATAAAATTTTGAATTCATAAGACATGTATCGATTCCTTAATTTTGTAACGTTTGAAATATAATAAATTGTTAGAAACAAAAATTTCAGTGATACTAACCAATAATCCTCAACTGAAGACTTTGGTTCATTGAATATAAAAAGGTATCTCAACTTCACATAATGAAATAATTAATAGGATCTATAAAGGATGTATAAATCAAAAATAAACGTATAATGATATCCTTTTATAGGATAAAACGATATATAAAAAATTTTTTTCTAGAAATTAAAAAACAGATCGTGAAGTATGAAGTATCTAATTTTAATTTGACTCGGGTATGGTAGATGGGTTTTGATCTAAGTCATCTTGTAAAAGAGAAAATAATTACATAAGTTATTTGTTGATTAATATTCCAATTCCCGAAAACTTTTAGTAAATTCAACTTATTTACCCATTCTTTTCATATGTGTAATAAAAACCTATATAAATTGAATATTTACTTCACCATGTATTGATGTCCTTGATCTTATATTAAGACTAATTTTGTCTCTTGATATATTCGATCATTCCTTGACTTTTACAGTCCTACATGATCTGTCAAGTCTACGTCTTTCCCAACAAGAATGTATGAGGGTCAATCTCCATGTCGAGGACTGTTTCACCCATCTCTAAAAGAATTCTCTTCCGTTATTTGAGGAATGTGCATGAAATAAGGGAAAGTATTGAGACTACGACAATGACTTCACTTGGATATATATGGTTGTATCTTTACTTTTCATACAAAGTAGCAACGATTACCTATACTAATAAAGTAATCAAACTTCTGTTTTTTATATAACCCACATATACTAAAAAAATTACGTTTTTTCCCTGTAGAGGAAGGAGACTTTCCTACTTATTTTTAGGGACGTTTTACGTGACAAGATATGAGAGGAAAGTCACGTCTGATGTAACATCTTTGTTTTAGAGAGAATCTCTTGATCAACACTCATCACTGATAGGGATTTCTATAACTTGAGAGTTAAAAATGATGAATTCCTTTCAGTTATAATTAAGAATTATATTTCTACATCAAAACCCTTTTTGACTCGAAGAGTTGTAAAATTGTATCCAGTTAGATCAACTAACCGTAATTCTTATGTTCATGGGTACGTAAGAGACAAAGAAAAGAAACATCCAACTTGTCAGACGGAGGGTATGACTTTTAAAGTTCGAAAACCTGTCTTGACTTGTCACACTTGTTCAGACCACTACTTCGAGTTCTTAGAATCAAAGTGTCAGGGAACAGGGTATATTTATATACTTCGTGGTTTTGACCTCGGGTCCAGACTTGTCCAATATATTGTCGTTCTTGATATTAAATTAGTGTATAGTATAATGTGATACCTTGTAAGATATAAACGGACAACTATACATTGTATCAAATAATGTTCGTAATAAAGGAATTCACGACGAAAAGTTCATAATGGCGAATATCACAATACAATATACAATTGTCATTTAGTGACTATTTACATATATTACGTTATGTGTAACACGGTAAAGAGGGATGGGACACAATTGTCTAATTGTTTTACTTGATTCTTTTGTTTGATAAATTTTGATTTTTGTTTCCGATAGTTGTAGTGTCTACGAACAGACTCATTCAGTTGTCGTAAAGGGGGAATTGTACTTCCATAAAAGTAGTTTTTACGAAGTAGCAAAAATCTAATCGTAATGAAATCGTCGTCGACCAGAAGTCCTGTTCATCTAGTCTTCAAAGTTCACGTTTTCTGTGACTTAATGAGACTCTTTGTAGTTAGGTGTACTGATTACTTTTCTTCGTTTGACGACCACAGTGGAATTGTATTTTAACACGTAAAAGGGGAAGTCACACACCAAATCAGGTAAATATACTACTGTTTCAAAACCTCAAGAGTACCGTGTTGTGACTATACCTGATCAAACAGTTCCTTGGATAAACAAAAATTACAAATTTAATATTGTCATGTTATTGATGTTTTTCCAGTCACGGAACCACCGAAATTTGGGTAGTCAAAGTTACAAAAATTTTTATTACTACGTTAATTTAGATACGAAGACGTTGTTATCACGTTATGTCATAGGAAAGGACTTATTTCCTCGACTCCAAATAGGTACATCTTCGAAATTCATTCCATCTAACAACGGTTGATGAATAGTAATCCTTTCGAATTTGACTAAACAATTAGATATAAGTCGATTTCGAAGTGTATTCGTCGTTACCTTTACTTGCATTCACGTGAGTCATATTTTGTGAAAAGTTTTGATGAGGTTTTTTGTTTACTGTCTTTCACCAATTCTCGTTGTTTTGTAGACAACACACATGGTCTACATTTTCTTCTTCTTGCCTGAGACCAATGAACGTGATAAACTTGATGCACTTCCATTTCAATCCTGAATCAGGTGAAGGTAGAGAGGCCTTCTAAATCATACGACGCTCAACAGAAAACAACTTAGACCAAATCAAAGTCGGGGTGAGACAGGTAGGTAACCAGGTAACACAAGTGACAATAGGAAACGGAACAGAAGTCGTCGGAGATGAAAGCCAAACCCGAATATTTACTACCCCAATGTCTTTAATAGGTCAAGGATTTTCGTACTTCTTTTAACTAATTTTTATAATACATTGTTCAATGGTGATTGGAAGACTTCAAGTGTATATGAAACATTTAAAGGTGTATTAAGGTGTAACGACTTATCGACAATCGAGTCGATCTATTGGTCGATTAAGAATTTTATGGAATTACTTAATAAATGGAAGAACCGATCACATACAGTCACCAAATTCTATGATAAGTCAGAAACTATATTATTATGTAAGACATAACAATGATTTAAAGAAGGAGTATTAAATAAAACCGGTACTGTGTACCGTAAGTCTTGGGGGACTGGTCCCTGACTTGAACCCCCAGGAACCGTCACTCCCGTGTCTCAAATTGGTGACCTTACGGTCCCTTAAGGATCCTTATTAAAAATTAAGTAAGGAAATTTAATCCGGATTTCGAGACAATACTCTTCATACAGTGTATCGTGGATAAAGTATTCAATTTTAAAGAGTTTTAATGAGTTTGATGAAATTATTTACCTTAATATATTTACATATGTGATTGAAATGAAAACCTTTTGTCTCATCGAAAAAGACAACTTCCTTTTTATTCGGTACCTTCATTTAAGTTGAATTAGTAGTAAAGTTTCTAATAAAAAATATAGGAACCAAAAAGACGTGTCTTTATTTTCTGGTAAAGTCATTACGATGACTTTGTGAAATATAAGAAAGTTCTGGTCACAGTGTTTTAACCCACCTCACCCTTTTATCCTCCATTGTAGGACCCCCTTACAAAGACACCGTTTGACAAGGACAGTGTGAGACGGAGAGTGGACTAATCCTCATTTAATATTATATAAGAAACATTTTGAAAGAGTTTTTCCTTTTATGAGAATGACGAAATAATAATTTTTTATTTTTGATGGTCAAACCGTGTCTTGAGTTGTAGTGATTAGTAGTCTTTTTACGTTTAGTTTTAGTGTTATACAGAGTATGGACAGTCTTACTGACAGTAGTTTTTCTTGTGTTTATTGTAAAACCATTCCTATACGTCTTTTCCCTTGAGATACATGCAAAGACCACCTTTACATTTAACCATATCGGTAATATACCATATCGGTAATATCTTTTGTCATACCTCCAAGGATTTTTTCGATTTTCAACTCAATGATATACTAGATGAAGAGTCATAGGTCTTTATTTACTTTTATGATTAAACTTTTGTATGTACGTGTGGTCGCAAGGATCGTCGTCGTAAATGTTATCGGTTGTACACCTTCGTTGGATTCACAGGTACTTGTCTACTTGTTTCTACATCGCATACATGTGTTACCTTATTTTTCTTACTTCTTACTTTTGAACGACAGACGTCGTCGTGACTACAATGACCTCCCATAATACGAATGTCTCTCTGTTTATGACATAGAATGATGAATGTACACATTAGATTTTTTATTTACTTACATGGTCATTGTCTTTTTTTCTGAGTCTCTATGTTTCTTATTTAATCTCCAGTGGTCACCCCTCTCCCTATTCCCATGTCCTAATTCCAGTGGTCACTCCTCGTTCTATTCCCATGTCCTAATTCTCTATGTTTGATTATACATATTTTCTTTGATGTTTCTATATGACATATTGTCTTATATCAGTTATAAAATCTTATTGATTTACTTCATTTTAGACATTTTTATAACTTAGTGACATATATGTGAATGTTACGACAGTTAGTTTATATGAGGTTATTTTTTTTTGGGTTTGGACAAAAACAAAAATTTTATTTATGGATGCTCGTATGACTTGGACTAAAAATTTTTTAGTGGACTATAAGGTAGAGGAGACCACCATTACCACATCAAAGATTCGACAGACTGAGAACGATGGGGTACCTGACATCGGACGATCCGAGGAGACAGGTATCCTAAAGGTCCGTCACCTCACCAAATTGAAAAGGAAGAGATCCCCTAAAAGGGTTGGATCGTTAACTTGGGACCAGAGAACGTGACGTCCGTCTAAGAAATGGGTGATTCGATGGTAGAGGAGATCTAATTGTAATAATCGGAAAACCACTTGTAGGAAGATCTATATACAGGTACGTATGTACATAGGTTTGTATGTTTAGAATTGCTTGTACGATTAAATGTCACTCTATTGAAATATCTGAGACTCCACGAAAAAGTACGTAGTACATATTTAGAAATATAAAGTTATCTAAATGACCCGAAGGGACTACCAGATTATCGATTCTTAGGTAAACGGTCACGTCCCCTGTGTTCAAGTTGGGGACCAGACCCTCCTAGTATATAAAAAATCTGTACGACGTTTCGTGGATTCGAACACATGGTACTGACAACTCGGGCACGAGGACTCGGGTGTTCGGTCCCATTGATTGATTCGGGTACGTAACGTTGGCGCCTTCGGACACGAGACGTCGCTCTCTTCGGTGACGTCGCTCTTCGGGTGCGCGGCCTTCTCCCCGGGGACGAGTGGGGTCGATCCCCTTTCGGGTACGTGTCGTCGGTTCTGGGTTACGTCGGTGTTACTTTAGACGTTCTTTTATGTAAAGAGAGATAATTTATGATACAAATGGATAATAATATACAACATATACGTAGTCAAATTAAAGAATAACTATCCATAAATCCAACGACGGTCAAAAAACCATAGTATTCGTCCCCAAATATATAAATACGTTGTCAGTTTAATTCTACTTAAGGATCTTAACAATAAAGACGTAATTTCCATTTGAGTAAAATTTAAAGATATGTATAAGACTTTACTAAAGGGTCTTTTTTCGTCATTGTTTACATTGGTTTAACGAGTCCCTTTCCACAGGTAAAGAAGTGTGGGAACCGTTAATACCGTTTCTAACATTTACATTTGTTTATTGGTTTAGCCTCTTTTCTCTAAACGTAAAGAATCTAATCATTGTTTCTACTTATAGAAAAGTACAAAAAATCTGTACATAAAGAAACAGTCGACAAAAAGGTTACAGAATAAAAAGATGAATCTACGACTAGAAATAATATTTCAATTAGGGGTACAAAAAGTACTACAAAAGAAATTGAACTGTAAAAGTCATCATTGTCAAAAATTTTACCTTTCAAATAGAACCTTCATTCTAAGATGGTACTTTAAAATATGTAAAGTTTGATACAGTTTTTGTTCGTATATGACACCAAAATCTTACCTCTAAGTTTTCACAATAGATGGATCTTTTTAGTCTTTTAGATATCAACAACGTAATAAAATAACGAAATAAAATGTGAAGATTTTCGACGAGACACACACTCTGATTAATTTAGTTCTTTGTACTAGGTGGATCTTAGAAAAAATGGGGGGTGTAATTTTTCATCGGAGTTAAGGATAAAGAGACAAAAAGACATTCAACTGATGAGTCCTATTAATTTTTTAAAATCACTGACTTAGGTAATATTTTGTCTTCAAATATCAAAGAATGGAAACTGAAACGTTGATAAAGACTTTGAAAGTGGTGTCCTAGAACTCACTCTGAATCAAACAAGACACGCAAGTAGAATGACAAGTCGGTTGAGTACCGAAGTGACTATATAAAAAGTTGGAAAAGTTAAAGTCGTCCTAGGTTTACTAGCATAGAAAGTAGGATAATCCCCCCTTTTTTGAATTACTCCAAAAAGTTATTCGTGGTTGAATGACCATTAAGGACGAATTTTCTAAATCTGAGAATAACTCACACATAGAGTGTGTATGAGTACACTTCTTCGGTAAATGTTTAATGTATCTTGACTTCTTTGACTTTTTAGTCATACGGAAAAATTCTCCTTTCCGGAAGACTTCTTCAGTCCAAACCTTTCCTTACTGAACACTTCTTATAATTTTGACTTTTCAAAAATCGGTTCTTTCTTCGACGTACCTTAATTTAGACAGTTCCTCATTTTACTTTATTCCATTCATCCGTGTTCGTTCGATCTGTCTTTTAAGACTGAGATATTGTCTGACAATTCAACAACTATTCCTCTTTACTTTTTATTTTAACAGACTTTTTCTGTGGACATCGACAGTGTACATTTTCTGTTAGATTCTTCAGTACTAAATCTGACCACCAGAGTTTGGTCTTTCTTCGTTGCCACGTTGTATGTCTTCCTCCTAGAGGAGGGGTAGGCAGATGTATGAAAATTTTTTAGAGATCGGACTTGTAGAAGGGACTTCTTGAGGGTTGAGTTTAAGAAATAAATATTTCAGACTTTGTTGAATGGACACAAAGTTTAAGTGCTAATGGAGGGATGGATGAGAAGGTTCAAAACAGGTAGAGTCATTAATTGTTGAAATAGGAAAGTCCGGTTTTTAGGACTTAATAAAACTGAGGAGAAAGACAAAATAGATGTATTTTAAATAGTCGAGACGGAAGTTTTATATACGTCGTCTTAAGGTCGGTGAAGAAGGGGAAGGTGAGAGGTCCGCATCCCAAGACAGTGAAGAACGAACACGATAAGATTACTAAATTGATCAGAGAGACGAAATCTGAATTTAGTACGACGAGGATACAAGTCTTCGGAGGTTACCTGAGGATAGAGTCTCATTTTTAGTTCGAAAATATTACCGGGGACCCGGAAAGTACTAGACCCTTGATTATTGGGATGGGGATGTCGAAACTCAGGGGAACCGAAGGAACGACAATGAGGTTGTGAAGGAGAGGAACTCCTTAACGAAGGACAGGGGTGGGGGGTGAAAAAAATCTTGTAAAAAGAATATTAATAGTATGTAGAACTGGGGAGGGGAGTCGAGATTAAGAGGGGAGTTTACTACAGTAGAATAATCAGACGGAAAGACTGTTTGGAGGTGGAGACCGTCAGGGAAGGAAAAGGGTGTCGAGAATCGTGGTAGACTGAAGTGATTGGGTAATGACAGATAGAAAAACAAACTACGACATCAAGGTCGTGGAACTTCTCTCGTACCTTGTATTATTTGAGTATTAAGAACTCGTATTCACTTCAGAACGGAACGAGACTTATTATCAAATTTCGTAGAAGTCCTTCGAAAACTGTCGTACCGCTTGTGATCCAACATTATTATTATTTGTCTGGGAGGTTATGGTCTAAACTTTATAAGAACCACAAAGACAAACAGGCGAACAAGGAAGAAAGAGAAGGTAATAGCAATGTAAGATAAACATGGACATACCTGTGACTGCAACCGTCCGTGTAAGTGTTAACCATGGACCTAATAAGGAAATCCAACCAACCTGACGTGAGATAGAATTTTTTATTTTTAGAGAATAAAGATTTTATTCATTGGTGGAAAGGGTGTTACACATCACTTTTTGTCACATCAACAATTCCCAAACATACAACTGAAATCTGACGAATCTAAAATAGGACTGATGTAGTGATGAAGTGTTCAACGAATTCGTGACGATAAAAGGACGTTTTATTGTAAGAACAGTCTTGACTCTATTAGGTATGTTTCACGAGTTTTAAATCAATTCACGAACTATTTACATTTGATACTATTACGGGAGGGGATTTGGAAACCACGACCAGACAGGTCGGGTGACTACCTCAAAATTGTAGTTACTATTTTAGACCCCCTTAATGCCACTTATAAATTTTAACCTTAACCGTTGGAACCCCCGAGGGACCACCGACATCACATCTTCTACGTCCTCTGACCCCAAGCTAGGGACCCAGTCCTTCTACGGGACTTCCTCCTTTACCGTTGGACGAGGTCATAAGAACGACCCCTTTATGGTACCTGTCTCCTCGGACCACCCAGTATCAGGTGTCGCAGTGTTTCCCAGTGCACTGACTCGTGTGTGTGTCTTTTGAACAGGACTTCCCTTTTAATGTGGACGACTCAAAATTTTTGAAAAAAACCTTATGATGGTGCGGGTAAACAAATGTTTGAACACATAAACGAGAACGTGATGTTGTCGGTTCGACTCACATATATCATCCTGACGTCTTCGATTTCACAATAAACAAGTAAATTTCCTTTTCAAACGATGGGAGAGGAAATCTTCCTTTTTTTTTTAGTCGAATTAAAACAGTTTAGAATGACAATGTAGGTTTACGTCCATTGAAAATACATTGATTTATAAACTCCGATTTGTTGTCACCTTTCCGATTCCCATCATTCTGTCTAGACCCGTGTCTATGTTTTCTTATTTCCTGTACCCTCAATGTCTATTCGTTTTCTGACCTTCTGGTTCTCGTTGGTTTTCTCCGCGGTTCCCTGTTTTCCTTACGATCGTCTCAGGCCAAAGTTTCTACGGTCATTTTTTTCCGATTTTTGGAGAAAAAGTGACATAGTTATTACTTTAGGGATTCTTCTTTTGTTACTTAAACAAGTGACCTGATTAAGTCCCTTAGGATATCGAGACGTCAACTCTTGAAAAATTCTAAATGGGGTAGGAGACGCATGGTGTGTGTATGGTAGTGGTGGTTAAATGAAATACTCAAAATTATGGAACAAAGACATACGAAGATAGTGAAAGTACTGTTCAACCTAGAAAAAAGGGTTCAGCAAATTTCGAAAACCAGAAAGAAGTACAAGGTACATGGAATGAACTTATCCGACCGGTATAAAGACAATTCAAAAAATTTTTCTTTTTCAATAATTGTCTTTTGTTGAAAATACACCAGGTGATCTTCTCCTTTACCGTTGGGTGAGATGATAAGAACGGAACTCTTAGGGTACTTGTCATACTTTTCCGTTTTTCTATACTGTGACCTTCTATTCAGGGGGGAAGGGGGATCCGACCTTCCATAGGTTATGCGATGACCCCTTCTCGTCTCCCGTTAAATAAGTATCGAGGTCTTTCTTACTTCAACGATCCGGTTTCACCGTTGTCACGAGTCAACACCTACACGGACCACCACTTTCAGTTCAGGTTAATACATTTCTTATTATAACGTATCCTTGGACCGTTATCTACACTTAAGCTCGTTTGAGACCTTCTATCGTCTCCTGTCTCCTCGGAGTCAAGTCGAGTCAGTACAGGCCGAGAAACGCTGGGGTACCTGACGTCGTGCGGTCCGGAGGGACAGGTAATGGTTGAGGATCTCAAATGAGTTTGAGTGGAAGTTACTCAGCCAATACTGTAGGTTGGTAGGGTGAGAGACAGCAGGGGAAGAGGACGGAAGTTAGAAAGGGTCGTAGTCCCAGAAAAGTTTACTCAGTCGAGAAGCGTAGTCCACCGAATTTTCATAACCCTCAAATTCGAAATTGTAGTCAGGAAGGTTACTTGTAAGTCCTGACTAAAGTAAATCCTACCTGACCCACCTATAGGAACGTCAGGTTCCCTGAGAGTTCTCAGAAGAGGTTGTGGTGTCAAGTTTTGGTAGTTAAGAAGTCGTGAGTCGAAAGAAGTGTCAGGTTGAGAGTGTAGGTATGTACTGATGACCTTTTTGGTATCGGAACTGATCTGTCTGGAAACGACCGTTTCATTAAGAGACGAAAACTTATACGACAGATCCAACCAGTATTGAAAGGAAGGTTCCTCATTCGTAGAAAATTAAAGTACCGACGTCAGTGGTAGACGTCACTAAAACCTCGGGTCTTTTTATTTCAGACAGTGACAAAGAGGTAGATGAACGGTACTTCACTACCCTGGTCTACGGTACTAGAAACAAAAGACTTACAACTCAAAATTCGGTTGTAATAGTGAGAGGAAAGTGAAAGTAGTCCTCCAGAAGTCAAGAAGAAACGAAAGACGGTATTCCCACCACAATAGACGTATAGACTTCAATAACTATAAAGAGGGTCGTTAGAACTAAGGTCGAACACGAAGGAGGTCGGGTCGCAAAGAGTACTACACGAGACGTATATTCAATTTATTCGTCCCACTGTTGTATGTCGGAACGGCATGAGGAAAAGAATAAACCTTGGTCAGACAACAAGGTACAGGTCACGACTGACAACGAAGGACTGGACGTATGTCTAAAGAGTTCTCCGTCCAGTCCACCAGACCATAAGGGTAGAGAAAGTCTTAAAAGGCGTCAGATAACACTAGGTGTGTCAGTTTCCGAAACCGTATCAGTTATTTCGTCTTTATCTACAAAAAGACCTTGAGAGAACGGAAAAGGTACTAGGTCGCCTACAACCGTTAAACTAGAGACCAAGGAGACGGAAAAGATTTTGGTCGAACTTGTAGTCCTTCAAGTGCCAAGTACATAATAACTTCGGACCGAACCTCTTAAAACTCGTAATGAAACGATCGCACACTCTACTCGCGTTAACACGTCATCAGACTCGTAAGAAACCGTAACGGAAAGAAACCCTAACCTTACTTTTGACTGGAAAAGGTCAGGACACCGGTGACGACTCAAAAGGTTTAAACGACCGTATAGCTCACGTCGTGAAAGTGTCGTAGTGGAAAGTCCTAAACTTTATCAAGTTGACCTTAAGGTAGTGGAGGTCATCGAAACAAGTATCACTACGAAGGATTCCGGGTGAACTGAAGTGTAAGGTCCTACAGACCAAGATCCACTCACTAGTGTCGTAGTACTAATAGACCCAGCACTTCTGGAAGAAACATGTCAAGAAGACACATAAGAACGGTGGAGAACAATTATAGAAGACGAAGACAATCCAGGTATGGTAAAGACAGGAAATAACTCGGGTAGAAACGTACTTTACAAGGGAACCATAGAGATTAAAAGAACTTCTCTAGAGATCAGAAAGGGTAAGATAACGTCGTGTGATCTCCTCGGACCACACGACGTTTAGTACTCCAGTGTCAGTCCGTGTTAAATCGTTGACTTACTGTTGTTTATGTCCTTCTACTTATCCTTTCTTTCCACCAGTCTAGTTTTAGACAGGGGAATGAAAGGATGTACCTTTACTCAAGGTCACCGATACACGAATAAGTCAGGATGTGTCCATACAGATATGGAATACAGGAGGGAGAGTAAGTAATTCTGATGGTAAGTTAAGGAGAGTTTAGGTTTCTTACAATTAAAGAAATTTCAACCCACAATTTTCAAATTTTGATGATTCTTTTGGTATTCTTGATAAGACGTAGGTCTTTATTACATAAACTTTGAACCAAAGTTTATAAATATTACGTATATTGAGACATGTACGTTGTACCAATAACCCTAAAGGACTATAAATTATGGATAAATAATAAATACAGTATAAATAAGTAATCTAATCATACACATAAAATTCATATCACGAATTTTTGTTCTTTCGGGAAACCGGGGAGTGGGGTCCACGTATCTTCATCTCGCACAGATTTAAAATTTTGTCGGAGACATTGACACTCCTCCCCTTATGTAATCTTTTTTTCTTTATAAAAGAAGACTTAAGAAATGTATGTATTTATTTTTAGTCGAATAAAATCTCATTACAATCCAAAAGTCTTTTCAATGTTTCCTTTGTGACCGTTCGGTTCGTGGAAAATAACGAAAAGAGATTACAATCGTAGAATATCGTATTACCTTGTAAACAGTTTTGGTTCTTTAGTTGTGACCACATAATGACAATTTATAACTGACTTAAGGTCTAATAAACCTAAAGTAGAAAAAGAAAATGTCCTATGATATGACGTAAATCAGATAAATGTGACATGAAAGTTAACATTTACAAAGACTTTTCCCTCATTCAATATTTTTGGTAGAATATTTTTATCATTTCGGACACTTTTGAAGATATTGTAAGTAAAGATACCAATGGATATATATAACCTTTGTTTTATTATGTAAGAACCTTGAAGACTCGAAAAGTTAATAAAGATGACTGGAGTCGACAGACCGAACAAAGAGGTCGGGTTAAATATATATATAAGGAAATTTCCTCTACTCCCCATTTTTTGTGGTTCTCCTATTTTATACCATTTCGAATCAAAACGAAAGTATTCGTATCCGAAAGTTCAACGAAAAATTTATAAGGGAAACCTTCATTAAATAACCGTTCTAAAATTGGAAATTTGTTAAAAAAAATGTACATGGGGTTATACGTAACGTCGTGTTGTCGGTCCTGTACCTTTGTTGGATCTAAGGTAGCTCTCTATTTACCTATCTCTCCTACACTATGTAAATATAAGAAAACGAAAGTTCAATGTATTTAAGAAGACGTACAGTTGGAGGGGTAGTGATTTCCCGACGGAAAGGGGTATGAGATCTCCAGAAATAATTACAGTAGTGAATCGTACACATAAATGAGTGATGAGTTTCTTACCGAGTCCCTGGTCGTCGTAGTCTTAGAGAGCCTTCGAATATTTTTTACGTCTTAGTACCCGGGTTGAACCCATATGACTTAAAAAACGTAAAGTCATTTCCGGGGTCCAATGAGTACACGTGTAATTTCGATACTAGGAGTGATTCTACCTTTCTGACTTTAAAGGACAGTAGGAAGGTTAGATTTGAAGATTTGAAAACTTCAAAAAAACAGAAGACAAAAAGGTCCTACCCCCCACTCCCAAACCACCGTTCGTCCTCCCTTTCTCATTGTCTCAAAAGAAGAATTTAGGCTGGTGACTGGATCTTTTTCCCCTGGACCACCTGTGTGGAGGAATAAATAAAAATTTTCCTGTAACTTCTCGTCCTCATGATAAAAACTTCAAGAAACGGCCGGACCACATGGGTCCTCACACTTGTATGTTTTCCCGTCACACAATGGTGGAGTTTTAGTCTCGTCAGTTCCCCCTCTCTTCGTCTCGTTTTCACTGAGGAGATTACCTATTCCCCAGTCCAACTGTTCAGTGAAGCATTGTAGTAGAGTCTTTGGTACCGAATATATTCACATTATAATTGTGAGACCAGTACACGATTAACCTTCACCAGTTTGCCCTCTATCCTTCTCACTTGTAGTTGTAAAAGCCTTGGTCACTTGAGTTTCTGACCTTACCCACTTAAATTGAGTCTACTGGTAATATAGATGATGACACCCGTTCTTAGGGAATCTTCTTTACCTCATCGGGAGTATCAGTTGTTCTCTCAGGCTTTACTTCAAGAACTCACGTTAGACTTTTTGTCTTGTTAGACAAGTAAAGGTTCCGTTTAGTAAGTGATAGTGTCATTAGGTTCAGATACGGGATTGGTCATTACGACTTCTTCGACTTCTACTTACCAAGATACTTCTGGATGTTCTGGAAGTTCTTGATTATGGGTTTTTCTATAGGAGAAGTAATGTCCCCTGACCTTACGTTTTCATGTTTCAGTTCTCTATGGACCTCATTATCCGTTTAAACCGGAACCTCATGTTTTACTTCGTTTCGTTTCCGATTGTCTCAAAACGGTTCTCTTGAGTGACCAATATCGTTTATGGGAGGAAGGTTGTTGTGTTCTCTTCTGAGATGTGTACCTGTAGTGGTCTACCAGTTGTGGCTTTAGTCCAACTAACATAAGAAACGTCGGTTTCTACCTCTTTAATATATGTCAGTCGTTTTTGTTCTGACCCTCGACTGACACCGAGTCTAGTACTTGAGGAATAACGGTTTAAGTCTACATATAACTTCTTTTATCCCTTTTGGTGATCTAGTAAGTCCATACTGCATTTAGTTTAGGGAATTACTAATATGTCATCTTCACTGTTGATCTAAGTTCCCTAATCTAGACTATCTTAAGGACTTCTTGATATCTGTCTCCGAGTACTGTAACATGTCCTCTGTCCCTAGTTCTGGTGGGGGGGGGGTTTGTTTGTTTGTTTTGTTTTTTTTGGGTTGGTTGTTTGTGTTTGTTTGTTTTTCTGGTAGGGGTTCTTTTTCTTTACGTTTTTCCGCTTTGCCGACAGACTCCTCCGGAATGTTTATCGACTCCTTTCTTCTGTTCACTTTTCGTTTACCCTTTTTCTTTCTATATGGGTAAACTTACGTGTCAAGGTTTCTTATCGTTCCTCTCCATTCTTTCGGAAGGAGTCACTAGTTACGTTTCTTTATCTCCTTTTGTTATCTTATCCTTTCAGATCTCTAGAGAAATTCTTTTAATCACTATGGTTCCCTTGTGAAGTACGTTTCTACCCGATTTATTCCCTGTCTTTACCATACCTGTCTTCTATAATTTTTCTCCACCGTTCTTATGTGTCTTCTTGATATGTTTTTTCTAGAAGTACTGGGTCTATTGGTGCTACCAAACTAGTGAGTGGATCTTGGTCTGTAGGACCTTACACTTCAGTCCATCCGGAATTCTTCGTAGTGATCCTTGTTTCGATCACCTCCACTACCTTAAGGTCAACTCGATAAAGTTTAGGACTTTCTACTACGATACTTTCACGACGTGAGTTGTACGGTCGTTTAATCCTTTTGAATCGTCACCGGTATCCTGACCTTTTCCAGTCAAAGTAAGATTAGGGTTTCTTTCCGTTACGTGAGTAGAGTGTGCGATCGTTTCATTACGAGTTTTAAGAGGTTCGGTCCGAGGTCGTTATACATTTGGCACTTGAAGGTCTACAAGTTCGACCAAAATCTTTTCCGTCTCGTTGGTCTCTAGTTTAAAGGTTATAGACGACCTAGTACCTTTTTCGTTCTCTCGAGGTCTTTTTGTAGATAAAGACGAAATAACTGATACGGTTTCGGAAACTGACACACCTAATGTTGTTTGACACCTTTTAAGACTTTCTCTACCCTTATGGTCTGGTGGATTGAACGGAGGACTCTTTAGACATACGTCCAGTCCTTCGTTCTCAATCTTGACCTGTACCTTGTTGTCTGACCAAGGTTTAACCTTTTCCTCATGCAGTTCCGACATATAACATTGGGACGAATAAAATAGATATACGTCTTATAATTTGTATGTACGTCTCATATAGAAGGGTTTACGGTCCGATCTATTTCGTGTTCGACCTTAGTTCTAACGGCCCTCTTATAGTTATTGGAGTCTATACGTCTACCGTGGTGGGAAAACCGTCTTTCACTTCTTCTTGATTTCTCAGAGAACTAGTTTCTCCTCTCACTTTTTCAACTGAATTTTGAGTTGTAAGCTTTTTGATATTAGTGACGTAGGTCAGGGTAGTGAAGTACCGTTTATTACCCCTTTTGTTACTTTTGTCACTCTCTGAAATGAAAACGCCCGAGGTTTTAGTGACGTCTCCCGTTGACGTCGGTACTTTAATCTTCTGCGAACAAGGAACCTTCTTTTCGGTACTGTTTGGATCTGTCGTATAATTTTTCGACTCTGTAATGAAACGGTCGTTACCAGATAGATCAGTTTCGAAACCAAAAAGGTCATTACATACCTACACTCTCAACCTGGTATTTCTTTCGACTCGTGACTTCTTAACTACGAAAACTTGACACCACAACCTCTTCTGAGAACTCTCAGGGAACCAGACGTTCCTCTAGGTTGGTCAGTTATAGGACTTATAAGTAGCCTTCCTAACTACAACTTTGTCTTTGAGGTTATAAAAACGGTAGACTACACTTCTTGACTGAGTAAACTTTTCTGCGACTACGGTCCTTTCTAACTTCCGTCCTTCTCTTCCCCTACTGTTTCCTACTCTACCAACCTACCGTAGTGACTGAGTTATCTGTACTCAAACTCGTACGAGGCCCTCGACCAGTACCTGTCCCTTCGGAGCACACGACGTCAGGTACCCCAACGTTTCTCACCCTGTACTGACTCGCTGACTTGACTTGTAGACGATTTAAAAGTATAGACTCATAGTATTATCTGTTCTTACTAATACGTAATAAATTAAACTTAATAGTACATCGTTAGGTGTGGAGGATTTACTTCTCTTTCGTAAAGGACAATGTGTATAGACAGAATCTTTAAAGAAGACATAATTTGTGTATATGACACAAGAATGTGGTATTAAAAATCCTGTTAAATTACAGGACAAGTTGTGATTATACCTGAAAATTTTCAAATGGAAATTAAGAACTTCGAATAGGTATATATGAACAAATCCAACCAGGAGAGGAAGAAGTATTTCGGTTAAAAGACACAGGAGGTTATAACGTCTGTCAAATAAGTTCAGGATCAATATATCATTCTCTATGACTAACTTTTATGAGAGGAATCCTTATTTTCAGTAGTTCGTTCTTGATTTACAAAAAGTTTATGTTTTTTAATTAAAAAAAGACCAAAGAATAAATATTTGTACAAAAGTGATCTGAAGACTTTAAACCTTTTTATTGATTCTTGGTAAGGATTTACACGAGTTTTTCTAACTGTTGTTTTTGTGTAAACGTTGTAAATAAATATATAAATATAATCGTACGAGTTCGTTTGTAAATTTATTCAGATTATTTTTTGATGTTTTGAATCTGAATGAAGGACTCACTACTTAAAAAGTATCTATCACGGTTCGAACAGAGATTTTAGCATATGTATAAGAAGTTGTCGTAAGAAGCGTAGTAAAGAAAGAAAGAGATTGAATAGGACGTAATAGTAGAAGGGGATAAGTTTTTCAAAATGTAATCAACGGTACTTTTGTGATCCCTTTATTTTTGGTTTTGATATTACTTTATAGTGAAGTGTGGATGATCCTACTCATATTAGTTCTTTACCTTTAATTCACAACCACTAATAAACATCTTAAACTTTGGGGACATGTAACGACAACCCTTACATGTTATTACAGGGAGAATCCCTTTTGAAACCACCGAGGATTTCTTCGATTTGTTTCTTAATGTTACACTGGGTCGTCAAAGTGAGGATCTGTATATTATTTCTTGACTTTCGTCCTTGAGTCAACAGTGGGTTACAAGTGACGACGTAATAAATGTTATTGGTTTTCCACCTTTGTTGAGTAAACAGGAAATTGTACACTTACCTGTTTATTTTGCATATATATGTTTTACCTTACCATAAGATGATATTTTTCTTTCAAGACTGTGCAATGTTTGAACTACTCGGAACTTTTGTAATGCGAGTCACTTTATTATGTCTGTGTTTCTTATTTATAACATACTAATGTAAATATACTCAATAGATTATGTTTAAGTTTCTCTATCTTCATCTAATCAAAGAACCCCCAATCCCTCCCCTCCTTACCACTCAATAATCACCAATCTCAAAGACAAACCCCACTACTTTTTCAAAACCTTTTCTGTCACAGTTAATTTTTGAAAAAAATTTTTTATCTGATTATATACAATCACAAGTTTAGGATCCAAAGGGTAAATAATCAAAACTTTAATGTCGTTTTAACGGATTGGATTCGGAGTCAAAAGAATAGGATCTCTCGTATGAAGATGTATAGAACATACCGATATTTATTCTAACTGTATAACTATGTCCTATCACCAACATTAGGACTCGAAACTCTGTCTGATGACCCGAGGTTTTGTTTCCAATGAACGACTTGAACCCTCTAAATCATATGAAGACGGTCAAAGGAGTAGAAAATTTACGTCTAAAGATTATCATGAAACTGAAATGTCCAAACTTCTAATTTCTCCTATAGTTTCATAAATAAAAAAGTTTCAAAATTTCTACAATCGTTTTTAATAACAATTTAGTTTTCGGTTCCTTCTTAGACATTATTTATAAACATGAAATTGTTTTTGTATTATGAAATTTGTATTATGTCATGTGACTATAAACATTTAAACTTTGTCATTCTGTTAATCGTGTTATAACATTTGATATGAGATTATTTTAATAAAATTTTTATTTTACTCCGTAAAGTTTTTAAACTCTTTTTTAGAGTGTGTGTTTTAAATAGTATCGACGTGAAGGTGTGTTAAGTAAAGAAACCCTTTCAATCAGAGTTTATTATGTTTAAGTCTTAATAAGCCCTAGAGATCTTTACGAACGAAGTGTATTTTACATCGAAAATTGTTAAGTACTTAACCACTGTATCCATCCATGATCTTTCTCTTGTGACATTTCAGTTTTAGAGAACTCCTTTAAGGATCTTATTACACGTCGTCGACCTCTTATACGTCGTAAAGTTTCTTTTGACGACCAGTTCGGACATCTTTGATTGTTGATGGTGGATTTGCATTTAATTTTGTTTTTTGTTGAAAAATGTGTTGATAACCATTTCCTTGGTTTGAGAAGGAGTTCTCTCACATTTTACTTTGTATTTGTACATTTCTTTTAAAGTTCTTACTGTTGTCAAAGATTTTTCATAGTTTACCTTCATTCTGTAAGACTTAACTTGGAATTAGAAATTCCTGGTGTGTAAACTTCTCCCCTCGACCTTGATGAAGGGATATGTTACAGACGACTCACACGATGACAATTCTGTGTTATTTTCCCGATTCTTAATAATCACAACCTTTCCGGTAAGAGACATCACCTCTGTTCGGTACAAAAAGTATATTGATTCCACTTTCGATGACGTGCACTGTCATTATGTCGAGTCGTAAAACAGGTTTTATTTGGTCAAGTTATTAGATAAATTATTAAAGAATACTCAATGTCTGATCAAGGGATTTAAACTCCCTATTAATAAGATGTTTTTAAAGTCTTATGTGGTGGTGACCAAAGTTGTAGTTAAGTCCAAATATATGGAGTAAAAGTTACATCGACAACTCTTCTAGAACCGGGTCAACGGATGTGTCCGATGAGACCTATCCGTCTAGTTATGAGAAATGAAAGGGAAAAAATTACAAGACCAAGTCAGCGAGAACAAAGAGACTCTCTCGTCTGACGTTTTCTTTACGTTCTCTTTATATTCAAAGAGATCGAATTTTCATCTAAATTCTCTGACTAAAGACTACTTTGTTTCATTTTAGTTTTGCTGATAGATGGTATGGAATTTTTATAATAAAATTATGACTATCATAAAATGTGAGAACATATGTGGTTTAGAAAGATGTATTTTTCTTAGGACCCGACCCTTTGTTTGACTTTGGTGTTACTTTATGGTAAAGGATGGGTGATCCTACTGAATATTACGTTTCTATTTTCTCCTTTTATTCTCTACCACTTTTATATCTTTTTAACCTTAGGAATATGTACCAACTGTTCTATCTTTTTATACTGTCGGTAAAACCTTTTGTCCGTCAAGGAGTTTAACATTTGTATCTCTATAGTATACTGGGTCGTTAAAGTAAGGACCCATAATCGGGTTCTTTTTATATGTAGGTGTATTTTGGACATATATCAACAAGTTTTGTCGTAATAAGTATTTTCAGTTCTCCATCTTCTTTAGGTTCACAGGTAGTCAACTACTTACTTATTTATACCATAGGTAGACATACTATGTTATAATGAGTTGGTATTTTCCCTTAATTCATGACTATATAGGATGTTGGACCTATTTGGAACTTTTATACGAATCGTTTTCTTCGGTAAGTAATTTCCTAGTGTATGACATGACGACATAAATATACTTTACAGATCTTGTCCGTTCAGATATTAAGTTTTTATAATCACCGACTGATCCCGACCACCCCCTCCCAAACTCCCCTTTATTTCTCAATGACGATTACCCACCCCAAAGAAAAACCTCACTGTTTTTACAACATTTTGACACTATTACTGATGTATTGACTCATGTAATTTTTGGAAACTTAACGTGAGAATTTACCCTCTTGACGTACTATACATCTAATACAGAGTTATCTCGACAACTTATTTCTGTTTTGTGACTTATTTTATTTTTTAAATCTTTTTATCCAAAGTTCAACATATAATGAACTCTTTGATTCTAAATTTTAGTTCAGAAATGTCGGAACCCTTTTTTTAGATATGTTTGGTAGGTCTAATTTAAGACAAGCCCACTCTTTTTAGACAGTTTCTACTATCACATCTCGACATCGGTCGGTATAAGAAGACCAACCAACCACGTCCCATAAAGAGGGAAGAGAAAATAGTCGTGAGTAAAAGAGTCATTTTATTACTGAGAATTATTATCGGTAAATAGGAAATTTTGAAATGAAGGTTTTTATATTAAAAACGTGATTCTTACGAAATACTATACGTCGTACGTGGTGTCTCACCAATTAAGACTTCACGACGTAATAACGGTTAAATTCAAAAGAAGTAAACAGGATAAGATCAAAGATAAAAGACTCTAATATACTAAAAATTACTCTTTTTTTCAATAACTTTTCTGTATTTTTCTGTGTCGGTGTTATTATCATATGACCAAAGGGATCACCGAGTCTACCATTTCTTAGACGAACGTTACGTCCTCTGGACCCAAGTTGGGGACCCAGCCCTTCTAGGGGACTCTTCCTTAACCGTTGGGTGAGGGTATAAGAACGGATCTTTTAGGGTACCTGTCTCCTCGGACCGTTCGATGATAGGTACCCCAACGTCTCAGTCTGTGCTGACTCGTTAATTCGTGTCATTATCACCTTGTTTGGAAACAAAACCAAGGACAAACCAGTTAAAGAAGGAGACCTCACACAAGTCGTACTGTAAAAACTACTGGAGGAAGAAGAACCAGTTGGACGTAAAATAGGACGTTTCTTTTACTCATTGACTGTTATAGAGATCAGAGAAAAAGAAAGAAAAAAGACAAAAACCATTACTTGTCGTAGAATTCTCAAGTTCGAACAAAAGTGTACACACTTCTATTATTTCATCTTCGAGTGACAAAGACTTTACCCTCATTGATAATTATATTTATGAGTCCAACTGTCATTCATTTTACTTTTCTAGATAAACTACGATATACTTATTTAGAACAAAAAGTGGACACTGGTTTATTGACGTTTATTTACCTTTTAACAAGAATTCAGTTTAAGTGTTTGGTTCTAACTGGTTTTTTTTGGTGTCACAATTTGAACTGTGTTTTTTACAAGTATTTCTGGAATTACACCCTTTTATTTGACTTTTTCTATGTTTTAAATACATACTGTGTATTTAAGTTAACATAAAAATTTTAGATCCTTTTATGAGTTTATGTATTTTTGACAGTTTCATCTACAGAGACTTAATAGTTTACATTTGAAAATGAAAAAAAAAGATTTAGATTTTCTGTTTAAAGGTTCGGTATTCTGACGGTTTTACCTGAGGGTTGAACCGTTTTTTTAGTGTTCATAATCCAAAAAGACCAGAAGGAATTAGAATAGGTGGTGATAGGAGGATTTTCCTTCATTCAAACCGTGACTCGTTAACCCTATTAAATCCACAAGTCTATATGTACCTCAATTCGTAATAATGTATATTACAGGTATTCCAATAGAATGAATTACGAATAAACACGGTTCCTCTTTTTGTACAATCTGCTGTTGAATATCGTCACAAGAAACAATTCAGTTCTTGACTTTAAGGTAGGGGTGACGAGGGACGGGATGGTGGAAGGTTGAGACATTAAAAGGGTTGGAATACTACCTCTTCTCCACTTTTTTCACAATATCACGGGTCGACCCCATTATATCTCTGTTGTCTATGTAATAATTGATAAAGTACATTATGATTCTTTTGTTACAACGATCGATTCCGACTTTATGAAAATAGTGCACCGTGAAATTTAAATTATGAATATATATAAGGATAGAGATTTCTTTTTTTAGTTAGTTAGTTATACCAATTCTATAAAGATTTAGAAAAAGTGTACGTATTGGCTTGAGTAGATTTAGTGTATTAAGTCAATTACTACAGACTTAACAAGATATGTATAAACAGGAAACACGATAGTTCTCGTAATCATCGGGTCGGTAAACAAATTTTTAACGAAGCCATAGTAGAGATTCAAAAGAATATTCGGTGACTATGGATAAGATGTTTAAAATACTAAAAAAAAAAGACATAAAGTGGTCTTCTTTAGTCATCTAATAAAAGTCTGTTGTTGGTTCTGATTATAAGGAAAGAACTTACCAGGAATATGTTAAATTACAGTTTTCCAACGTTGACGGTTGAGTACGGTACTCCTCATTATTAGTTCAAGTATGTACATGTCTACTACTATTGAAAAGTACTAATAACGGTATCCGTTGTCACTTACATTTTATAGTAAACGTACTAGGTAGGGTTAAAGTCCATATAATTATTCCCACTTGAACATGTAAAATTGTCAACTAGACTCTCATTAAACCATTAGAAAATTTTATGAAAATCCTTCCAAGTATCCTTATAATACGGATCACGCTTTCAATTATTTTCACGGAGATCTGAACCAAAGAGACTAAAATTCGAAGTACTCCCAACTCTGACAAAAAGATAAGTGACGATATAGATTTGTGTTTTAAATCCATGAAGATCAATAAACGGTTTATTTATTTTTCGTGAATTTTTATTTTAGGTCTTAATAATAGATTAGACAGGGCACTAGATGGAAGAGTTAGAGAAAAAGAACAGTGAGAGGGGAAAAGATATAGAATAATAGTCGATGGAAACATTGTTTTTTCCTTAGGAGGGGAGTCCCGGAAACGTGAACAATAAGGGAGACAGACCTGCGGATGGACGTGGAACGAGGAATGAGACGGAAAAGTAGAAAGCGTGATCGAAAAGAGAAGGGAAGAGTGTCCACCGACAGGAGTAATGAATTAAATCTGATACGTAGAGGAGGATAATTAAAGGAAATATAAATATACTATAGGACAACGAAGAACGGACAGGAAAAGGTAATCTTACATTCACTGTCTGGAAAAAATAGGACGAAAGGTGACATAGAAGTCACGGATCTTGTCATGGACCATGTATATTCATTAGTCTGTAAAACTTAATGTTTTATCTATTTTTCTATTGGATTTACCAGTTGTCAACTCCTTGTCAATTTAATACCATACTATCAGAGGAACTAGGAAGTGACACATTACTTCGGATTCAATACTATGGAAGGATTATACAGGTCTATCGTTATTCATGGATCTTCACAAGTAAAAGACTCTGTAGAAAAATGACGAGACTTCTTTTCGACCGTTAGATACGATATCAAAAAGTCCTTTTAACTTCCATGGAATTAAAAATTACTTTTTTTTTACTCCGGGTATTTTATTACAGAGTATTTGATTGAACGGACGTTTCTTTTTTTTGGTTTTTGTTGGTAACGACGAGTGAATATGTATGGATCCAAAGTAGACGGTCGTTACAGTGGTTGTTCCCTTGTCCTTTTTGCTAGAATGACAGGAGAATGCAAGAGGAGATTTCGAATTTATTAATCGAAGGACCCAGATGAAGATTAAATGAGTGTAAAAACCTCTCCCCTTCCCTCTCTGACGAATTATTATCATAAATTTGGAATTCGAAAATTTGAAGACCTATGTCTTAATTTCTTTTTTCGGGATCTCTCTTGGTATTCGTTCTGTCATGTGTTCTACAAAAGATGTGTCGTCTTTTGTTCTTATTCCTTTATTTGATGGTAAATAAGTTGTACCCAATATAGCCGATTCCATCTCTAAATTTTCCTCTACTATATACACTTACACGAGAGGTTGTTACGATTGATATACTGGATGTTACAGTCATTGGAAAAAAACAGGGAACTAATATATTTAATGTCTTCTATGCGAGTCCTTGTAGAGTGAGTTGACCTTCTTTATGAAATATACCTTGTGGTTCATGGACCTTTATAAGAGATCATTCGGTTTTTGTGAGAACATTCGTTTAGTTAGAGACTCCCGGGTTACATCTACGATATTTAAGTACGTAAAATACGTTTTCACTCAACAAATTCATGTGTAAGTCTTCAGTAGGATTTCCCGACCGATTGACCTAAAGTTCGGGTGTATGTTTCTCTTCGTCGTATATTCTTTACGTTCTCCATCTCTTACCCACGATGTTAGAGGAACAAAAATCACGGGTCCCAAGTGATTGTGATGTGTCTCTTTTGAGTTCCAGATTTTGTAATGGGTCTCTGAAAAATCTTTTTCTCCACTTCTTCAATTTGTCGACATTTTCTTGAATAAGGTTTTTCGTATGTCTTACGAAAGTTAAAATCATTTTGATTTAGAATTACCTAATTTAAATGTGTAGATGGTGTCAACAATATTTGGTATTAATTCTCTTAATTGAAAAGTTGGATAATAAGAATGTAAATAAATACTTTTAACTGATAGGAATGATTGTATAACCCTGTCATAAAGGAAGAGGAATTAAGTTCCTTCCTACCTACATTGTCCTTTTATTATGTATACTTCTTTTTACTTTCTTTTACGGTGCCAAGAATTTACTTCATCACCATCTTAAGACTTTCTTTTCTAAAATGTCATTAAAAATCATTTTCGTCTGTTTTTCTGTTGAAAATTTTTATCCTCTTTGACAGGACTTTAAATTTTACAATTTTAGGTGAGAATTGTACGTGTTTATATACTTTTTAGGTCCCGTCTGAAGGTTAATACCAAACTTTTTTTAGGTTGGTTTCAGAAGTTTTATTGAATGTTTATGATGTGTATTTTTCTTCTTTTGAAATACATCACCTTATGTTAGTGAGAGAGAATTCTAAGAAAGTGACTGTGATTCGGTTGCATTGTAATCTCAGTGTAATTGAGAAAGCATTTCTGTGATATAGTTCTTAGATAACATTACAATGATTTACATGTCGTGTAAAAGACAAGTCTGTGTTGACTCGCTGACTTGTGTGTGTGTGTCTCAATATTAATTCTGTGACATATATAATAATCTCCTCGGAAAATTTTTATATTAAAGATGTATGGTGTAGTAGAAACGAAAGTAAGAATTTTCTGCAAAGACAGAGGTATCCTTGTAGTGACACTAGGGGAAGATATAAAACGAAGAGTTAATGTCTACGTGATCGGTGTGACTTCTAAGGTACCTATAATTATGCTTGAAATTGGAATTGAAACCTTGATAGTGGTAGTCTAACACCCTTTTGTAAGACTTATCATTTCAAGGGAATTCCTTTTTTCTTGAAACTAGTCTTGTATCCGGAGTCTAATTGAGTAAGTTAAGTAAGTAAGTTATTAAAATGATAGTAAAAGTCTACAACCGTTCGTTTTTTAGAATTTTAATAGTAGTATAAGATTAATAACACCCCGTACGTAAAGGGGGTTAGTGGAAAAAAATTATATTATTTGGACCATATTTATTTTTGAGTTTTCCCACATTTCACTAACAGGAAGTTTTTTTTTTTTTTTCTGAGTTTTCCAATTTGTTGGACGGGGTTCAGTAGTCACTGTCCTTTTTCTCAATCCCTAGAATTAGTTCCTGTTAGACTGACTTCCGTTATAGTGAAAATCCAAAATGTTATGACGGTATGATTTTGGTTTTATCGTTTTAAGTTAAAGACTTGAAATTTGGTTTATATATAATGGACAAACAATATTTGACACATTTAGTAATATTAGAACCATTAAGTGTTTCGTTAAATTTAAAAGAAAAGGACCTTGAACGGATATCGTTTTGACGATTCGATATGTCAGTGATGATGGACCAAATGTAATTAAAAAAGTCAAATTCTTTGGACCACAAAATCCCGAAGAAACCACCAAGTCACCATTTCTTAGGTGGACAGTTACGTCTGCTGTATCCAAACTATGGACGAGACCCCTCTAGGGTCATTCTTTTTTACTTTAGACCATAAAATAAAAAATCTTTTTTTAGAGTTTATATATTACAATAGGTACCATCGCTGTCTGATGATCCGTCTTTTCAACATATATTTTAAGACCAAAAATCTTCAACTTAACACTGGAAGGGAGAACGGGGTTACGTATACAACTTCCGGATGAGAGGTCATTGGAGTCCTCCACTGGAATAAACCTCTGTCCCAGAAATGTTTCATTAGTTCAATCTCACTTCAATAACCCACCCGAGATTAAGTTACTGAACCACAGGAATAAACCTCTACCTATGTGTGTTCTCCTCTTCCTGTGTACTTGTGCTACTACCGGCAGATACTTGGTTTCTGTTTGCGGTCCTTACCTAGGAAGGGAGTCTCGGGCGTCTTCCTTGACTAGGGTGGTGGTGGAATTAAAACTTACAAGGTCGGAGGTCTTGACACTCTGTCATGTAAAGATAACAACTTTATAGATCAAACACCACGAAACAATGTCTTCCGGATCTTTTGATTATGGTAAAAGTTATCAATGAAGATGACAAAATATTTACATGAACTTTATAATTATGACAGGAGTAAAATTAGATAGTTATTTTCATCGTTTATATCTTGTAAAATATAAGAAATTTTACTATGTTTAGTATGAAAAAAGCCATAGAAGATTTTTCTATTGAGTCGACTTTACCGATAATCAGAGGATCAAGGTGAAAGTATAATTAGATCATTGTGAGTAAGATAGACAACGGGCACCCAGCTTGGTCATTATGAGTAAGATCAACGACGGTCACACAACTTGTCCTCAAATTTCAGTGTTATACATCAGTCAGACTGTCGTGACTGACGTATAAGTTCAAATCATAAAAGTAATTTTTTATTGAGAGTAGGTTGGAGAGTTCGGTTAATGTCTTGTAAAATATATATCTACAATTTTTATAAGTTTGGACAACAATAGGTCTTTATTTTGAGATTCGTGGTTTTTCACGTACAAATCTTTTTTCATACTGATAGAAACAAATTTTTAGGTCACGACCCAATCGACTTTACAATTAAACAAAGGAACTAAGTTTATGACCATTCTCCGATTTAAAATACTTTTTTTTTTAACCCTCAAAAGAATGGTTAAGAACCTAGACCTATTCCGTGAAGTACATTTAATCATATTTTACGAAGATCAAGTTTACCAAGAAAGAACACCTTTCATTATTGAAAACTCTTACCCCGTCCTACCAAGAATGTCTTATGAAGCGTAAGGGACTTTACCTCACCCCTTTGTCAATTTGTCTCTCGAAGGACACTTGGATTAGTGTCTTAGGTAGAACAAAAATTAAGTACTCATCGTTAAAATTTATGGAGATGTGTTTACAATTCTTTTTCTTAATAACCAAAACGATGTTTATTTGTATGTTACTTAAGACTGTCCAAGTTTTATTAAGAGAGGATAATTTTACCCTTTTTAGTGGACTCTCCTCCATATAAAATTCCGGTTAAATATCCCTAAAAACAACAACAAGTGTAGACTCCTGGTTTAAGACAACTAATCAAAGGTTTTGTGAATAGTATACATCGGGAAAAATAAGATCGAGGGAATTTTTATGAAAATTAACCTTTATTAAAGTTTGAGTATCTTTCCACGTTTTATTTTGTTCCTATTCCTTGTCCATGGACATATATAAAATGGTTTTAAACAATGACAAAATTGGGTAAATAAAGTAGTAAGACTCATGTGTATGGGTGACAACATACACATGTAAAAAAAAGACTTGTTCGACACCCACAATGTATGTACTACCGAGAAATGGGGTTTTAAAAATTTCCGTAAGAAGGATTGTCCCTGTAAGAGATTATATTGGTATCATATCGATAGATGAAATATTTGAAATTATGAATTTAGATATTTGGTTTGAGGTTCAAAAAGTCAACTACTTGTTACAGGAAATATCATAAAAGAGAATGTCCTTCGAAATTTTCGATGTTTTCGTTAAGATAGTAGGATAATTAATACGTACCAAACTTTTACAGTGAAAATACCTGGAAAAGGAGATAGGATGTTGATGGAGGATGAAAGAATAACATCAGTGATCTTATATAGATTTGAAGGTTACACAAAAGAATATTTAAAAAAACCTAGTGAATATGTGAATTGACTTTAATTGAAATTTTTTATTATAAAGAACGGAGTTTCAACTGTAATTGTGTACAGGACGTTTTGGAAGGTTAATCCAACTATTAGGTATAAAAACTTTAAACGTGTTTTTACAGTTGAAGATCCCCTACACATCTTGTGTCTTGTTTTAGAATTTTCGTTGAAGTTTTGAATTTATGTTCAAATGAAATAATATGTTTGATGTAGATTTTTCAGTTTATATCATAGTTTATGTCTAAAAATAAAACCTTCCTTTCATTTGTTAAATTTACGAGACGTCAAATACCTTTTCCTTTACGATTACATTTTCGTGTTTTTCTGATCGAATATTGTCTTTACTTTTATTGTTTCACGATTAACAGAAATGATAATCTTACAATGTAAATTTATATGTCCTCTTTTACTCGATTTCATGTAATAGAGTATGTTACAATAATCCTTATATCGAAGCATATAAGAAAAATCACCTATTAAACCGTCATAATTCAATTTTATTACAAGTATTGGGAGACCGAGTTAAAGTCAGGATGTATCAATGGAATCTATATAGTTTGTGTTGGTTTGTTCCTCTATACATGTTCCTATCAGGATTATCGTGAACGAATTTTGTCCTTTTTGTATTGAATTGTTATATGACCAATTTAATACCGTGGATGTTAACAGACTTTTCAATGACAGACAACTATACCTTTCCACTATATATAAACTTTTACGTTAAAAATGCCTATATATGTGTACTAGTACATTTATAAAATTTTCATGTACAAAAATAAACCTATAACTTTCTTTTACTGACCTATCTAGCTACACACACACGAGTCAGTACAGGTTGAGAAACACTGGGATACCTGACGTCGGACGGTCCGACGAGATAGGTGCCTTAAAAGGTTCGTTCTTATGATCTCACCCAATGGTAAAGGAGGAGGTCCTCCTATTGATATATGGGTCAACAATTGTTCTCAATAGAGTTATTTTACCCGATTCTCTCAACCTCATATCGTTTATGTCCAGAAAAAAATTCAAAAATATAAAGATATGACACTAAATATAAACTTTGACTCTTACAAAATGAAAATATTATTTTATAATTGATTTTTATACGGGAAGTACCAAATGTCTATATAGTACAAAAATATAATAGGAACAAAGATTTTATGATTTCACAAACTGTTCAAATTCCTCATATTTAAGGAGATTAAATTTTTTCATCCAAGTTAAAGAATAAAACTATTCGAGATTGGTTCCGAAATTTTCATTGAATGGGTCAAGGTAGAAGTTTTCTCCAGAAGGTAGAATTACACTAACTTATCCCTTGTTACAGACAATACCTTTTAAGTGCGTGAAATTTACGACCGCTCTCTTAACGTGTGACTTTTATTCTACCTATGGTATAAATTTAGTTTTTTGTGGTTTGTATGGGGTACAATGGTACTGACGAATTGTTTCAACAATATTATTTTGACAAGGTAAATTTTTAAAAGACCCAAAAACCATTATTGATGCATTTTAAAATTTCACAGTCTCGTGAGAAGGACACTGAAATGTTTTTAAATACATTTTATAAAAAATTAGAGTTTTTTTATTAAAATTTACCCTTATTAGTATTCTTAAGTATTTTATTTACAGAAAGTCATATCAATTACTGTATGTCAGGATACTATCGTATTTTTGTTTACCCTATCTGTATTGGAAATAAATAGTCGTTATTAAAGTTAAAGTCAAGTCAACAAGTCAACACAGGTCGAGAAACGTTGAGGTACTTAGCGTCGTGCCGTCTGGAGGGACAGGTAGTGGTTGAGGGGCTCAAATGAGTTTGAGTACAGGTAACTCAGCCACTACGGTAGGTCAGTAGAGTAGGAGACAACAGGGGAAGAGGAGGACGGGGATTAGGGAGGGTCGTAGTCTCAGAAAAGGTTACTCAGTTGAGAAGTGTAGTCCACCGGCTTCATAACCTCAAAGTCGAAATCGTAGTCAGGAAGGTTACTTGTGGGTCCTGACTAGAGGAAATCTTACCTGACCAACCTAGAGGAACGTCAGGTTTCCTGAGAGTTCTCAAAAGAGGTTGTGGTGAAATCGAATAACAACTCACCAACCTGGTCTATTATTTAATTTTTCAAGAAACTCCGGATAGTGGTATAAAGACCGTTTTATATGTAAGATTTTAAAAATTTCTGATTAATAGTATGGACATTACGTGTAGGAGAACGTTGTCGAAGTAGTCGTAAATTACACCATGAATACAGAAATTCTTTCTTAAATCACTAAACGAGAAAGTGTCGTCCTTAAGCACAACGAGGGGGATGTTAAAGATATGATGAATACAGAAGTGCGACATTCAGACCTTTTGTTTTACAAAGTTTTTAATTCTGTCAGAAATATTTTTTTCCCTTGTCATCTGAGACCTTTCATGAAAAAATTTTTTTACTTAAAAAATTAAATGAGTTTTGTTTCCGTCTTGTTTTTCTTTTATTTTTATTTAAACCTTTTTTCGTTTTAAATTATCTATAATAGATGTATAGTCCGTGACATGAACCAGGTCTACTACTTCACTGGCATTTTGTCTGTTCGTGAAGTACCTGAATTTTCTTTGACAAGTCTCCGGAAGTAAAAAAGATTGAAGATGGAGTGTTTAAGGGTGTCCTTGATCAAAAATTAACCAGTACTTTTTGGAATTGTTTTTCGTCAGTACAAGAGTCAAGATGAAGACTAGTTAGAAATTTTTGAATGAATATTTTTATGGAAGTTTATTGTTCGTAATCAAAATACTACATTTGTCATGCCCGGTCCTGCTCAAAAGTATTTGAGACTACAGATCACCGGGAACAGAATACTTTTTTCCTACTCAATATTTGCGGAAGAGATTTTATTCTTTATGATTAGAATTTTTTTTGGGTGTGTACTGAAAAAATAACGAAAATGTTTAAAGATGGGGTAATTTCATTGTGGTACCATGTCAAAACTACCAATCAAGTCCTTGAAAGTGAATGATCGAACAAGGTAATGACGAAAATTGCCACCAAGTTGAGACCGATTCTCCCTTCGTGTATTAACAAGTTTAACTCGGGACACCCTTTTACTTTGTCTTCAGTAATAAATCTCCATATTTTTAACTCGTATTGAAGACTTTATTGTCTTACTTTTTTTAATCTGTGCTAGGTTTGTATTTTACTCCTTTATGAAAAGTTAACTTTTGTATGTACCATGGACAAGTAAAATGATCTTTGTAGTTCCAGTAAGTACTTTGTGAGTTACAAGTCACCTTCTAGACTACGTAAACGTGAGTAATCGAAGAAATCAAAAAGTGTAAGGACTATATTTGCGTTGTTCCGGGCTCTCAAAAGAAAGTGTAAATAGAATATAAAACAGAACTTGAGAAGTGTCTTCATCAGATGATTTTGGAGTAGTTTCAAGGACGGTGGGTTTATACCTAGTTTCCATCATCGGTTCTGGACAAATTAACTTTTTGGTCTTGACTTCAAAGTCTTTATAATGTACGAAAGATTTTGATTTGGAGGGACTTTTTTGGAAAATTTGAATTTTGGTTTCTTGAACAGTTTTTAGTGTCCACACGGTTTAAACCTTAGTGAATATAATTAATAGTATAAATCGGTTGTATAAATAGGTAAGTCTTAATAGATGAAATATCTGGATATATGGATACACTCTCTCATTGAAATTAAGACTTTTCAACTCAACATCACTGATTTTCAAGTAATAGAGTGTAGGAAACCAAGATGTTGGCGTAACTTGTCTACCCGGTTTTTGGTTCAAATTCTCTCGTTTCTTTCTCAGGATTCATACATTGGTTTGTGTTTTGTCGGTTCTCCTCGGTTAGGTTTCTAATTTATATTTTATAAAATTAACTAGTTTGTACCTTGAGACGAGTCACAAACAATACACCACCGGACCTACCCTCCCCCTCAAACTCCCTCTTTACTATTTACAAATACATACCGACTCAGGGAAGTCACAAGTGGGTTTTGATAGTGTTGTGACTATTAACCGATATGAGGTTATGTTCGTGTTTTATTTTTCACGAAAATTTTTTCAAGATCTTTTTACAAAATGTTTAAATGTTTAGTTCTTAATGACGGGGGTGAGGGGATTTTTCGGTCTGATAAAAATATTTGTATATCTTCCTTGTTTTCTCGTACATTCCTTGGTATTTTCTTTTAAATTTTTTTTTTACTTCTCCTCTCTGTTCTTAAATTATGCGAACGACTTGTTGACCGGAGTTGATTCGTCAGATTATCTTTTCCTCGTCTTTTCAGTGTGTGAAGTTACTATATCGAGAACTTTGGTATCTTGGTTCTGTAGATCAGATAGAGGGACACCGTCTGCCATTTTTATTGATCAATATTATCAGTAACGGTCTTTCATCTCAAGGTGCAACCACACAAAGTCGGAAAAAGTATTCCTACCCACCACCTTATCACCATTTGTAGTGTCAACCTACACTTGTATCAGACTCCCCCTACAATAGGGTGTCTAATTGTACCTCTTAGTTACTTGTCTGTGAGGATATAAGTGATACTCATTGAAGGGAAATTAAAATACTAATGTTCCTATAATTATATCATTATATTTGAAGTTGTGTTTTCCGAGATTTTCCAAGACCCATCGGGTTTCGTAAATTAGAAGACTCGTTTAAGATATGTACACCCATTGTCCCTGTCTCACACACACATTCAGACCCATTCTATTAATTACATTTTTACTTATATTTTGGTTTCCGATATTTTTCTATTCGTACCTCTCCATTTATTGTGGTGTAACATCTTTTAAAACTAACCCTAAGAACCTATCTTTTCAAAGATTTCTGTTATCATTAGTAAAATCTTCTACAAAGGATACATGTAAATATTTGTACATTAAATACGAGGGACTATCCACTGTTTGTGGAGTTGTGATTATTTTTTATCGATTGTGTATTATTGATGTTACACCATAAGGTTCGTAGAATATTTGAAATTAAGTAAAGTAGGAGTTTTTAAGATACTCTATGACTATTATAGGAGTCCACTCCTCAGACTCTAAACCCCTCCAATGTATTAGACGAGTTCCAGTATCAAAAATTCACCGTCTTGGTCCCAAATTTGGGTACGTAATGTCAAGAGGTAAATGAGATTATACGAGAATTGGTAATATTAATTTATATCGTTTAGTAAATAAATGAATGAAATTCAAAAGGAAACAATTTTCGTGTTTGGCTCTGGACTATCCGTCTTACAGGGTATAGTTATTTATAATGTAAAGAACCAAAGAGTAGATTACCTCCTTCTAGGACAAATATTTAAGGTATACGATCACGTTGATACGTTCTTGTTTCTTACTCTAATCGTTTCGTTAGCGAACCTTTTGTTATTTATTCAGTACAACTATGATGGAAAATCAATCGAAGTTTCATTTTATTGAAAAGTGTTAAACCAATTACAAAATAAAAAAGATGGGATATTACAATTACTGAACTCAGTTACATTCTGTACAAATTAGAGACGGTTTTACGACATGAGGTTTTACTATTCGAATATTCTATAGTCCTGTATTGTCTCAATAATTTTTATTTACGGAACTTGCTTAACCTTTTTTTGATATTATAAAATTACTGTCACTAAAAGTTTAACGTTTGACGAGTGGACGTCATCAAAGTAAGTAATTGGAATTTGTTAAATTTGGACGTTGGACCCGACGTCGGTAGTGTCTAGAAGAGAGTCGTAGTCACTTTTTCGATCCTTAGACCATAACGCTTTGTTATTAGTTCACATAATCAAGTAACATTATGTAAAATGAATTTGTAAAGTGGTTGACTTTTACTTTTATTAATGTGGTTTTGAATGTGTTTCATTATTTACCACAAGATTAATTTATTTACTCTTTTTTATGACAAAACAAAACAAAAATCCAACACGAATCAGCGAGACGACGACGATTCAGTGGAGTCAGTACAGGTTGAGACACGCTGGGGTATCTGTCGTCGGGTGGTCCGAGGGGGTAGGGACCCTAAGAGGTCCGTTCTTGTGACCTCACCCAACGGTAAAGGAAGAGGTTACGTACTTTCATTTTTCATTTTCACTTCAGCGAGTCAGCACAGCCTGAGAAGCGCTGGGGTACCTGACGTCGGATGGTACGAGGAGGTAGGTACCCTAAAAGGTCCGTTCCCATGAAGTCAACACAGGTTAAGAGACACTGGGGTACCTGACAAGGGACGTGCCCCTAAGAGGTCCGTTCTTATGACCTCACCCAACAGTACGGGAGGAGGTCCCCTAGAAGGGTTGTGTCCCTGACTTGGGTCTAGAGGGTGGAACGTCCGTCTAAGAAATGATAGACTCGGTGGTCCCTTCGCGGGGGGGGGGGAAAAAAAAATTCCAACAGTTAACGACATAGTTTTCAAAATGGATTTCATACTTGTGTTTAAATTTCGTTAATCATTTTATCTCATTATGACATCTTAAAGTTTTTGTACAAGTAGATTTAGGTAGAGTACAACCAGAGAAGATATTTTTATGTATAAACAAATATAAATTATTACTTTGTAATTGTTGGTTCTCAGACAATTTTACTCTAACCATTTATACAATATAGGTGTATTTCTTTAGACTGCACCTACAATCTTAGTCTAGTTAGACTTGACAGTACCTTATCATAGAAATAATGTAATTTTTTTCCCCCACGTACATATCGTATTAAAGTAAAAAAACACACATATATGATGATCTTCTTATGTGAGGGTTTACAAATGTTACCAATATAAGGTTTTCCTCCCCCTTGATATAACGTCCCCCGAATGCTACTCGTAGACAAAGAAATATTTAGTGGTTTTTTGTAATCCAATACAAAGATAATTTTTATTTGAGTATTAAATTTTGTATTAATTCTAGTGTATATGAATCATAATAGTTTCATTCTTCGTGAGAGGAAATCAGATGTCTAAATATTTGTTGACTCATGTAAGTACATGTTTTACTGAACCCCGAGAAGGTTAAAGTTCAATTGACGAAAGACTTAAATCTTTAAAGTAAATTATCTATTATTGCGATTTTCTTGAACTTAAAACTGTTCAGACATATAGGACTAAAACCATGATAGGAAGACTATTTTTACATATAATATTCGATACCAAGTGAATTATAAGTGACCCTTGAATACATGGTCCACGAAAAAATCGGTACTCCCTATACTGTCATGTATTTTGTCTTTTTTTAAGGGGAACATATCGAGTGTGTCCGAATAACGTGATTAATGTTTCAATTATTACCGGTTCTTTAAGTGACGGTATAAGACTATGATTAAAGACTGTATTAATGATTTAAGTGACTTCTCAGTATTATAAAATAAGAAGACTACTACACTCCCTTGAAGACATCGGTTCAAATTGTCATGATTTATATAAGTGTAAATCCACTGTTGTATATTGAATTTTAGATCAACAGTTATAGATCGCCCTAGAGTTCTCTATTTTCTGTCCCATTTACTAATTTACAATTCTTAGGAATTTTCTTTCTAGAAAAGAAAGACTTTTTATGACGTACTAGATTGGATATACACCTTAGACTTCTTCAGTTTAAGTATCCTATCTTATTTTACCATCAATAGTCCCTATCCCTTCACCCCCTTTAGTCTTCAGTTACCAGTTTCACATATTTTAAAATAAATACATCTTATTGAAAATCTTTAGATTACATATCGTACCAATGTCAATTATTATGACATAATATACGACTTTAAACGACTCTTTCATCTAGAGTCCATGAGAACGGTGTGTTTGTGTTTTTTTCCATTGATATCCTCTATCTATATAATTAAACAAACTGATATCACTAGTAAAAGTAGTACATATAGTTTCGTGGTACAAAAAATGGAATATAAGTTTGATAAAAATGGAAATTTCGAATTCAACTAAAAACTCCCCACTATTTGTACAAATAATATGACTGACACTACTACAAAGTGCCCATATAAGTATACAGTTTTGAACATATGTATACGTATACATGATTTCATATGTGTAATTTATGTAGATTAAATAGTAAAAATTTTTTCCTAGAAAAGAAGGCCTATGTCTTATATGTGTTAGAGTTTAAAGGTCGACCCGTAAAAGTTGGAAACTACAATTTACAATTCCAAGGGACCTCAACCCTACAAATTCGCGGTGGATCTTTCTAAGAATTCCCATTCACCGTCCATATTGTTAGTGGTTGATTAGTGTATGTAATCAATAAAAAAAAAAAAATTTCTAATCGACTAATAGTGTTAATTGAAATACCCTTTGAGTTAGGACTTGAAGTGGTTTACTTTTTTTAAAAATTGTATTTTCTTTTTTAACCTCCAATAAATGATCTATTCCCTTCTTTTTGTAAAGGTATATTGTAATTATGTGACCTTTTATACTAAGTTCTCACAAGTCATGACTCCATTTTGAATGACTTTAGTGTGTCAGTCGATGACCAAAGAAGTTTCGTAAAAGACTTCAGAGAAATTCGAATCGGTTATCGTAGGGTCATTGGACGAGTTAACGTTTTCCAGAAAGAAGAAGATCCATAGCGTGGACTTCGGGTTCACCTTTATAAATTACTCAGTAAATAAGTCGATCATAAATTACTTTTTCCGTCTCAGGAATGAGTTACTTGAATGTATGGTTTTTATAACGAGATCATAGTAGTATAGAGTAGAGACACTTCAAGGTCACGAAATGGGTATCATAATGTTGGTTTTATAGTTCAGAAATGGACGAGGTCTAGGGGTAGAGGGTGTTTTTGTTCAAAATAGTAAATGATAAGAACATTTGTTTATTTCCCTTTTTCCAGTTTAATAGAAAGAAATTTTACTTTCGCAATCATTATATCAAAACACTTTTCTTTTACTCTTGTGTCCTTTTTTTTTAGAAATAAATTTATTCCTTGAAGTATATGTAATGAGGTTCCGGAGTCCCCTATTAATGGTTCTGGAGTCCCCTATTAATTTGTAATCTCTACGTATGTACCTTAAAAAATTAAAATTTTTTATTGTTAAAGTATGTGTGCAAACTGATCAAACTTAAATTCATGTATTTTACTTTGAAATGTCACGAACTGGCTCCTTATGATACGAAATAAGTTTATTCGTTTGAGAAAGTGTTACTGTTGGTGTTATAAATATTCGTTGTCTTTCAATTGAATCTGGGGTATGTTATTGATGTTGATTGAATGTCTTCTTTTCTGATCCATAAAGTAGAGACATAGGGGTTCTTGTTCATTAAAATACGATTTTGTGATTTGAAACCTTCTCGAAATTTCTTGAAGAGTCCGTCATGTTACATAAATAAATTGACACATTTATACTTATTATTATATTTTAAATGATACTTTGTCTGGATTTGAACTATAGGTAAACAAAGGTTTAGTTAAATGTCCATTCAGATTTTGGTTCTTAACGTACTTTAATATACTTTAAATTTGTGTTCTTCTTTAGTTCGTGTGGTTTTATTCCCTTTTACTTAGTTCATGGTACACAGAATCAGACTAATATCCTCCGTGTTATTATGTCTTAAAAAAACTTCTTATATTTTCAATCTACTTTATTTGTAGTTTCGTATAAGTTTGTTTACAGTCTTTTTTATTTACTTATTTGACGAACTCCGTGACTTACGATTTCTAGAAGTCAGAAGTTTCCTACTTCTTTGAATCAAGTTGCGTACCAACTAACTACAAAAGTTTCGGAGAAGTTGATCGAATGTATGTGAGTGATGTTGACGTATTTTTAATATAGTGAATTTTTAATCCAAAACTGAAAGACATTTTTAATAAAACAAAAATTAGTTTGATGAGTGTTTCGTATTAAAAATTAAAAGAAAAATTTCTTATTTTGTGAAATCATCAAATCTTATTTTGACAAGGTGTATCAGTAATTGACCTTCAATTGTATAGATTTCCTGTGTACTTGTAATGAGAAATAATGTAAATAACGATAGTATTGGGTAGTCGAAGGATGAGTCGTACAGAACTAGGTGTTTAAAGTGGATTTTATACTGAAGGATTAAAAGTTAAACAGGAATTAAAGAATAGCACAGAAAAAAAACTTGATGACAATTCAGAGTACAGAGGAAAGATGTTAAGTAGTAGGTAGGACATCAGTCTTAGGAGAAGATTTGTACCTTTATACATGTGGAATTTTGTATACATAGTTAAACTTTTAGTCGATAATTTTAAAAATCGAGATTCTATATTTAGAATGACGTATTTCAAATAAGAAGACTTCACATGTTAATTCACCAAAATCACACAAGTTTGAACATATGACTAATGGTGATTGACATCATGTAAAAGTAGTAAAATTTTTCTCACAGGGTAATCATCGTCGTCTTCATCTCTATGGGTAAGGATTGTTAATTCTTCATCTCTATGGGAATTAAGGATTGTAGGTATTCAGATAAAAGACACAGATGACTAAACGTAACTAAGACCTCTCGGTGTGTTCACTTTAGTGTTTTATGCACCGGAAAATATAACAAAGAAAGGGGGGTCAATCGTACAAAAGATCTATGACAGGAAAATACCGGTTTATTATGTACGGTGACCTATTGATATGGTGCAAAACAAGTATATGAGTAGTCGACCACCTGTGAACCAAACAAGGGTGAAGAACCGATAATATTTATTACAATAATACTTGTAATCACATGTTTAAAAACACACGTGTTCACCAAATTAAGAGAATACATGTGTATGGATTATCATCTTGACGATTCAGTATATTAGACAAAACCCCATAAGACAATCAAAAACAATTGGTTAGATGTTAAGAGAGTCCTATATCTTCATTTTTGGATCTTAGGTAGAGAATGAACCTTCTTCTCAAACGAAATTATAAGGATTGTGTTCTAAGAAGATTTAAACTCGTTTGAGTAATATCGTCAATTATATGAAAACCCGGATAAAAAGATTTAGTGTATACGGAGACGGAAACAGGGAATTTTTACCAAGTGGAGACTTTCAAGAGGTTTATTATTATGGAAAAAGAACTGTTATTTTCATAAACCTAATTTTTCTAATAATAAGATTTATTCTAAAAAAAACACGTAAGTGATTTCGTGTGATGTTTTTGACGGACAAAGAACGATACGTATATAAAGTGGATTTCCTTTTATCCAATTTAAAAAAATTTTCATAAATTTTTATTCGTTATAATGACGTAAACCAAAGAAATTAAACTTGTTTACGAACGTAAGGTTCTTATATTTGAATGGAATTGGGGACGTGAAGGTAAGCCGTAGAAGACGTCGAGTATCCCTTCGGACTAGGAAAGTCAAACGTGTTATCCTAGTAGTTTTCTAGCGGGTACTTCAAAAAACTTTGGCACTTAACATAAAGAATGTAAGCACTGATAGACAACCGTCATTTGTAAAAATATTAATGACTTAATTACGTTTCATGTGGTGCGATCATAAATTCTTAGTGGTTCAGAGGAATAGGATATGTAGACGTATTCAAGTCTTAATGTGTGATAGTAGATTAAAAAACCAAAGATTAACTATCTCCAGAGGAACCTGTCGTTCCTATAGGTTGGTCAGTTAGCATTTCCTTTAGTTGGGACGTATAATTAACCTTCCTGACCACGATTTCGACTTCGAGGTTATGAAATCGGTGGACTAAACTTCTCGGTTAAGTGACCTTTTCTGCGACTACGATCCTTTCTGACTCCCGTCCTCCTCTTCCCCCGCTGTCTCCTACTCGTCCAACCTACCGTAGATGAGTTACCTGTACGCGAACGCGTTTGAGGTCCTCTGTTTATTCCTGTCCCTTTGGACCGCACGACGTCAGGTTCCCCAGTGTTTCTCAGTCTGTGTTGTGTCGTTGACTTGTTTAACTATTTTTTGGTGATAGAGGATGGGAACCTTACAATTTTTGTTTTAATTGACAGAAAATTTTTCTTGTTTTGAAGTTTTGAAGAGTTTATGTTACTTTTAGATAGATGTTGAGTAAATAAACCGAAAGAAGTTCTGAAAGTCCGATTACTTAATCATAAAAAATAAAGAAAGGTGAAAGTAGACACAAAAATAATTATAAATGTGATACAGAAAATAGTGGGACAAAAAGAAAATGTGATTTATAGAAGTACTTGAAATAGTACATAATGATGTAACGAAGGTGACGATTTTTGAAGAGGATCCGATCATTTAATTTTTAGGAAGGTATATCGTACGATTCAATTACGCAGAAGTAAACTTTTATCGAATATAAAACCGTTTCATCAAAAAAGAAATAAATCTTGTACATCAAGTTTGATGTCTTATAGTGACTCTAGGTCAACAACAGGAGAATCACTGGAAGTTAATATTCTACTTTTGATGTCCCTACGACTTAATGATACAACTAACGACATCGAAAAATCCTTTTTATTGAATATCAAACGAAGGAAGTCTCTGAGATTCGGGATACTATGGAATTTAGTCGGTCTTATGCTCTTCATTGGAAATCACTTCCCCAGTAAAACCGTGTTTGTAAACCAATACACGTCATACTTTTACCTTTTCCCTCCTTTTTTTGTAAGTGTGAGTCCGACTGACATTCTGTTAAACTAAATGTTTTAGAATTGTTAAGGACCTATTTACTCAGTTAATACAGATGTTTCAGTACTTTTTTTTTACCGAGGTAATTTGTCAATAAAACATTATTTCTTTTCTGAGCCCATATATAATTTTACATTTTTTATTGACAATTCCCGTAAACCAAGTACCGTTATTTGTTTCAGATTCTTTTTGCTTGGACATCGTACCTTACAATTTTACTTACAAAATACGTTTTCCTAAAGTCTTCGGATCTTTATACTTATGAATTTGTCTAAGGTACATTTCACCGTCGGTGTCTCTTAATTGAGACTTTTGGTCAAAGAGGTTAAAAAAAGGTGGAAGAAATTGTTTCTGTAGTAAGTGAACAACATCTTCATACATAAGATCTATCGTATAGGGAGTAATTTTCACTGGTATGTCCCTTTTGGACTGCGGTAAACTGTCGTATTGGATTGGAGTGTCGATTCTAAAAATTTTTTTATTTTAAGTTCTTTATGAAATGTTAGGTTTCGTTTTATGTAAATCATTCTATGTTTCTATAATCCTAGACAGTTGAAGAAATAAGAGAAAAAAAGTGAAAATTAATATATTTGACCCTCGAATCGACGGTAATATTTCAATTAAGAAGGACATTCAGTTTTGTAGATGTAATTGTTGAGTGGACCGAGAATCGACGTAAAGGTTACCGAGCACAAGAACTAGGGTTTCTATATGTGCGAGACTTGTCTCTTTTTTCTTTTTCACAAAGGTTCCATAAAAATATAATTACATGATGATGACACGAAGAGAAATATGTTTTTACTTAAATTCCTACTTATATTAGTACATTATAAGTTTTGTATCCAATAACTATAGTCTTAAAATGTATAAAAATTTGAAAGGATTCATTATCTTATCAACAGTCTTATTTACGATGTTAAATTTTTTTACACGATTATCAACCGTTGTTATATAACCAGGGGTTTAATAAAATAGCCAAGGGTTTAATAAAAAGTTTTTAAAGTCAATTCAGATACTGAACCTAGATTTAGGACCGAGACGGTGAATTGTCGGCTCATTAGAACATCCTTAATGGATTGGTAATAAACGGAGTCGAAGGGTCGACTTCTGTCACAACTATTATTATGGATGAGTCTCTCCACACACTTCTAAATCACTCACTGATATCCATTTACTAGAGACCTTGGTCTCTAGTTTAACGGTTGTTGGCCTAGTAACTTTTTCGTTCTCTCAAGGTCTTTTTGTAGACGAAATAACTGATACGGTTTCGGAAACTGACACACCTTTTAAGAATCTCTCTACCCTTATGGTCTAGCGGACTGGACGGAGAACTCTTTAGACATACGTCCAGTCCTTCGTTGTCAATCTTGACCTGTACCTTGTTGTCTGACCAAGGTTTATCCTTTTCCTCATACAGTTCCGACATATAACAGTGGACGAATAAATTAAATATACGTCTCATGTAGTACTCTTTGAGACCTGACCTACTTCGTGTTCGACCTTAGTTCTGACGACCCTCTTTATAGTTATTGGAGTCTATACGTCTACTGTGGTGGGAATACCGTCTTTTGCTTCTTGATTTCTCGGAGAACTACTTTCACTTTCTCTCACTTTTTCAACCGAATTGCGAGTTGTGAGTCTTTTGTTTCTAGTACCGTAGACCAGGGTAGTGAAGTACCCTTTATCTACCCCTTTGTCACCTTTGTCACAGTCTGAAATAAAAACCCCGAGGTTTTAGTGACGTCTACCACTGACGTCGGTACTTTAATTTTCTCAGACGAACGAGGAACCTTCTTTTCAATACTGGTTGTGTCTGTCGTATAATTTTTCGTCTCTGTAACGCAACGGTTGTTCCCAGGTAGAATCAGTTCCGATACCAAAAAGGTCATCAGTACATACCTACACTCTCAACCTGATATTTCTTTTGACTCGTGGTTTCTTAACTACGAAAACTTGACACCACAACCTCTTCTGAGAACTCCCAGGGAACCTGATGTTCCTCTAGGTTGGTCAGGTAAGATTTCCCTTAGTCAGGACTGATGAGTAACCTTCCTGACTACCACTTCGACTTTGAGGTTATAAAATCGATGCACTACACTTTTTGACTGAGTACACTTCTCTGGGACTACGACCCTTTCTGACTTCCGTCCTCTTCCCCTACTGTCTCCTACTCTACCAACCTACTGTAGTGGCTGAGTTGCCTGTACTCAAACTCATTTGAGGTCCTCAACCACACCTGTCTGTCCGGACCTCATAACGTCAGGTATCCCAGTGTTTCTCAACCTGTACTGACTCGTTGACTTGACTTGACTATCCATTTACTTCTTATACAACAAAAATAATGACGTAAATTTACATAATTATTAAGACGAATATTTGCACATCTCATGGTAAAAATAGTTTTTTGGTAAAGTACGACACTAAGTTCTTTTACAAAGGTACCAAAGTTACAATTAATGTCCAACATTAAGTCAACATTAAGTAAGTTAGTTGTTTATGAATGTCCGTAACACAAATATGATCGATGTTAGGCTACACGAACCTCTTAAATCAGATAGTTCTTTTAGTTGTATGTGATCGTTTTTTTCTTTTATTAGTGAATATCTATTATTTCGAATCTTTTTCGTTCATCTTCTACACTAAAGAATTAATTTTGAACTTTCTTTCGTAAAATTGTACATCCCAAAATACCTTTTCCTGTAATGGTCATATATCCATATGGCAGATAAGAGTTATATTGTCGGACTCACTAGGAAAATTTCTGTCTTTCAGGAGACGATTTTTGGGACGTTAACACAGGACAAAGGGGTTGTCGGTTATTTGCCGGTATCAAACGAAACATCGACGAGATGGGACATTGAAGTCATAAGTCCTGTCACCGTCGACTCTATTTTCCTTTTCCTTAATTCTCTAAAATCCTCGATTTTGAGTTTCCTGAACCACTACTTGATCTAGAAGTCTCACGTTGTCCGTCGGTGGTCTGTGTGTACCGATAATGTTTACGTCGATCAGACATATCCATTGCGCACGATTGACTGATATGGTGACCTCCGGGTGACGCCGATCAGACTTAACTCTACATGAATTTCATACTTTGTTATAGAATAATTAAATTTTTGTGACTAATGTACGACTTTATTCTAAGACTTATATGACTCAATTTAGTTCATATAATTTTAATAAAACATAAAAATAACTTTGATAATCTTATAAAATTTAATACACCGAGTGTATATAAATAAAAATGACTTGTCACGACCTTATTCATTATCCTTCTCCATTCATTGTTATTGTTGTATGTCCAAAGGTCAAACGTAACCTCCCATTTATCGACACGGTACGTTATTCTGTCTTTTACGACATTCTCCCTGGACAAACCCCTACCTGGTAGTGGTCAAGATAAAACCGATACAACTCTGACTTCACGGAAACTATATAGGTTCCTCCTTAAATGAATCTTGATTTGCAATTTACACTATTTGACTATATACTGTCTTATCTTCAATGAAAATTAACACTAGACCATTTTTATCCATTTATCCTATATAATTCTTAGTCACCAAGTCCACTGTGGAAGTAAAGAGAACGTTTATTAAGGAACTAAGTTGTATCAGAGACGGTCTCATCTGAGACGTACGGACTATGTCTTTAGGTACTTCTACCAACCGTAAGGTAAGATTTGAGTCTCTTTATACCTGAACGGTAGAGAACCGGTCGAAATAGAACCCTCAACTCTGGGTAAAACGACAGTTGAGGTAATAGACCTATGTGAAACTTTTTGAAAATTAAAAAGTCATGTTCCGATAGTAATGAAATTACGTGTCTTTTAGACTCCAACTAAGAGTTCTCAATTTGAAGACAATTTTGAGAGTCTAGGTTCATTCTGACTAAGTTGATAGTAAATAACAACATAAGTGACATAAACGACATAAGCCCCAACATAAAGTGACTTTATACAAAATACGGATATAGAAAAGTACTTCTTTCGATGTCAATAGTAGTCTGTAAGAGAAATCCATTTTCGTCTGTTGAACATTTCAAGTTTTTAAATTGCAATATTGAACTTTTATGGGTCAAAACTACTCTTTTGGGAGGAGTGTATGACGTACGTACGATTCAACAAAATCAGTATATACTGAGGGACGCTGGGGTGGTTGACATCGGGTGCTGAGGAGACAGGTACCGTAAGAGATTCGTTCTTATTATTTCACCCAACGGTAAAGGAAGAGGTCGATTTCCAGGAAGAGTGTATGATTTCCAGAAGTTTAAGGGAGTTTAAAAAAAAGGGGGTTCTAAGATATCGTGTCGGTAATTTATTTATAGACAGTTCCTGAAAGTCTTTTTAGTTTCATTAAATTTATGGGTAAGAGAAAGTTTTAAAATGGAAAGTCATTATGGTTCCGTTTGTCTGTATGATATATAATCCAACTGTGTTTTCAAAAAGATCTTTTCCTATAAGTTGTCAAATAGGTTGATATATAGTGTTTTAGGTTAATGTGAAAGATATCTAATAAAGTTGATGATAAATCTTTTAGGTAAAATATGGATTTTCTTTTTTTTTCACAGATGTTACTTCGAATTTGGGTAATATAAATCCGACTACAACGGTAACACTGTCATCAGTATCTGAGAGTTTCTTACGGTGTTTTAATTTGTTTATTCATCTTGAAGATTTACAAGACATGTTGAAAATCATCTCCTCCCCGTAATTTTAGTTTTCTGTCCTACAATGAATTCTTTCAACATAAACATAAAAGGGGATTTTAGATTTTAATTGACAGAGAGAATATTTCGGTTCGTACCAATACAACCTCTTTTGTGTGTGACGGTTGTCTGGTAGTTTGAAGAGTGGATTCTCCAGTTGTGAGATCTGAACAAAGAAACATTTAGAGGTGATTCCTTAGTTTTGGAGAACTAGGATAGTAGCTGTGAAATTTTATCGAGACAAAAATCTTTAAAGACGAAAGGGAACGGTCAAGGTATTCTAGTGTTAATGATAAATATCAGAGAAGACGATAGTGACTCATCTACGTTTCTTTATATTATCGACTTAATTACTATATTCTCCTGTTAGTTAACCAAATTTATTCCCCAAACAAGGAATGTGCCGGTTGAACCGAGACTTAGTTTGACAGTTGGCGACTCCTTGAGGAAAGTTGATATCAACGGTTCTACAGATATCTCGTCCTAAAGAGTCAGAACCATTATGTCTGTAAACCCCGATTAAAAAGCAACTCCCTGACCCCGTTAAAACACGGGACATCCTAAAATCTTCGTAGAGACCGGAGATGGACGATCTATAGTGATCGAGAGAAGGCAAGGGAGAGGGGCACACTGTTGACGTTCATAGAACTCTGTAACAGTCTACGCGGGATCCCATGTTTTAGAGGTCAACTTTTGGTGACGTAGTAAAGGGTTGATCATAAGACATGTTTCATTAGGGAATCGCCAAGTTTATTAGACTCCTTTTGTAAGAAAAGATAAAGTTACGGAGATTTGTTTAATTCCTAAACTCTGAAACTGTCATCTTTGTACACTAATAATAAAGAGTTTGCATTGATAGACCTTTTTTTCATTCCCTTACTGACAATGGTAAAAAAAAATCAAACGATGAATCTTTATAATCTGATCCTTTCTCCTTGGGTGAGGTTATAAGAACGGACGTCTTAGGGTACCTGTCTTCTCGAGCCACCAGATGTCAGGGACCCCAGAGTTTCTCAGACTATACTGACTCGCTGATTACGAATCTTTATATTTTAAAAATCTGTAGATACTAAATCATTATTATATTTGAAAGGTTAGAAAGTTATACCTGTTACTTATTTTATAAAATTGTATATTTTTGTTTTTAAGGAAATCATCAGAGGTTTACGAAGATTATTCGCATTGAGGGTTTAATTTAAACAAGAATTGAATTTTGGTAATTGTCTTTAGACGACGTGCACACGCATACGAGTCAATACAGGGTGACACTGGGGTGACTAACATCGGAAGACCTGTAGAGACAGGTGCCCCAAAGGGTCCGTTCTTATGACCGTACCCAACGGTAAAGGATGAGGTCCCATACGAGGGCTGGGTCCCTAACTTGGGTGCAAAGGACGTGACCGTCCGTCTAAGATATGGTGACAGGGTGGACCTTTCGGGGATGTTTTTAGTGTGTGTGTAAATGTATCGACTAAATTAAAAATAAATTTTTCGACTAATCCATGAAATTTAATCTGTACGACACATTAATAATTTAATCTATGGCATAAAACTTTTGACTAATAGAATGAGTTTTAAATAGTCAAGTTTCTGTTAAAACAGTAAAAGTAATACTGACGGATCTTGTTTCTAAACGTTTAATGGTGAATGGTGGATAAAAACATTCATTTTAAATTAATCTTGTATGGATAAGAGTAATTAAACATAATATTACTGGTGTATGATTCACTTCACTTTCAGCCAGTCAACACAGACTGAGAAACACTAGAGTACCTGATATTTCAGGTACCTTAAGAGGTCCGGTCTTATGACCTCACCCATAGGAAAGGGAAGAGGTCCCCTAGGAGGGTTGGGTCCCTAACTTGGGTCCAGAGGGCGTGACGTTTGTCTAAGAAATGGTCGACTTGGTCTTCCCTTCGGGTTCTTATGACCTCACCCATCGGATAGGGAAAGAGGTCGTCTAGAAGGACCGGGTGCTTAACTTAGCCCCAGAAGACGTGACGTCCGTCTAAGGAATGGTTAACTCGATAGTCCCTTTGGGTTAGTGTATGATTGGTGTATGATTTTCCGTACAATTTGTAGAATTTGAGTTGCATATAATACATTAAACGTGGATAGTAAGGACGGAAGATCTTAAAAAAGTCTTAAAAAGTCGATGTTTAAGTTCCGTTGCTGATCTCTAAGTAAAACAAAACACCTATTATCAGTATGATTTTCTAAAATATCATGATCGAAACCGGTACGATTTCACACCCTGCAGACGGGTAGGTGAGTAGATCCGTGGTAAAGTAAATTTTTTTTAAAGTGACTTAAAAACAAACAGTTGTCGTTTTATGAAACGTTGTGTGTGATTAACTGTACATATCTATTTTCCTTATGACATGTATGTAATTTTTACTACATCTCAGTATTCTCGTTTAAACTTTACAAGTGAAATATAAAACTTTTTCGGTTGACGTCTTACATACATTTACATTGAAATGAAAACGATTTTTTTTAGGGTCAAATTGTGTATATGAGTGATACATATCTTTGTGTGTATAATTTCAAATCCTCCATCAACCCTTCTCCGTCTCCTCTATATGAAATACATTAAGAAGTCATAAATTTTATGAAATTTAATTTTAATTACATTAGAGTATCATTTTGTATGTTTATTTTGGTAAAGTATACCATGTTTCTTATTAAAATTTTTACACTTTTAAAAGAGGATTGGACTTGACGATAATGGTAATTTTTCAGGAGGATGGGTCGTTCAGTGATAATTACAGACCTCAAAGAGTAAAAGACACATCTTTTTAAAAAATAAAAGTCATGAAGTTTTCACTAAAGATGAAAACAAGTAACTTATCCTGTAGAGTGTATAGACTCTACACCACATATTTATTATAAAAGGGTATAAAAGTCTAATATGTATACAACTATTCCTGTCTTTTGGTCTCTTGACAAGTCAGACGATTCGACCTAGGACGTCTTAAAATTATCATTTTGTTTATATATGTAGATTGTTTTTACAGAACTTTATTCAAACTAATTTTCTAGGTAAAAGAAATAACATTTCATTCAAGTATTTTCAAGTTTTGTAATGTCTGATACATAATTCTCGTGTGAAGGTATTAGATGAAGGTTCTTTATAAGTGATAGTTATCAAAGATCAGAAAGGTATGACGAAAGGAGGTATCCAAACGTGATTGTAAAACACATGGATGAAAGTATAGTTGAAGATTTAACTTTGTTTTAAAAATGTACAAGAATTTTATTGAATTTTCGTATGATTTTATTATAAAATTTTGTTCTATTATAAAGAATCTTTGATCTGTCATTGTCTACTGAAATGACTAATTGCTACGAAGAGATATGTCATTTGCGGGTCTGTCTATTAAACAGGGTTATGTCGGGTAATGGGTTATTACATCTATGGTAGGCATACGGTTGTCTATTACATTCCTGTGACCCCAAGACCCCAGTTTCTTCGGACTTTGATTTAGGTAAAGTGACGATAAAGAACCGGTTCTATAAATTGAAACGAATTCCGAAGGATACTTTTTTCTATCGATCATAATAGTTTGAGTATCTTAACTACACTATGTATACGGTCATGTTTGTTACGATTCGGGTATCTTTAGTAGTGATTTATAGTTAAATTTTACGTCCCTCGTACAAAATCGACACTCTCAACCTGGTATTTCTTTCGACTTGTGACTTCTTGACTACGAAAATTTGATACCACAACCTCTTCTGACGTAGTCTCTCAGGAGACCTGTCGTTCCTCTAAGTTGGTCAGGTAGGATTTCTAGTCATGACTTATAAGTAACCTTCCTGACTACGACTTCGAGAAACCGGTGGACTACGACGCTTTCTGACTTCCGTCCTCCTCTTCCCCTGCTGTCTCCTACTCTACCAACCTACCGTAGTGGCTGAGTGACCTGTACTCAAACTCCGTTCGAGGTCCTCAACCACTACCTGTCCCTTCGGACTACACAACGTCAGGTACCGCAGCGTTTCTCAGTTCTGTGTTGACTCACTGACTTGACTACAAAATAGACTGGTGTACGGAATTAGACTATAACTTACTCCTAAAGACCGAGGTCAAAAGAAAAGGGTACACACTTTGATTGGTGAAACTATATTGACTCAGACTCTACCTTTAAGGTTAGGGATGTAGATATGAATTAACTTGTTGTATTTGTAAGTTCCGGACTTTTTACACGTGTGAGTCATTAAGATTAAGATCTTTGAATGAACTTCCTTAATTCCCAGTTTTTAAATCAATGTTTCTATCAATAGCGTCGTGGCGAATATTTTTCTTTTATATTTGTTGGACTCATGGTTATTCCCTACTAAATTCCTTTAAGTCACAAACTAATATGTTTGTGACTTTAACCCACGATACACGATTCGGCGAAGTCGACACAGACTGAGAAACGTTAGGGTACCTGACCTCGGGGTGATATCCGGTTTTGAATTCGTTAATAGAAAAAATAATTTAACAGGAACCAATATGTATCCTAAGAGGGTACGTATGTATTAATACATATAATTTCTTACTTTACACTTTTTCGCACCTACGACTTTGGTTGATTTAGTTTGTAAAAGATGAAAAGAAGGGTGTTCTAGAAAAATTTTACATAAACGTAGAATCGTTACCGAAACAGGATAATGTGACTACAATCGTTTTCCTGTATGTTTCTTAAAAAAAAAAACGTTTCGATTAAATATACATAATAATTTATGACACCACATAATCTTTTCAAAGTCCAGGAGGTTATCAATGTAAAAAACGTTCTATCCGTAAATTACTTATTTGTAAATCCTTAGTCCTTCCCGATACAAAAGTGAGTTATTACATTCGGGGTGTTTCATTTATGTGTGAGATTGTCATGGTTTGATGTTACTTCATGATCAAGTTATTGTTATTTTCCATATGAGACTTTATGTACTGTCATACGTTGAGGTCTTTCTTCCCGTCTCAACGACTATGTTCGATCCTTATGTTAGGAAGGTGAAAATCTTGCAAGATGAAACCAAAGCGGAGTAATTTGGATCTATAATCTTTACTGAGAGAATGTATGTTTAGTCTTTCTATTGGAGTCGGTGTGTCTTAAACGGTTACACGAATTCTTATAATTGTCTCTGAAATCTTCTGAATTTACTCGTCGGATTAAAGATTTCTTGAGAGAAACTTTCACACCGGTCCGAGAAATTTAAATCTCAGTACCTTGGTGATTATTCTAAAAACTCGGACCTTTACGTCATAGACAAAATGTTAAGATCAAAGACTAGAAAATCCTTTTCCGAAATTTCTATTCCCCTTGTAGGTTGGCTGGAGAGTAAAAAAGAGATATCCGATTCAAGGACTTCGGTTTTTGACGGAGGTAATTGGAAATGAGACTACTTTCTCGTCTCACCTTAAAGGATCAGGAAAAGACCGTCTTTGGACATAGACGACACTGAATTTTGCGACATCTCTAATTCAGTAGTTATCAAGTGTTAAATGGGAAGTGACAGAGTAACACGTATTTCGGTCTCTTTCTACATTTTTCTTCGTTCTCAAGATTGTCATGATACTTGTAATTGACTGGATACGAGTGTAAACTCTGACATTCATATGTCCTTAAAGTCGTTTTCTTTATATTACGTATATAGATCTTTTTCCACCATATTTGGAAGATCTTATAAGAAATTTTCTTTGGTTTCGTGTTTGACGAGGTTCATTTGATAACAGTTTTGGAGGAACTGTATTAAATAAGTATTTTCTAATCGTTATATGAATAAATTTCGGAATCGAATTGTGACTAGAACCTGTTCTAATCAGAATACAAATTTCATAATATAAAACCTGGTAAGTCTTCCCAGTTTAGTTGCAAACCAACGAATTGGTATCTTTTATTCTGTAACCGTCAATCAATGGAGTATTTTAATGGCCATTGTCCTTAGATGTAATTCTTCGATCAAAAAGTATAGGGAATGAATTAATATAATAAACGATTGAAGGGTCTGGTGTCTTTGTTACTTTGTACACCTATGTACAAAGGTACTGTATTACGGTGAGGAAGATTAAGAAAGTAGTTCACAAGTATTATCTTAGTGAAGTGTTAGTACAAATATGTCCTGTCTACGGAGACGGAGAGGTTGTTAAGTAAGACATCTTTATACGAAAGCTATCCAAGATGGAGGTGATGAAAGGAAATTACCTACTTGTAATGGCTGTGCACCGGTTGCTGAGGGTAGGAACTAAGAGAGGGATAATTACGTGGTGATTGGATGCGGGGACCTTTAGGCAGGCTAATGGGGGTTAAGAGTTCCTGTGACTCCATTTTAGGGAAGAAAATTTTTTGTTTATTTTCTTCCGAAAGACCCGGTCTACTTGGACGTTGAGTATAAGACTGTAAACGTAAGATTCGAAAGTAAAGAATGAAAAGACTCTCTTTCGACAGCGCAACTGTCTACCCGTTTCCTCCTTCCCCTCTTTGTTATTTCTTAAAAAAATGACTCGCTCGCGCCTACGGGCGGGAGCCGGTTATTAGGGTTTGTTCGGTCCGCTCCCCCCTTGATTTCTAGAAAGAGTACAAGTCTTACAGCACCACCAGGGCGTGGTTAGGAAAAGGACTTTTGATTTCGTCCCTGCGGCCCCCTGGCTCCGCACCACCACCCGCGCGCGCCCCCGACCCCCCATCCCTCTGCCACCCCCCGCCACGCGCCCATGTGTCTACGCGGTTGATATGCTCAATTCAGGGAACAGGAACTTCCTTTTCGTCGAAACGCCTCGCTCCTTCAGGCTGAGGGTGGATCCGGGCGGTGGGGCGCCTGACGTTAACTACCCGACGTGGACAGTAGAGTCTCAAGCCGAGTAGTCTTCTTTGGTCGTCCGCCCTGTTTACACTCCCAGCCCTCCTTTGTAAAGGGTCCTAATGGTGGTCTGGCCCGTGAATGCCCCATGTGGACAGCGACATGAGTAACCGCTACCAAAGCTACGGCGGCGAGGAGCGGTGACGCTACATCGTCAACTCTTTCGGCTCCAGTTATGGCTGGTGTCTGTAGGGCGGCGGATTACCATCCCCACTACCACGTCTTCGGGAGCCACGCCCCTGGCGCAGGAGAAGACCCGACAACGAGGACCTTGATGCTGAGGATGCTCTTCGTTTCCTCTCTACTGGGGTTTACCGACGCGTAATTTAGATCCCGTCGCGCAGCCCCTTGGGACCTCCTCCCCTTTCGGCGGGCGCGGCGTCGGAGGCGGCGGGTCCAGAGAGAGGTGACGCCAAGTCGTCGGAGGTTGGCCGTCAATAACCCCAGACGCGGACGCGCGAGGCGGCGGCCCCGTCGCGCGCTCGACGGGGAAGCACGGGCTCCGACGAGGACCGGGGCTGAAGCCGGCGAAGGCAGTCGCGAGCCCGTTGCCGACGGGCTCCTCGACGCCCAAGCTCTTTCTAGACCTTTTACCTCCGCCGACTCGGCCGTCCTCACCCTCCCTCTTCCCCCTCGGCCCTCCTAGTCCGTCCTCTCCTCCTCCCCTTCGCCTCGGCCAACCGAGCGGTGGCGCGCCGACGCCCCGCGTGACGCCGACCTGCTCCACGATCGAGACCGGGCCGATCGTCAAACGGGTGCACAAACCTTCTTGGGGAAACCCAACAAAACCGTTGATCCCGGGCCGGACGACGTCGCCGTTCCGTGACGGGTCCGGACGGGCCGCAGCCCGGGCATCGGACCGCCAACGACCCGGCCACGACGGCGGAGCCAGAAAGGGAGCCTCTCCGGGCGGGCGTTGAGGTCGTGGGTGGGCTGCCGGAGCGGCGGGGCTCCCCGGGTACACGTCGGTCGGTCGCGCGAAAGTCAGGGCGGCGCACCGGGGCGGCGGGCGGGCGGCGCGGGTCGAGACACTCCACCGCGGGTAACACGCCGGCGGCCACCGGAGCGGAGCAGAGAAGGGGTCCCTGCGCGCCTAGGGCTCCCTTTTCCCAGGATAGAACACACTTTCAGCTGACTTGACAAAGGGGGACGGATTGTTCCCGAACTTTGTGGTTTTTTGTTTGTACAGTTCTTTGTTGTGTGTACGTTGAGGGAACCACATTGAAGGGAGTGAAATAGGATTTTCCTCGTCGGAGGAGGTGATTGGGAATGGAGACTTTTGGTCAAGATGTCCTGTCGTTGTAATTCAGACACATAGGACACTGTGGTCCGTTCGGACACATATCGGCGGTGGGAAACCAGGGGTTTCTTCGTCGGAGGTCACCAAGTTTACCGAAAAAAGGAAACTAGTCCTATTCACCGCCACAGACTTTAAATTGGTTCAATATCAAATGTGAATGTTTCAAACCGACGGGACAAGGAAGAGTAAGTCAAGAAGGACTCAAAGAAGAAGGAAGAACAAGTCAAGAAACACCCAAAGGACAAGGAACAGTAAACCAAGGAACACCAGGACAACCAGCAGCAAGTCAAGAAGCAGCCAAAGGGTAAGGAGCAGTAAGCCAAGAAGTATCGAGACAAGGGACAGTAAGTCAAGAGGGCCCTAAAGGAAAAGAAAGAACGGGTTAAGGAACACACTAAGGACAACGAAGAAGGAACTAAGAAGTACACAAAGGACAAAGGGCAAACAACCATAGTACTCTTTCTGAAAAAATGCTCCAAAAAAGTATCCGAGTAACAGGAATAAACAGGTGAAGAATTTTCTTGACTCCGAAAAATGGTGTTGGTCACGACGTTATCGTCGTCGTCGTTCCCACCGATATCGAGGACGACGACAACGATACTCCTTGTACTTTAGGTAAAAGTTCCCGCCATGACTCCTTTGACACTACATGACATTACAAGTCGTTACAAAACCGAGGCCAGACAGAAGTAAATTCTTAATCTAGAGAGAAGGTAGAGTGTTCGTGTGTCCTTTGTACCATTGAGGGCTGCTGCTGCGGTAGGAGACAGGAGAGACGCCGTCCACAGCGCCGGCGCAGAGGGTCGTCCGTGACGCACTCGTCCCGTCCCTAACCCACGACGACGATTGTCTTGGGCCCGGGGTCACGACGACCCGCCAGGGGCCGAACATGGGTAAGAGTCAAGGGGAACATCGGGGGCAGGGCAATCCGGACGGTGGTAGATAAATAAGATCTTATAGGAATTTAAGAGAATCCTGGTAAATCAAGAGGTAATGAGAGACATGTTGAACTCTCACACTCTTATTAAAAGGATAATTTTTTGTGAATTTTCTAGTCTCATTTTTACTTTGTTGACCCCAGTCCGCGTTCTCTAATGATAATAATGTAAGAAATGGTAAAGACCCTCCTTTATTCTCGTGAAGGACAGACTTTCATACTGTCCAAACCACCCAGTGTTCTTAACCCAACACCAAGGTCGACCCAGATTGAATGATCACCATCCTGGAGACCGTTCAATGAATTGATGGTTCGGGAGCCAAATTTTGGACAATTTTACTTCTTCTATGTACATTGATACTCTGACAACAATAATAATATATTACACTCGTATCAGTGTCACGGACCGTGGTTTTTCCGGTTATGAACCATCTATACGGGTCGACGACGACGACGTTACATCCTTAAAACACCTCAATACATGTAACTAGTCACATAGGTCGTTAGGACGACATAAGAATATTTAAGATCATAAGGATCTCTAAGGACCTAAAAGACATATATCTTGGTATACCGAACCCTTTATTGATTATAAAAAAAGTAAAAATTAGAACAAAAGAATACAACGGATACCAGTGGTCATCATGTTACTTCTTATGTTCGACATTACCGTTCGTAGGAACAAAACACGAATTGTAATTTATGTAGGTGCAACTGTAATTTCTTGAACTTAAATAGGAGAAAAGGAACGATTGTCCAAAGAGGATTCACCTATGATTTTAAATTGTTTACGGTACGTAACAGATATAAAACTTTACTAGAAAAAAAAGAGTAGTCAATTACACCACTTATTATACTTGTCTAAAAGATTAATTATAAAGGTTTATCTAAAGATTAACGACGTGTGGATCCTATTTGGACAATCCGGTAGGTACTACCAAGACAAAATCTATGTAAACTAAATCGAACACTAATAAAATAAATCTTACGAATATAGACATTCCAAATTAAAAGGAAATAAGAAGAACGATTATAGTTCTAATATGATCGAATTAATTAAAAGAAAAGAGACCATTTCAAAACGTTTCTGTTCGGACTTTTGGTAAAACTGGACCTCAAATGTTCGTCTAAATACTGGTACCCAATTCAAAGAAATCCCCTATATCAGATACAAAAGATAAAGAACATAGTTCTAAATATAAAAATGACTTTTCACTGGTAAAGTAGATCCAAAAGTACAAACAACCGTATTTAAACTAATAAGTAATTTTTTATAGGGAAGATGTCGTTATACAGGTTGAAAGAGTTATGACAAATAAACTTAGGGAAAAGAACCAAGGAGTAGTCGAAATGACTATTATGACTATGATCTCTTTACACAGACACCTGAACATTAATGACGTGAGGTCTTAATTCGTCTGCATGGATGGATACAATTATCTGGATCAAAACATATGTGACCCCAGACGGGGACTTTGTAAAATTCCTCCTTTTTTGGTTTTACATACATCCGAGGGTTCTTTTGATAGGGGTTTAAATGGTTCAATATAATGGAGAGGGTGGTTTTTCAGAAAATGTCGGTCACAAACAGATTCAAATGGTTATACAAATGGCTAAACAAATTAAGTGAGGAAAACGTAGGGAGAAAGGTAGACCCAAGTCAAAAGAAAGTCATTAACAAAGTCATTTCCAGAGACTTACCACTTGTAAAAACAGATTTTTAGAAAATTGAATTTTTTTAAAAGAAAATAACCTCCTATTAACGAAATGTTACAACACCACAGAGACTAAATGGAAAACTTATTATTGAACCAACGGTTATCTTAAAAACTAACTGTCATTGACAGGGAAAATCGTAGGTAATAATAACTACTTAGATTTATGACTAGGAAAGGTTCAATGGTCAAAATAGAGTAATAAAGTAAAATAAAACATCAAAGTAATCCTACGTAGATTGTACCTAAAATAATCTGTTTTAGATAAGTCCTAAAAAAATAATTGGACTCCTACCTACTTGAAAAATCCAAGATCTCTTCAGAGTCAGTAACAGGAAACTAATGACGGAGAGTGGGGAAAGGTCACAGAAGACCTAGATAGTCTTACACATCCCTGAGAAATTGAAGATACTGAGAATCGAGAAAAGTAGTGCAGAAATTAAAGTTTGTGAGATGGTAAAGATCTACAAGAAAGTTTGTACTGAGTCGAAAAACAGTACAAAAAGTAAAGTGAGATGGTAAAGATCTATCAAGAAAGTCTGAACGGATAAGAAGAAAATTGATGTGATAAACATAATAAAACGAAGGAAATTTTTAAATAATCAGTAAAATTTGTAAGATTCAGATCTCGGAAAATCTCATAAAATAGTGTAAAAATCAAGATCCCCACGATTAAGACTAACATATTATGGATGGTTGAGAAGGTGTGTCACGAATAAAGGAGTATACTAAACAAAAGTGATATTTAAGTGGACGTTATTCCAACAAAAAAGACACCCTATAAAACACACGGGACCCAGTGTCTTCACAAGGTCTCTCCAAAACAATAAACAAAGACAGTCTCGGGACTCCTTCAGAGTGACCAGGTCTTGTCAAAATTAATAAGTTCAACCTCAAGGACATAGTGTCTATCACAAATGCAGATTTAAGACTTGAAAAACAACACTGAGTTCGGACCCCCAAAACTAAAGAGTGTCTACTGAAAGGAAAAAGGATGAGTAACGAAACTCCATCGACCGGTTGGAGGAATACATGATACCAGACCACGGATAGAATCAAAGAGGGGAAGGTTGGAAAGTCGAAATAACATCTCGGTACACGAACCGTCCGCGTCGTACAACAAAGTCAGAGGATCCACTGTAAAGTAAAAGAAAACAGGATTGATATATGTACAAGGTCGGAAGTTTCTTATGTGAAAACCAGATCACTGAATCATTAATTTAAGGACAAACGAGAGATACCCACGGTAAGTCCTAAAATTTCTGAAAAACGAAGATTCGTACAGGGACTTGTTCGACTTTTGAAAATAGAAAAGAATCAAATACAAACATACCATGTGACAATGATTATAAAATAATAAAATTGACGAAACCAGGTAGAATTTAGAAGGAAAAAACATCATTTGTCTTAATAACTATCATATCTTCCTTTGTTTTTGTACATAGAACAATAAATTGAAAAACACAATACAACTGGAGACGTTCTTTAGTACAATTCTCAAAAGTTTTCTCAATTGAAAAAAAGAGTTCACTATCGTGGGTTATCTGATGTTTCATATGAAACCTAATAAAAGGAACTTTATATGAAATGGGACACGGGGTCCTTCAAGTGAGTCAAAACCAAAATGGGTGAGTAACGGAGTATTTTAGAAAGATTTCAAATAGGGGTGATCGAATTGTAAGGAAATGGGTGATTTTGAAATTTTAGAACCCATAAAGTTTACATGATAGAAGGCATTGTAAAGACGTTTTGGTTTGTCTGAGGACATGTTTTGGGACTTTTGAGACGAAAGACTGCAATTCGGTCAAGGGTTAAGACTATTTTTAAACCAATGAGAGACGAATAATTATTACAATCGTTGTTCCTTTTATTCCGAGTCCGTATCGGTCAAAATTTGCAAAAATAAAAATAGTTATGTTTCATATGTTTGATTAAAAGTTCCCCTATTAAAAACAAGATTCTATGTAAGTGTAAATCGTTCTAAAATAGAATTTCTATTTTCGATCGTTTATACGGTAGAAATGTAGAAAGTGAAAGGTTGATGTCCAAATGTTACAGTAATTTCAGTAATAGTAAAAAAATATTAGTCTATATGTTAGACACGAATAATTTTCGATATACTATGGTATTTGTGACATGCGTCATTATTGGACTCGACGAAATTATTTCTACAACATCTTCTTTCGAATGAATACGAGTGTCTATAGTACTACTGTAGAGGTCTATTCGAAAATTCTTTATAAACAGTATAGCATACTAAAGTTTTCTATCCCTCTGTCAATTTTATTATATTAAAATTTTCTTCTATGAAAGTAAAGGATCTAAAATCGTAACATGTAAAATGGAATAGTGTTTTCATTCTTTTTCTAAAATTTGATTATTTTTATTGTACATGGTGAATGTCATTCATTTACAGAGTAGTTTCACTCAAACTTAGATTTATCATTTCTTTAGCGTAAATAGACGAAACAACCATAAATTTAAGAACTTTTTTCGGAAACGAAATAACGTCTTAATCGTGAAATTCTTTTATGACTGTCCTTATTGTGATAGTTTTACATGTGTTTACCGTCGATACATTAAACATACAAATTCTTCAATTGATATAGGTAAAGAGTTAAATTAGCGGACGACTTGATGGAGGTTATAGTTATAATTCCTCCAGAAATTAAAATAGTATGTTATGGTTCTGGTTCCGTGGGGGACATGGTGCTTCCTACAACCTCTTCCGTGGTGCTTTTTTACGTGGTTAAGGAAGGACAACCATATAGAAGTATTTTGTCAGATTTCAAGGAAATATAACGGCAAGTCGGAGTGGTGAGATATATTTCTGTTTGTCAAACGGTAATAGAATCATAGAAAATAGTATTGTGTCTAAAATATATCGTGGTTCCTATCTAATTTTAATTATGACACAACTTATTCATACAACTCAATTGTCAGTATATAACTTATGACCTACCGGTTTATAATCCGAATTATCTAAAATTTTCTACCGTAGTGTATTGTACTAAAATAGTAAAATGGTGTGACATTAATTCACTCTTTAGTTATCGTTTTGTTTTTGTTTTTGACGGCCCTCGGTCGCACTCCTTAGGGTAGGCACTGTTCCAGTACACCGTCTCTAGACTACCCGTTCCGCTCAGTTTAGAGTCCCGAAGGGGGACCATAAAGGACTCGTACATGGGGTTTTTTGGTTTCAGACGGCCGGAAACATGAGACGAAAAAGTGAGAAGACTGTGTGACCTTTTTCAGTTGAGTCTCGAAATCAGAAGACGTAAACTTTCCCACAAAGTTAGGTTTTTGGGGAGACTACCGAAAGATCGGAGGGACGTCTTGAGTATGTCGACGCGTACACTAACAAACTCCGGAGGTCTGACGCCTCCGTATCCTTCGAATTTTGTAGGATCCTTACATCCCCGAAGGCTCCTCAGTTTTAGTAATCTTATCCTGACTAATTTCCAAAGTAAACAACTCGGTTATAAACGACGGTTTAAAAGTATAGACAATAAACATCTCTATCAACCATATATCTTTTTGTCCATCATCTGGACCATAATCGTTGTAATCTAGAGACTCAATTCATGAAAGAAACAATATTGGGTGACGTGGAAACAAGATGTCCTTACATTGAAATAAATCATGAAACTCCCACTACGTCTCATTTCTTTTTTGTGGAGATCCCTTTTCCTCAAAAGACCGACTATCTGTTAATTAATAGGTCCTTCTCTCGGTATTTTTACAATTGTCCGAAGAACCGGTCTTCTATTACATTTGGTGGACTCTGATAAAAAAACATATGCCCTCCCATACGTTTTTCTTTCGGACCAGAGTTACTCCCAGTCCTGACGACGGGGACGTATTGAGACGTATAAGGTAATAAAGAAATACATGTTGAACCCCATATATTCGACTAAAACTTTTATCAAAAACCTCAAAACGTGGCTACGACCCGAAGAGGTCCAGCAAGAAAAGAGGGGGGAAAGCCGACTTAAGGGTAGACCTCGCCCCTCCGAGTGGTGCAGATGAATGAACGGGACCGACGATTCTAGGTACGCTTTCCCTCGGATTCCGCCCCGTGGGAAGCTATAAGTTCACCCGCGGCCACCGGATTGCATCTACCATGTTTGGAGAACAGAGCTCCAAAATAACCAAAAGGGGCATTTGGTTCAATAAGTCGTAGAAAAAGAGGTGGATTTAAAGGATGATATGATAAAGAAGGATTAGATTAGAATATAAAGATATAATTATTTATTTATTCAAAGAGGAGCGGATACGGCAATTGCGAAGTTTAATGGGACCTAGGTGGTCCCGACCTGGGACCGTTTTTTGTTTTGATCTTTATATAACGTAAACCCACAATTCTTTTTGTATAGAATCTTTTAAACATTTTGAATGAATATTGGTATTTTACGGAGTATATTTAAACATTCTACATCGGACTCACCATTGAACTTGGTGGTCTTTTTTTCCTTTATTACGTTGTCTTTTTTATTTTTTGTTTTTGAATAAACTTTATGAAACTGGTTACACATCTTTGTGACAAAGTCCTTTTTGTTCTTTTCCGAGAATTTAATAGTCTTCACCGTTTCGATTGTAGTGACGTCTACTGGGTCTCTAATTCTCTCGTTGTACTATGATACTTGTGAAAATACTGTTAATAAAACTTTTGAGTCTTATTTATTTAAGGAATTTCCATATTAAATGGTTGTCTTATCCTTTTTTGTGACCTTATGATGATTTAATCAATGTATTTAAGTTAGTCAACAACTTTTAGAGTATTTAATCTTTTGGTGTATAGGTCTACTGAAATATACACTCAAGATGATTTATAAGTTACTTGTAAATCAAGGTTAGAGTGTCTTTGATAAGGTTTTTTCTCTTTTTCACCCTTCTGAGGGGTTGCATAAAACATTGTTAACTTATCCGGACTATGATTTCATCCTGATCCTATTATGTTCTTCCTTTTTTTTTTACAGTTCGAATACAATCTCTTTGTTGTCTATGTTTTTAGGACTTTTAGGTCGTTTAGTTTGGATCGTTTCCCATGTTTTATATTATGTGGTACTGGTTCGACCTAACTAGGGTCCGTATATTTCAACCAAATCGATACCTTTTATCTAATTACATTATGTATATAATTATGTGTTTCTCTTTTATTATACTAGTAGGGTTATATCTTTTTTTTTACTGGTGGTAAGTACTAATTTTTAATGATATTAGGTTTTGTCTTTCATAGTTAGTATTGTATTATTTCCTATTGACTTTTTAAGTGTCGATTAATAGTTTGAAACATTGTGACTTCCGTGAAGGACATTCTGTTCCTTGTTTTGTTCCAACGGTCAATAATGAAGAAATTATATTGTGACTTAGTCTCCAGAGTTGTTCATGTCTTTCCGTTCTTTTCCTTATTTTCCGTATTCTTAACGATTCTTTCCCCCTTTTTACACCATATAAACGTCTAATATAGTGACACAATTTTTTTTTTTTTGAAGTTTTCCATATGTGTGACTATTCACAGACATTATTCCGAATTGTTTCAACACCCTATATTTTAGTTTTACGTTTTAAATTTCTTCTGGCAGTGCTTAATACAGGAGTGTCTTAAGTATATAATTTCTGGATTGGGGTCTTGGAGTCTGACACTGATATAAACCTATTTCAGAAATATTTCTATTAATTCCAATTTACTTGAGTAATCTCACCAGGGAATGGGTTTTACTAGTAGAAACATTCTTCTCTTTGTTTTTCATGGTAGTCTTCTGTGTCCCTCTTTCGGTAGATGTTCGGTTCCTTTCTCCGGAAGTCTTCTGGGGTTGGGACGATCTGACAATCTTTTATTTAGACAATAAATTCGGTGGGTCAGAAACCGTGAAACAATACCGTCACCATGATACAAAATATATATATTGTTACGTGTACATATATATTTTTAGGTGTGGGTGTTTAAAAATACTTAATAAAACTGTCATTCAACGTCGATAACAACAGGGAATTTGTAAAGTCACACTTAAAAGATTCTTATTCATATAACGGGATGTACGGGTTTCATCAATAGTTTTAGTCTGTCAAATTGTAACTATGACTTGGTAGATGGATTGAGTCAGATAAATGTTTAATTAAAAGATAAAAGTTCAAAAAGTTAATTTGGTCTCGATCTGTATCCAATTCTCCTTTTGTCTATATTTTCTTGTTGAAATTCCTATCAGGTATCCTTCGTTGTCCAATTTATCCAATCTATACGAAATGAGAAAGTTCCTCTAGGTTGATCAGGTAGAATTTCCTTTAGTCAGGAATTATAAATAACCTTCCTGACTACGACTTCGACTTTGAGGTTATGAAACCGGTGAACTACGCTTTTTGACTGAGTGACCTTTTCTGGGACTACGGTCCTTTCTAACTTCCACCCTTTTCCCCTGCTGTCTCCTACTCTACCAACCTACCGTAGTTGTTGAGTTACCTGTACTTAAACTCATTTGAGGTCCTCAACCACTACCTGTCCCTCCGACCACACGACGTCAGGTACCCCAACGTTTTTCAGTCTGTGCTGAATCGCTGACTTGACTGACTATCAGGGAAAGTACACCGGGTTACCCAAGAAAGTTCTGGTAAGACATCTCCTATTACTCCTGTTACTATCATTGATGTGGAAGGTCATAATCAAACTCTTATTTACTCAATTTCACATTTTATGACTCCTGTCAAGACGGTGTATTATTTGAATCGAAACGACCGGAGTAATAAAAGTGAACGGGAGTACTTTGGATAGTATATACCCAATATGACTTTATGAAAAATTCGGTATGGAAATCCATACAAAAAAAAGGGGAGACGACTCTTACAAGAGAGTGATAGAACTCTTTTTCGGATAAAAGACTCTAAGTCGAGAAATTCTCCGGTAGAGACTAGTGAAAATTCGTGACCTCATGGGGAAGGGATGACGTAAGGACCTTGAATACGTGTAAAGATAAATTTGGTAATTATCATACGAAAGTCATCATACGATACTCAAACCCACGTCCAAGACGGAATAAAATAAACACAGTGAGTTTCACAATCAGTGAGAACACGGGTTGAGAAACGCTGAGGTACCTGACGTCGGGTGGTCCCTAAAAGGTCCGTTTCTATGACCTAACCAAACGGTAAAAGAAGAGGTCCCCTACAAGGACTGGGTCCCTAGTTTGGACCCAGAGGATGTGACGTCCGTCTAAGAAATGACTAACTCGATGGTCCCTTCGGGTAAACACAGTGATTTCGAACCACTTATCAGTGAGTTAATAAACGATTTACTTACTTATATTATTCATAGTTGTTACCTCTAGTTATCATAGTTTTAAAACCAGACCCCTAAATGTAAATCTTATATGTAGTAATATTTATATAAGAGGAGGAACCTCAATTTTAATAAATGAAAATGATTTTATATGATGTTGTTTACTAATGTATACAGTCACCGGGCACTGACCCGAATAAGATGAATTAGATTATAAGTCAATTCTGTCTGTGTAAGAGTAGATTAGGGACGGTACGGGGAGGTGAGAGGTTTGTCATTATATGTGATGTCCTCTCTTTCTGTAACGACAAGTCTATCGTCTGTACCTCCTTTGAAACGACCTACTACTGACTGACGAATACTGTCCTTTGTTTTGGTTTGTATGGTACCTAAATAAAATCATTATTTTGCTTCCCGGATACAGAAAATCAGTTTTACAGAGATTTAATGTGGGTTTATAGTCTCTATAACCTTTTGAGTTAATTCGAATGTTTATTATATTTTATGGACGTAGTAGTATGCAGAAGATTGACACAGTTTCCCTATTCTCTCATAAGGTCTCGTGCATCAGTGTTGAACTCGTTACTTTTTCCTCTGTTCTTTTCCACAAAGGAAACCAAAACCATTATTCGGGATCTTTTCTTTTTAATAGTTCATTGGTACATTTAAAGGTTTTATGGAATTTAATAATTCAGTTTCCTTTTAAGTATGTATATACTTTCTCCCGAGTTAATATAAATTTTACGTTATTTTTTATCAACCTAAATCATACCTTTCTAATTTTATTATCGTTCTCTAGTTATTCTTTCCTCTTAGGGTGCGTACCGATATAAAAATTTCAAATAAACTTTTTCTTTTCATATAGACGTTTATCATATAGACCTAATATCCTCTAAACAATAATTATCGTGACTTTTGTTCTCCTCTACCGTTGGTCATTGGTTTTTTCAAGAAGGTAACAAGAAGGAGTATCTCGACCTTTCCTACTTTCTTACGGACAATGATAACTGTCTACTATAGACTATTCGAAATTTCGAGATTCGATCACTTCTTTGTAAAGGTTTAAAATGTTGATGATGTCGAATCTCTTTTCGTCTCCCTCTCATTTGTATTTAAAAAGACACTAATTTATTTGCATATATTATAGGACATTAAAGGTAATTAGATAGACAGATTTTTTATATGATGTTTGATTTTCGTGATACAGGTCTCACGTTATTTTTACTGTAAATTAATATAAACATGACTTGTCCCTCTCGTCTCTATTATATACTGTGGTAGTATTTTAAAGGGAGTTCAAAATTGGAATTATCATTTATTATGACTATAATTAAAGGAACGAAGAAAAATCTTCGTAATACTATGTCACTAATCCTTGCACCCTAGACACGAACGGTGTATTTAATGAACCGGTAAAGATCCAATAAATAAAAATTTCACCCTATATAATTTTCGAGAGTGTCACAAACCTACATTTCAGGAATTGTTCCAAGAACTTTGATTCATTATCTATGTTTTTATCGTCGGTAATAATGCTAGAGAGACAAAGGATGGAATGCCTTCGTGATGATTGTAGACTTTACTTTTCCGTTTAACGTCTTGGACCTCTTGTTATGTTTTAAATTTTCATGGGTTGTCTAGTGACTCGATATCATCGTGTAACTAGTATAAATTGATAATACGGAACGGAAAAAGGTTACTACTGTCATTTGACTATTATACGTACATTTTTTTCACTATTGTTTTACTTACATTTTAATCTTTTGTTGACAATCTTCTACGGACGGACATATGGTTTATAAGTTAATACTATATTTAGATTAATCGTACAAAAGATAGACTCAGAAGGTTACGTTCGTCGTGTTTGTGATATACAGATACGAAATATAGGTTTAAGTCCAAGTATTATCTCAACATTAAATTAATCCAATACCGTTTCAGTACTAATTTGTCTTACGGTATTACAGAGAATACAGTAGTAAATAAAACTAAAGATATTAATTTCATTTGTATGAACGACTTGTATAATGATTAATCTTGTTGTTTTTCTTTGTTAAATAAATTGTATATGATTTCATGGTTTAATGGAATTGACACAGTATTCGAGGTTTTATTCTTCGAGCCATGTGTTACTACGGAACTTGACTTTGTGGTTTGGGAACCATATTTGGTTGTTAAGGTAGACTAAAACGATAAAAGTATTATGTCAGTGGATTTGGGAACTTGACAGCGAGAAGTCCTGGATTTTATGTCGGCAAATTTTAAATAATCGTTGTAGTATTAGTCTATTTGTGAAATAAGTTTCATTTAATTAATTTGTAAAATGTCTAAATTTAATGGACCATGATTGTGAATCTTTAGAAAGATTGTTTGTTCCGTGTTTATCTTTGGAAGGGTAAGTAAATTTTTATTAATTCTACAGTTCATCATGGTTCTATGAAATTGACGTTTATAATTAAAGAATATATTCGTTAGATTAAGTTCGTTAGACTAACCGAATTTTGTAAAGTTATTTTAATGGTAAGTTATTTCGATGATCAATCGTAAGTCTTTTATGAATCCGTAATTTTTACAGATGTTGAACGAAGTCAACTTCTCGTTTTTCTGTCTATTTTTCCTTTCCGATTTTTGATCATTGAAATTCCTAATAATTATAAAATCTACTCCACAGTATAAAAAGATCACAAACTACCAAAAACAAAAATAAAAGGGAACTGGATCTTTAGAAACTATTATAAAATGTTAATATATGTCTTATGTTACAAAGTTTTATTCCAAGAAGGTTAAAACTCTCTTTTGTTTTGATGTCTTAACTTTAATTTGGTCTTACGTACAATAAAAGTGAAAGAATTGTTCTTTTAGACCTGACGGTCGATTTGTACTATCTAGTTTGAGGAGTAGAAACAGGTTTGACAGTAGGGAAGACTCCGGAAAAGAGACTAGTAAATAGATTTTGACTGCAGTAGGAGAAGAGGATTTAAAAAAAAGGACCGTAAATAGCGGTTCACTGTCATCTAAAATCATTAAAAAAGGAAAAAATTAATGATGTTGGAGGTGATCTGACATTCCATGTACTTGGTACTCGAGGTACTAATTATACCACAAAGAGTTCGTCCTGGGTGAAATGACCTCCGTGGGTTATTATGAACAACTTACTTAGAGACGAAGGAACTCTTTAAGATAATTTTATTATTATTCCCTTTTTGTCCAAATTTCGTTTTTTCTCATGTACTGTTCTTATTTCAAGTGTTTAAAACCGTTCTACCTTCCCTCCACCTCCTCACCGTTGAGTGATTCTCACTCGTCTCTTTCAACTTTGGATTAAAGAACGTCTCCCTCTATGACAACTTTTCTCTTGGTGTACAGAGGTTATTAGTGTCTTTAAATTTTAATTTCCTTAATTCATGATGACACCATTCCGAGGTTAAACACGACCTCAGTGTACCCCGGTTGACTCAATGGAAGTGTTAATGACTTTTTCTGAGTGTGTGTCTATGTAGTAACACTTACAGTTTAGTAGTCCCTATATTCCATTAATCTTTCTTTTTTTGTGGTTTACCACCTACTATTTACACGACACCCCCCGGACCTCCGGGACCTTGCCCTCCGGTACCACCAAAGACACCTCCGAAGCCGTCACCGTGACCGCAGGTCCCGACTGCTACGTCTCGAACGTCGCCGTTTCGGTTCATGTAGTGGTTCGACCCGGTGGACCAGTTCCTGTCCTTTTAGTTCAGGGACTTCCTCTAGATAAAGAAGAAAAACGGGTAGTCCGATAGACTCTAGGAATTGAAAACTCTAGTAACTGAAAAAGGACCCCATAGGGAGTTTCCAAAATTTCTAATACGGATCCGTTTTCGTCTGGGCACGACCGGTCACCTGGTCCCAGTTCTGTAAAACAGTGGTGACCCCTAATGTTCTCTGTACAGTTAAACTCACAGTTCACGAATTCCTCCATCGGTGACGGTAAGTACCCCGGTGGTAAGACCGGTTCGAGCGGTAGCAGACACGACACTCCGAGGACCCCTCTGTTCTTGTCGCTCGGGGTGTGGCAGAGAATGTTCCACTGTCCGGCGACGACACCGAGGCACGACCACGTGGAGTAGGGACAGGAGTCCTCGTGACCGTGACAGGATCGGAGACTCGGGTTCTTCGACGACGACTACCGACCTTGACTGTTGACGACGTGGAGACGGTCCCCGACGGGGCCTTGGAACCCGTTGAAACGGTCCCGGTGAAGACTACGGTAAAGGTTCTGGATGTCAATAGAATGTGGACCAGAGACCTTTCTCTACAACAAGTGGTTCAGAGACATAGTCCTGAAGAGACTGGTAGATCATTTCTGAGTATGATTCTCAAAGGTACGTCTCCTGGGTCGGAGGTGTATCGGTGGTATATCAAAATATACTCTTTTTATATTACTTACTTCGGTCTTTTTGTTCTTTTTTCAGTATATGTCTTCCTAGTCGTCATTCTTTTACTAAAGAATTCTCGTCATAATCTTTGATCTGAGGTCTCATTACGAAAGTTTTAACACTTTCTTTTACTAAAATTAAGGTCTTAAAATGTATACCGGTTTATAAACACTTTGTCTGTAAAAGTCTATCGGTTCTAGAGTCAAATAGAGGATAGGTGGGAGGAATCTTTCGATAGGTTCTTATGTAGATGGTTTTGTTCCCATACTTCTTTGTGTCTCCTACACTATTTATTCATTCCTGTCTCCTTTTCCCTTAGATCCCACTCTCAATATGTACATTGGATCTTTCCCCGGTGTCAGTTCTGTCCATTTATCCACGTACTTCCTTAGATCCCCTACCGAGAGATTTATTGTTTTACTCTTTGTTTGGTCTTCAATTTCACGAGAAACACCGAATGAAAATACAATGATATCACAACCGGAAGGAAAGGGATCAAATTTTCTTTTCTTTTTTTCATCATTAGAAATCCGAGATACCTGAAATGGTAAACCAACTCTTATTTTAAAAATCCGACTTACGTTGTGATGACAATTTTCGTATTGATATTATTTATTGTGTCACAAGTTTTGGTGTTTCTTCCTTCTCAATCGTAAAGATTATTAGGGCATGGAAAAGGTTATAGTCGTGGATTAGCCCAAGCCCGTTTTAGATCACCCATTTGATGTGTATTCCTACAACGGGGTCGTCGAGGTGGTCTTCGGTCCAAACGGTTTTTGGTGGAGGTCTTGACTTTGTATAATTAATTTTTCATCAATAATTTGATATCTGAGACTAAAATTTTTTAGAAAATAAAAGTATTCCAATTTCTCGGTCTAAATGTTCTACGAAAATGTTTTATTTGTGGATTTTATTTATTCGTATATAATAGTAGGTTTTATGAAGGGAGGTACAGGTACGTCAGAAACAAAGAATGGTCCGTCAGATCCTCTATGTCCGATCTACGACTATATAACTTTAAGGTTCTATAAAATTATAGGAGGTCGTTTTCGTCGGGTCTAATCGTATTCTTCGGTGTATTCTATAAGGTGGGAAATCTGACATATTTCGAAAAATAATTATTATATAGGAAAATATTGACAATCCATAGACACCTCCGGAGTCAACAAGGGAAAGAACCACCGTCCCCTCTCCCTGTCATTATATAGTATTACGGTGTTACAGTGAGACATCAAAATCATTTTTATTTAAATTTGTCCAGTTTTTATATCTGACACAAGTTTACGGTTTACATTTAACCGTCTTTAGTTAATATTACACCGACTCACCGTACCTTCTGGAATGACTAGATGATGAAGTGTTCCCGACAACTCCAAGAAAAACTATTTGTAAACTTTACACGAGACGAATCCAGGTCATTTGACGAAAAGTTGTAGATCACGAGTTCTTTTTCTTTCCTTATAAACTTGACCTCAAGAATGTCTTTTGGATCCCATATTCTGGTGACATTGGTTGGATCAGTTCGAGTCAAAGAACGAAGAGACTGTAGAAAAAAAAAATTTAAATCAAAATCAACCTCCTATTAACGACACGACCGGAGATGACGTGTTGTTGTGTGTAGTCGATGTTCATGTGTGTGTAGGGAAGGGAGAACACCGAGAATAAAGGTTGTTATTAAAATTCAGAGGGTACGAAACCTTGAGAGTTAAAAGAGGACCGGACTTTACGGGAAAGGTAGAAAATTTAAAAAAAGGATAGAAAATATTTGTTTTTCAATAACTAAATACGAGATTAAGTTTAAGATAAAAAAAAGTACTTAAGAGACTAGAGGTCGAGTAAGTCTTGATATACATTAGTATGGAAGAAGGATATTTATGAAGAGAGTCTCTTATTTCCATTTAGTGCACTAGTAATACATTTTACATAGTTGTACAAGGTCTAAGAGTAAAAAATTTTGGTCATAAATGTTAGTGATGAAAGTTAAATATTAATAAACACATGGACAGAACAAAATGAAAGATGTCTGGTATTTAAAGAAGTCGGTCTTAATAAAAATAAAAGTGAATGACTCTACATAAATGGGTGACAAGTCGAGTGGGTATATAAGTTACTTAACAATCGTATAGTCTCAAGACGTTGGAAATGGTCAAAGTCTTGTAAAAGTAGTGAGGTTTTCTTTGGAACATGGATAGTCGTCAGTGAGGTGTGGAAAGGGTAGAGGGACTTGGGTTGTATTGGTAATTCGTTGAAAGACAGAGGTATCTAAACGGATAAGGTCTGTAAGGGATTAGTACTTTGTTCGTCGGAAAACACTGACCGAAGGAAGTATATTGTACAAACATTCCAAATAGGTACAACATCGTACACATCGTACACAATCGTGAAGTAAGGAAAAATAAACGTTTATCATAAAATGACTGAATAGTGTAAAATAAATAGGTATAGTCAACGTACCTGTAAATCCAACAGATGTAAAAAACTCCGAACTTAAAAATTAAGTAAACAAATAAAGTGTTTCGTTCAGTACCCCGGAACAGGTCTCATTCTCATTACGTAAGTTATTTATAAACAAATTACTTCCCATGAACCTGAGGGTGTCACGGAAAACTGCACTTTGAGCATTCGAGATGACATGTCTATCGGTACAAAGTATTAGTATATCTCTATTACTCTGGTCTTCCATCGATTAGATATCAAACCTTCTACTATACATTGGACCGTCTTTTTCTCCTCGATCCGGTGTCAAATTTAGAATATTTACACTTAGATCTTTAAGATCCGGTCAATCATCATACCTGTCTTTTCCTTTTTTGTAATTTATTACAAAAATCCAAAGTCAAATGAAACTCTGACAACTTTCGATGTCTATGAAAAGGTTATTTTTAAAGTGTATATATTTGTGTCAAAAAAACATTTTCAAATTCAATAAGGAGTTCAAACGTACCTAGAGTCCATTTCTTGGGGGGGTGGTGAACTTTCCAATCATCCTTAGTGATACCATAATTGTCACTTGAATTTTCTTTATTTTACAACCTTTCATTTTTTCTACCCGTTATTACTCCTTTACGTCTCGTTTATCTATGTGTGTTTTTTGGTCTAGTAATGTCTTTCTCTATCTGATTTACTGGACCCTCTGTTTCTATTCCTCATATATCAAACTAGGGATGTCGACGGACACCAAGTTTAAGGTGACGTCATTTATACAGAAAAAGAACTTCATTAAAGAGACGAAGAATGTTCGTTTGTCCGGTTTAGTTTATCCGATACGTCGTGTTTCTAAATATTTCACGTAGAATTCAAGTTAAATTGTAAGATAAAGGAAGGATCTATTCTCTTTCTTTTGTCTAGGTATTGAAAGACCCACTTACATATTAAATGTATTAAATGATAAGTTTGTCCCTGGACAGACTATCGCTTTCACTGCGGTTACTCTTTCGTTACGTCCGTCCGTCTTTTACATATTTATCATACCGGTTTGATGATCCCCTTCCTTCCGTCCCTTCCAATTCTTCGTACCTTCCTCCCTTCCTCTGTTCTTCTGAGATACGACTTACTATTAAGACGTTCACAAAGACATTGTCTATTTCAGACAAGACGGTGTTAATTCGAACTTTTATCTTGTCTGGGTCTTCAACCAAAAAAACACACTAAAGTCTATAGTGATATGACACTTTCCCCCGAAGGGTCCACCACGTCACCATTTCTTAGACGGACGGTTACATCCTCTACTTTCTCTACACCCAAGTTAGGGACCCAGCCCTTCTAGGGGACTTCATCCGTTACCGTTGGGTGAGGTCATAAGAACGGACCTTTGAGGGTACCTGTCTCCTCGGACCACCCAATGTCAGATGCCCATCGTTTCTCAGCCTGTGTTGACTCGTGGTGGTGGTTTGATATTTGTCTCTCCTTCACTTTCCTTAGTCCTTTCCTCTTATTCTCTCAAATCTCCTTTTATTAGGATAGGTAAAAGTTGACAATTGTTTATCTACTATTTGACGGAGGTTCGTGTTTATGGACCCTGGTTTCAAGAAAGATTGTCAAACACACCCGTACCTTCTCTCCTCCTTCGAGATCAGAAGCTACTCCCAACACGACCATCGACGAATCCTCGCCGTCTGTGTATGTAATACGGGTCCAAGTCGATTGTGAGTAGATCAAGTCAGTGGAGTCGACCTTCTCCTCATTCTCATACCATCTTTCTTGACTTAAACTCTTAATCTTTCTGTACTTGTTTACTGATCCCGTTTACGAAATTCGAGACAGAACAAAAGGAATAGACATGTAAACCCCATTTTTATTGATGGAGTTTCCCGTTTCATTTTCAAGTCACTAATCTCATATATCATCCGTGTGTAGAGGGATGGTACCAATAAAAAAATTTTGAAAAATGAGACTGTATTGTCGTCTGAGTGTACGTAGGATCATGTATACTTCAGAAATTTGAAAAGTTCGTTAAAAGGTTACCGTCGGGTGAGGTCATGAGAACGGACCTTTTAGGGTACCTGCCTCCTAGGACCATCCGACGTCAGGTGCCCCAGCGTGTCTCAGCCTGTACTGACTTCGCTGAATCGTCGTCATTGTATCAATACACACACGTACGAGTCTCCAAAGTCAGCACAACCTGAGAAATACTGGAATACCTAACATACATTGGACGGTAGGAGACGGGTACCCTGAGAGGTCCGTTCTTATGACCTCACCCATCGGTACGAGAAGGTCCCCTAGAAGGGCTTAGTCCCTAGTTTGGGCTCAGAGGACACTGAGGACGTGACGCCCTCCTAAGAAACAGGTGACTCGATGGACCCTTCGGGTCGTATTGATTTCATCTCCTTTGATTGTAACTACCTTTAGATGGAATAAGTCTAAAGTGTTCAAAATGTGTGAGTAGACACACACATAAATCAAGATACGGCAAAATAGTATACACGTCTAAGTATACTGGTGGTTAATAGTGTCACCTGTCAAGGTACTATTTCTAGGAGGTAAATACCTGGAGAAATATCGGTGGAGGGAGAGAGGACCATTTACCATTTATTTACTTTGGTCTTTCGTTTATAAAAAACTCTAACCATAGAAAAGTCAATCGTAAGTTTCAACGATAAATATAGTACAAACAAGAAAAAATTTTGATATGCCATTTTAAATGACAAATCCGTAAAATTCACATATTAAGTCACCGTAATTCCTGTTGTGACATATTTGTAGTAATGATAAAGGTCTTGAAAAGTAATACGATTTGTATTTGAGACATGGATAATTTCTTAGAGGGAGGGAGAATCTCGACCGTTGGAGGTAAGATGAAAGACAGAGATACTTAAACGGAAATGATCTAGGGTTCTCCTAGTATGTTTTGAACAAAATAGTTTTGTACAAAGAGAAATAACGACTCACTGGATACCACACTACATGGTGTCAAATTCGTAAGTGGACCCTGTAGACCCAATAAGGGTTTAAAAACAGATAATACTTTGTTAGAAGATACTTGTAACATATGAAACGAAAAAAACACTTGTCTCCATAAAAAGAGACCCTATTTACGGGTTCTCAACCTGACATACTATTCGTATACAAATCAAACATTCTTTGACAGTATGAGAGAACTTTCGCCGTTCTAGTAAAATGTAAGGGTGGTCGTCACATTTTAAGTCGAAGAGACTTAGGAACGGTTGTCGATCATAACAGTGGTCACGTCGGTAGGACTCTTCGTACGTCTCTATAAATAACTCCATCTGGTTGATGAAAATTTAGTATATGTGACATGAAGGGACCACCGAGTCTACCATTTTGCAAACAGATGTTACACCCTCTGGACCCAAGCTAGGGACCCAACCCTTCTAGGGGGCCTCTTCCTTTACCGTTAGGTGAGGTCATGATAACGGACCTTTTGGGGTACCTGTCTCCTCGGACCATCTGATGTCATGTACCCCAGCGTTTCTCAGCCTGTGCTGACTCGCTGAAGTCAAGTGAAGTGTGACATGAACAAAAAAGATAGAAGATACAAAGAAACTTTTGGTCCATTCTTTGGGTTTTATGACATAAAAGTAAAAGTCCACAAAAAAAAAAAGTGAAAAGAATCTCGTCCTTGTCTTTATCTTCTTGTAAAACTACAGATTCCCGTCTTTGTCTTCCTAGTAATCATCGGTTTAAATTGTTTATTATATATAAATTTGTAATGTATAGTGAACACTGACTTATAGAAGTGTAAGATTTATTCTGACGTACAAGAAAAAATAACAAGAAAAGAATAGAAAACCGGTGTGGAACGTCGTACACCCTAGAATCAAAGGGTTGGTCTCTGACTTGGACACGAGGGACGTAACCTTCGTACCTCAGAATTGGTGACCTGGTGGTCCTTTCACGATCGTATAAGAAATCTTCGTATGATTTTTACAAAAATGGAGTTCGAGATGACTAAACTTTAAATAATGTCTCAAAATTGTCTCTAGTCTCAATTGACTTTGAAAATCTTGGTACAATAAATGTGACAATCCCTGTCTACAATCATTGTATTTAAAAGATCAATTAAGACCTCAATTAACGAGGTAGACCGAATCAAAATGTCCTTAATAGAAAACCCCCTCTATCCCACCTTTTACAAGTCATTTCCCGATTGAGTCGTCCGTACACAACGGGTTTGGGACGTGTATGACTTTTCTAGAGGGAGGAACTGGTCTGGATTTCCAAGGTAACTCCATTGAAAGACTCGGACACCTTATAGGATAGATCATTCTGACAGAAATATACGGTCTTCGAAACCGTTGTGGTCTATCAAATATGATTACGACTAAATACCACTTGTGGGGAAACATATGAACCCCGAAACCCGATTTGATATAGTTAAACTGGAAAACTCACCCACCGTCGGCATCGACCTCTGACTCATCGACTCAGATAATGTGTACGGATACTTTGACTGAAGGGAGGGTGTTTCTGGACTGGTGGTGTCGAGTTCACTCGTTGGAATAGACCGTCATATACACAACAGAGTGTAATAACGACCCTCTTGATTCACGACAGGTCGACTCAGATGATCCTCTCCTGTGGATCTTCGAACATGGATCAAAGAGAATCTAAAACAGGATACACGAAAAAGGGAAACAACTAAAATTAGATGTAGAAAAACGACATTTGGTCCTCATATTATCGAAAAGACTCAAGAGACTCCGGATCACTTAGTGACTTGTACTTCTGTCAGAACCCCTGAGAGACTATGTTAAGACATCAGTTTTCTTCAAGGTTGATAATGTTCAAGGTTGATTTCTAGGACATCAATAATTTAAACACAATTCTCCAAATATCTTTGAACATTTTCAATTATTAAAGATTTAAAGGTATACATTAAAGATACTGAATTATTATAATATTATACGATTGTCAATAATTACAAGATTGATAATAAAAAAGATGAAACTCGTGGAGGAGGGGTTTATTTTGAGGTGTCCAGAAAATTACCTATTTCTTCTACAACATGTATATGTTACCTTTTATTGTCGATATTTTTTTCTTACTTTATTGTGGTAAACGTCGTTGTACCTACATTGGTCTCTAATAGTGTCATTCACTTCATTTAGTCTTTCTTTATACCATAGTGAATATACACTTTATATTTTATATTTTCTTTACCTGGATAGATGTTTTGTCTTCATCTGAGTGTCTGTATCTCTTGTCTGAACACCAACGGTTCCCCATACCACCCCATTCCCTCCCTTTCTCCCCCCGCGACCCAATCGTCTTTATTTTATGATATATATACTACCTATTTGTTCCAAGATGACATATCGTATCCTTTGATATAAGTTATAGGATACTATTTGGTATGACCTTTTCATATAATTTTTCTTACATATGTATGTACAGATTGACGGAGTGAAACGATATGTTGAGGTTATGAAACCGGTGGAGTACTCTTCTCGACTGAGTAATCTTTTCTGAGACTACGACCCTCCCTAACCCCCGTCCTCTTCCCCTGCTGTCTCCTACTCTGCCGACCTACCGTAGTAGCTGAGCTGGCTACACAAACTCACTTGAGGTCCTCAATCACTACCTGTCCCTCCTGACCGCGTGACGTTAAGTACCCAAGCGTTTCTCAGCCTGTGCTGACTCGCTGACTTGACTTGACTTGACGGAGTGAAACGATATGTCATCTTTAATTGTGTTATGACATTTAGTTGGTACGAGATTAACCCTTTTTAATGGAGTCCATTCTGTTTAAGTTGATGAAGAATCTTTTAAAATCTCTATAATTTTATATTAATGGACGAAAAAGGTTTTTGTCTTGATGGTATACTAGATCGTTAAGGTGAGGACCCATATACAGGTTTTTTATGTTTTTGTGTTGAGTTTTTCTATGTCCGTGAGGTTACAAGTATCGTCGTAATAAACATTGACGGTTCCAACATTTCCATATATTAGTTAAGTTCACAGGTTGTTATCTACTTACCTATTTCTTCTACACTATATTTGTTACCTTATGATGACTCGATATTTTCTCGTACTTTTAAACGGTAAACGTCGTTGTACCTGTCTGAGACTCCCATAATACGATTTACTTCATTCAGTCTTTTTCTATATATGAAGTACTATAGTGAAGATACACCTTAGATATTTTATGTTGTTTCATCACTTATTTTGTTTATTCTTCGTCTAAGTGTCTATGTATTTTGTTTGATCACCAATGGTCACTCTTTTCCCTTCGCCCCCGTCTATCCCCACACCCCCTTTCCCAATAATACCCTATTAAACTTAGTGCATACACTTTGAAAATTTTTGACATTTCGTGATATATTAAATTTCTTAGAAAGTAAGTCAATTTTTATTATTTTTTATTAATGGACAAAAAGAAATAATTGAGGTCTGTACTTGTCAACAAACATAAACAGAAACTTTCGTTTCAAATCTCGAACACAACCTTTTATGGCCTATTGTAAACGGTTTAACGGTGCGGTTATTGACTCCTTTGGATGTATTCTTTTATATGATTTATATTTGAACATAATAATAATTTATTAAACGTATCAAAATTGTTTAAAACGACAAACTTGATGGATTTTGAATGTAGAAAAGAGTACTCTGTTTTTTTCTTTAAAGTCAACGGTTGACTTCTTTTTTACCGTCACAATTGAGGTTCGTGAGGTAAAGTTAAAAAAATTAAAGGTTATTCTTCGGAACTGATGGATTTTTAGATACCTTTCGTAATGGTCCACTTATATCCAGAGAAGTGATTATCTTTTTGTCTCGAATGATCATGAGTATTCTCTTCAAATCAGAGTAAAGTTTAGTATTTTATTTCAAGGATACCACTGTTCAGACAACCTTGTTTTGACACAACATATATATGAGGACTCTTACTCTATTCTCAGAATAGAAATATAAAATATTGGATCGGTTTATTTTCCTTAAGTGTTAAGTTCCGTCAAAAGTCTCCGGACTGCTTCTCTGTCCTCCTTTGAAAGTTCTAATTATTAGAAGAGTTAAGTTTAGAGGTACCTGACTTACTGGTTTGAAATATTAAGTCAGTGACACAATGGACTATTAAGTCTCGACGGAAATATTAGGAATCGACGGGGTCTTATGTTGTCCGCTAGGGGAGATCCTGGGTATCAACAAAAATGTCTACCAACTTGGGACGATGAGAATTATTCTATCGAGATCAGGGTCGAAGTCTCTTCTGTTACCGTGGGGTGAGGTCATGAGAACGGACCTTTTAGGGTACCTGTGTACTCGGACCATCCGACGTCAGGTACCCTAACGATTCTCAGCCGTACTGACTCGCTGAAGGGAAAGTGAAAAGTGAAAGTACGTAACCTCTTCCTTTACCGTTGGGTGAGGTCATGGGAACGGACCTCTTAGGGTCCCTGTCTCCTCGGATTACCCGACGACAGATACCCCAGCGTGTCTCGGCCTGTGCTGACTTCGCTGAATCGTCGTCGTCGTCGTTAGGGTCGAACCTCTTTTCTTATAGGTATTTGTCAGAGGATTTCTATTTTTAAACTTACTTCTATTAGAGTCAACTGACCCGGGTCACGAGTCTTTGACTTTCAATCTAGTCTATTTATGTGGTTCTCTTTCTATAAATAAATAATTTATTTATTCATATGAAACACCCTTCATTTTAACTCATAATCACTTAGGGTTCCACTTACATTTCGTCAGCGTATCTCTGTTAATTCTACATATAATTACCGGTTCTTTATTAGAAAGTCAGGAGTGTTGACTAAGTCAATGAACCGTAAGTCAACGTCCGTATTTAATGATCCCGTAAATTGTGCATTACTATTGTCGATGTTGAAGGACTCGTGAATTACACATGGTCCGTGGCCGTTTCCGACATGAACATGTAAATTAAATTAGTAGTGTGATTCCAATACTATAGACAAGAGAATATCATGGGTAAAGTGTGTACGTGTTTGACTTTGAAAATATTTGAATTTTTGATATTAGTCCTAAATCTTAGTTCAAAAGATAGAGGTTTCGAGATGACGTCGAAACCCAAAGACCTCTTCGTTTAGGATATTTTCAAACCTTTGATAATTTCATATCATTTATTTATTCAGATAAAAAATTTTTTACGTTTTACTAATAACATTTTTAAAAACTCCGTTATAATTGTTATGATTAAAGATCTTTGACGAAAAATAAGTGAATTAGGAGTATTAGTGGGTACTCCATCCATTATAATTAGAGAAGTAAAATAAATACTTCTTCACGTAATTTTTGTTGGAGAATCCGTATCTTTTCAATCAATTTATTGAACGGGTCACAGTGAATCCAGTCTTTTAACATGTGGACCTTAAATTTGAGTTCGTTAGACCGAGTTATTAAGTCAGGGATTTGATGTTATGAAAGGAATTAGTACGTTTATAAAAGACATGGATTCTTTTCAGTTGTTCAAAAGAAATTACCTTCGTTTTAATTTTAGAATTTTGTACTCTTCACATTCGTTTAATATTTTCTTATAACGAACGATCAATGTCGGTGTGACTTAAGGACTCCCTCTAACTACTTAGATTAAAAGTCTCCATAAAAATCACTAAAGACTCAAGAAGTGTCAATTGTTGTAAATTGTTGTATCAATTCGTAAACATAAAAGACGTCTGAACACCTTCTCTTTGTGACTTTCATTTTATACTGACATTTATTATGACTTCTTATTCTAAAATAATAGATGTGGACACAATGTCATTGCGTGATTGTCTAATGACCGTCTCCTACCTCAGTTAGAATTTTCATTTCTTTTCTTGTATAACCGACTTCTTAACGGTTACGTCAGTTTACCCTAAATTCAATTTTTAGTAGTGAACAAAAAAATTTTTTTGTTTGATTATTTGACTCGAATTTTTCACAACACACAGTTTTTACATAACGTTAAGAGTAAAATATGTACCGAGAATAAATAATTCAGTAAAACTTTTACCAACTAAATCTACCATAACTCCATAATGTCCAAAGTCTAACACTCGACAATATATTAATACTAATACTTTTCACACTTTCACAAGTAAAGAGACAACAGAGACTGAGAAACATTAGGGTGTCTGACATCGGATGTTCCAAGGAGTCAGGTACCTTAAGAGGTCCGTTCCTATGACCTCACCCATTGGTAAGGGAAGAGGGTCCCTAGAAGCCCTGAGACCTTAGTTTAGGCCCAGAGGGTGTAACGTCCATCTAAGAGATGACAGACTCGGTGGTCCCTTCAGGTTAATACTAATATCATGACTTAATTATAGATGAAGGTTTTCTCACAGTGTTTACTCATCATTTTTCGAAAATTGAAACCGATTGCATAACTTATATTTATCTTTTAAGACTACTGTCTGTAGACGTTGAATTGTCCTCTGGTACTGTCTCACGGTCTAAATACTGACTTCACCAAACCATAGTAACTGTCTTACATAAGGAAAATCGTTTTAACATAAACGTACTTTGTTAGATCTCCTAAGTTGTTTTGTTGACAGTTATAGAGTTACTTTAAGATCTTTGTTTATTTAGAGATCTTCTTGTTGTCCTTTTGACCGTCGAAAATTATTCAATACAGACTTTTTTATAAAGAGAGTGTGTGTTTTATGATAACGAACCGATGATGACTAAGCATCTAAGGGACTTCGATGTCCATAGTCCAATTTTTGGGAAGGAAATCGCAAAAAGGTGTCTTGTACGACGTTTTGGAATGAGAATAAGGGAAAAAAGGTTGAGTGACTACATGGTACGAAAATCCTCATGGTTACAGGAATCATTCTCATGTTTCTCCTCCTTGAAGTTTCACCTTAAGACTTACGTGAAAGATATCTTTATATTAAAACCCTCCGATCCAAAGTCGTAAAATAATTTGATATGAGATCCATGTGATACATGGTACATCCAAGAAATCTATCTAATGTTTTTAGATGAAATATACATTTTGTTTAAATAGGGTTCATGTAAGTAAATGAGTCTATACGTCTACTGTGGTGGGAATACCGTCTTTCACTTTTCCTTGATTTTTCGGAGAACTACTTTCACTTTCTCCTCTCACTTTTTCAACCGAATTTGGAGTTGTAAGTCTTTTACTTCTAGTACCGTAGGCCAGGGTAGTGAAGTACCCTTTATCTACCCCTTTGTCACAGTCTGAAATAAAAAACCCCGAGGTTTTAGTGGTGTCTACCACTGACGTCGGTACTTTAATTTTCTGTGAATAAGGAACCTTCTTTTCAATACTGGTTGGATCTATCGTATAATTTTTCGTCTCTGTAATGAAACGGTTGTTTCCAGGTAGACCAGTTCTATACCAAAAAGGTCACCAGTACATACCTACACTCTCAACCTGACACTTCTTTCGACTCGCGGTTTCTCAACTACGAAAACTTGACACCACAACCTCTTCTGAGAACTCTCAGGGAACCTGACGTTCCTCTAGGTTGGTCAGGTAAGATTTCCTCTAGTCAGGGCCCACAAGAAACCTTCTTTACTACGATTTCGACTTTGAGGTCATGAAACCGGTGGAGTACGTTTCTCAACTGAGTGACCTTTTCTGAGACTACGACCCTCCCTAACCCCCGTCCTCTTACCCTGTTGTCTCCTACTCTACCGACCTACCGTAGTGGTTGAGCCACCTGTACTCAAACTCACTTGAGACCATCAACCACTACCTGTCCCTCCAGACCGCACGACGCTAAGTGCCCCAGCTTTTCTCAACCTGTGCTGACTCGCTGACTTGACCTGACTTGACTGTAAGTAAATGTTAACTACTACTCCTTACTTGTAAACATTTAAGTTCTTACATAAGTATTACTAATTTCTCGATTTTAAATAATTCGTGATTGGTACGTTATCTGGGTTCCAACTTATAAAATATCGTAATAGAAAAAAAGGAGAAAATTAAACTATAATCTCATATCGACTAATTGTTACATCACTACCAAAATCCATCTGTCGTTTCCCTCAGTCGATGTGTGTAAATACATAGGTAACGATGGGGTTTGAGGGGAGGATTGCTCCGACAGTGTATCTCTGTCTCAAGGGATACGATATTCCAGGAACAACCAATAGGTAAAATTTATATCGTCACAAATGTTCAGGTAGTGTTTGAGGGATTGATACGGAAGGGGAATAAGAGACGGGGACCGTTGATGTTCAAGTAAGAGATTCAGACACTTAGACATAGACAAAACAGTCATTCAAGTAAACATATTTAAGAAAAATCTAAGACGTATATTCCCTATAGTATACCAAAAAGAGGAGACAGACTGGCTGAAGTGAGTAATACTGTGCAGATCCAGGTAGTTACTGGGACGTTTACCGTAATAAAAGAAAAATTACCGATTATAAAGTAACATATATACATAGTGTAGAAGGAGGTAAGGAGACAACTACCTGTAAATCCGACGAAGGTACAGAACCTACGACATTTGTCATGACGTTACTTGTCACCCCACGTACACAGGAAAGTCTGGTACAATAAATAAGTAAAAAAGCAACGTGACCCAAAAGTAATGACATATGCGTGAAAGAGATCAACACCGCTCACCCCGATGGGAAGTGACGCCCCGTCCGAAGGGTGACACCATCCAAGCGAACGACGCCACGTGACCGAGGACCGAAGTCGTCAGCACCGTCCGCCCGAGTCGTCAACACCACGTACCCGAAACAACGAGACGCCGTACACGTTAGAAGGGTTTGGTCCCTAGTTTGAGTACAGGCGACGTCACCGTCTGTCTAAGGGTATGCGACTGGTAGTCCGTTCAGGGTCTAGTAAGAAAAAAGGTCTATAGACAGGTCCTCACCATAAAGTCCCGGTATACCACCGAGATAAAAATCTTCTTTGAGACCTGATAAGAGGTGTCGCGACATGCTTAAATGCAAGAGTGGTTCTCACATCCTCACAAGGGATAAGAGGTGTGAGAGAGGTCGTAAATGACAAACACCAGACAAAATAATGTCCCTAATAGGACAAATTGGTAGTTTTGATGGTATACTCCATCCATTATTTTAATAACCCGAAGGGACCACCGAGTCTGCCATTTCTTAGGTGGACGTTACGTCCGCTGGACCCAAGCTAGGGACTCAACCCTTCTAGGGAACTTATCCCTTGTCGATGGGAGAGGTCATAAGACCGTACCTCTTAAGGTACCTGTCTTCTCGGACCCCCCGATGACAGATGCCCCAGTGTTTCTCTACCTGTACTGACTCGTTGAAAGTGTTTGTATGTTATAATAATATTGGTCATGTCTTGATTCCTTTAACTTCAACTCTCTCCAATTTAATTTTAACAGGTTCCAATGTTCTATTCCCTTTCTGACCCTAAATTAAGGTCTAGAAAGATGTAGATAGACTGATGTCTAGATCTTGATAATGTAGAGATAACGGAGATCCATTTTTAGGTGAAACTTATTTTTGTCATCATATAAAACTAGTCTTATTTTGTTTCCTTTTCGTTCTCACTTCGTTTATATCATCATAAAGTGAGAGATCAGTACGTCTAATTTCCTGTCAAAGGTTTATATATTAGTGTTTTAACTATGTCTTTTTGTACCCCTAACACCATATGAAGAGGAGATTGTCGTCTTGTAGATTCCACACAACGAAAAAAAAAAAAAAAATGAATTAACGAATCATTTTTATTAGAGAAGTTTTAAATTTCTACTATTTTTTTGGAGGAACCTTGAAAAAAAAAAAATCTTAAGAAAAAAAAAATTACAAAATAAAAAATAAATAAATAAAAAAATTAAAATTTTAGAATTTAAGAATGTAAGAATTCAAGAGGAACCTTGAATTAAGACTCTTTCATTAATTCTTAATTATATTTTGAATACCCTTTTACCCCCTTGCAATGGTCCAGTCAATGACCAGTTGAATGTTCAGTTCTTACCTTTACGATCCGTACAAACCCATATGTCAACTGGAAACTTGTTACACTCTCAATCCCCGCGACTACTGGGTACGTCAGTTTTTAGGTTCATATTGCACGTCAGACGGAAAGAAGATACATCGAAGAGGTATAGGTGCTAAGACGTTGGTACTTCAGTTGGTTGGTCCCTAGTACATCATGATATCATAAATGATGACTTTTATTTTAGGTGTGTTAAGTTTGGGTACCACGAGTTCCCAGTTCACATACATATAAGATCTGAACATGTGAGGTTGTATGAAACTGTCAGACGGATAATCAATTTTTTTTTATGTTGGTTACTAAGAGTTTATACATGTATGAATTTTTTCGTTTAATATATGGAAACGGTGATGTGGTGGGACAATACACGAAGACATTTTGTATAGGTTTTCTCTTTAACTTCTTACTCTGTTTCTAAGAAGTAAATGTGTTATGACATTTAGTTGATGTGAGTTATTGATATGTTTTTTTTCCTAAGAAGTAAATTTTTGGAAAATACACTATGGTTCATGTATCGTCCCGGAAGAGACCACCGAGTATACCCTTTATTAGACGGACGTTACGTCCTCTGGGTCCAAACTAGGGACCCAACCCTTCTAGGGAACCTCTTCCCTTACCGTTTGAGTGAGATCATAAGAACGGACCTCTGTGGGTACATCTCAACGGATCGTCCGATGTCAGGTACCCCAACATCTCTCAGTCTATCCTGACTCGCTGATTGTGTGTGCGTGTGTCTCGTCTGGACGATACCAATCGTGATCCTCATGTCAAGAACCAGAATACCTTGAATGTAATGTTTCTGTCTGTTACTTCTTTATTTACAATCCACAGGTCTTTTTTTTTTTCATTATACGTCTACCTCTTTCTCCTTCCTGATAAATCTATCCCACCAATCCAGTTTGAAATTCTATAATCCTGTGTTGATTCGTAAATAAAATGATCAATTTTGTGTCATGAAAGTTTATAGAACGATTAATACTACAAAAGTATGATAGTAGACGATAATAGAGTTCCGTGGGAATCTTACTCCCAGTAGGAATTTTCATTACACTTAGATATAAAGTTTATCAGAAGAACTGTTAAAGTTTATAAGTTTATCAGAATAGAGATATTTCGGTAAATTACCTCGGTTGCATTTGATATAAATAATGTGTTATTGACTCGTTCCCGAGGTCAGTAGGGAAAAGGGGACACAATGGGAATGAGAAAAAAGTCCTACGGAATCACAGGACACTATATATTGACTGTAAACCGGTTAGTATCCATGGTTTCGGTTCCGTAAATTATTTGTAGTCATTTCAAATAAAAGGATAAAATAAATGTATTTCGTATATGGATTATAAAAGAAAATTATGGGGTTTTATAGTAGAAGTTCTAAATTTTTGGAATGACGAAATCGTAAGTCTTTTTATACAAACATTTTCAAGTATAATTTTTATCGACTACTTGAGTACCGGTCTTTATGGACTTTCTCTCTTCTCAAGACCACCCGAGAATTTTTGACTCTGAATATTATAGGAACTTTTGGATACAATGTTATATGATTTATTTTCAAACATAATTAATTTTATATAAATGACTACGTATCGAACGAGCCACTTTTTCTTCGTGAGAGTTCTGTGATTTTACAATTGACACCACTACAATCGTCAAAAAAAAAAAATTTGAAAAACAAAGAGGTATAAAAGATTAAAAGATATTCTTTGTACGTAATAAACACATTACTTCCAAATTTATCATGATTCATTATTTTCATGTGTATATTTCAACCTTTCAGTATTTTGGTTGATTACTTATTTAGAAATTTTTGTCGTAATCAGTCCAATTTGGGTCTGTGAAAATAATTTTCCAAGTCCTAACTCTTGTACACATGTGGGCACCGCCTTAGTACAACTACATACCGTTTTGGTTATGTCATGACATTTCATTTTAATTTTTTTTTATTTTATTTTTCATAGTTTCTGTGGGCTTCTCTATAAATTTCGATACAAATCTTGTTCTTACTTCTCTACAGAGGAACTCCACATTTCTTTCTGCATTCCATTCTTCTGTCACTCTCTCGCGGATCAACACGGAAGACTCAAGTGACAGAGAATAGAAGTAAAGTATAACGGATTTCTTTCCTTTTCAATAGTCATTTTGATCTTATACCTTTTGTTCTCTCTGAAGTCTTACGACTCTACCACTACATGGAACTAAAAGTGTTCTGTCATTTAAGGTCTTTTGTTTTCGGAGTCTTAGACTGACGGATCATTGCAAGGTCTTACTAGATCGTGTCACTAAGAGTTGGGGTGGTCCAGGGTCAAAAGGTATGTATTATTTATCAAATGTTACGAGGGAAATGATGGATATTTGTCTTAAGTTTCTGTTACTGGAGAAGTGATCGAGTTTTTATCAGTTATATTACGGAAGAAACGATGTATGTTTCTCCTTTATTTCCGTAAATATTGTACATAAAAATTAATCATTTAACCAGTCCACACTAGTGTAGTCTCTGTATTATCATTAATTAGACAACACAAATTCTATGTGTGACTGTAACACTTTTTTCCTGAATTATTCATATAGATATGTTAGTATTAAGTTATAAATTTTTACTTCTACTACATTCACCACTAGTTTATACTGTGTGTCTCGACAATTGTACTCAAAGGTGTTACTACTTGTGGAGAGTCGTTTTAAGACTTGTTTTGTTTCGTGTCAGAAAGGAATGTGCTGTCGACGTAATGACTTTAATCACACATGATTTTAATACGGGACCTGTCAAATACAATTCATTTATTAGTTTTTGTCCAAAATCACGGCATTCTTGTAGGTCACCCTCTAGACTCAGTAAGGCAACGTCCCATTCAGAAACAACACGTCCTGACTGGCACATGTCCCCGTCGTCCTACAAGTCGTCAGGACCTAAAACGGAAAGTATAGTGACGTAAATTCCTAATGAGGGGAGAAACACGATTTGTTTTTTAAGGAGTGTTCAGAGGGTTTTACGGGGATCTACCGTTATAATAGGGACAACACTTAATGAATAGAAAATCGTATCATATATGGTACACATGACTATTGTTCCGAAACATACATGATCCTTTGTAAAAGAATTTTAAGACGAATTTCTTTCGACCTCGGTCTTATGATAAGTCTTACCAGAGTTAAATGTTCTCGGTATAACTTACACACACACGCACATGAGTCAGTGAAGTTTGCACAGGATAAAAACGTTGGGGTTCCTGACTACAACTTCGACTTTGAGGTTATGAAACCGGTGGACTACGCTTTTCGATTGAGTAAACTTTCCTGGGACAACGACCCTTTCTAACTCCCGTCCTTCTCTTCCCCTGCTGTCTCCTACTCTACCAACCTATGGTAGTGGTTGAGTTACCTGTACCCAAACCCATCCGAGACCCTCAACCACTATCTGTCCCTCCGAACCGTACGACGTCAAGTACCCCAACGTTTCTCAGTCTGTGTTGACTCGCTGACTTGACTTGACTTGACTACCTGACATCGGGCGGTCCGAGGAGACAGGTACCCTAAAAGGTCCGTTCTTATGACTCACACAACGGTACGGGAGGAGGTCCTTTAGCAGATCTAGGTCCCTGGGTTGGCTCAGAGGACGTAACGTCCGTCTAAGAAATGGCGACTCGGTGGTCTCTTCGAAGTATAAATTGTATAAATCCAAATTTATAATGTTTTTTGTAAAATTTATGTTTTACTGAATCGTGACCAGTCGTGTTAGAAAGGTCTTATAAATTGAAATGGACTGATTTCGTCTAATCATTTATTATTTCTCCGAGGATGAAGAGCCTTTTCTTTACCCTTCGAACGAGATTATTTTATTTACCTTCTACACTTGGTAATTAATACTTTCTAGATTTAATTCGAGGATCTGGCCCGTGTTATTTAGGTGTCATATCTACTACGGAATTCTCAGATATAGGAGTTGGGATTTATGAGACGAACGTCCCAGAATCAAGGGGGTGGTCTCTAGCTTGAACACAGGGGGACTTCACCTTCGGACCTCAGGATTGGTGACTTGTTGGTCCCTTAAGGGTCCTTAGGAAAAAAATATTCTCCTTTACATTGGACAGAATCTGAATCCTCACTTTCTTTCCGGACGTAAACTCAACTTGGGTGAAGTGTAGAACAAGTCTTATGTGTTGTTTGTCCGGATAAAGGGAAAAATTTTAAGTATATCTACAAAGTTAACTTAGGTTGATATACCCTCCGAGTCTACCATTTCTTAGACGGACGTTACGTCGTCTGGGACCAAGTTAGGGACCCAGTCCTTCTAGGGGACCTCTTACCTTACCATAAGAACGGACCTGTTAGGGTGCCCATCTCCTCGGACAGCCCGATGTCAGGTACCCCAGTGTTTTTCAGTCTGTACTTACTCACTGATTTTGATGTGATATGTCGACTTTCAAAGACTAGTTAAATAGGAGATAAGTGAATCGATTGAATCTTCGGTCAGACGTTCCACTACCGTTACTTACTAATTGTCCCGTAAAAGTAATAAGGAATTTTAGCAAAGTTATAATTACCCTTTTTGAGGTTTTGAGGTGTTACTTGGTTTTATAGTTTTAAAATGTATTTTTGTCTCGGATTACGTTTTTTTCTTTTGATTAGGACAGAGACGAATCTCAAAAATGTAACGAGTGACATCCAAAAGGAGTAATTAAAACTAAAGATTTTTATGACGTAATTTTATCAAACAAAGATCTGACTCCAAGGGTGTTGCGTGTCACCATTTCTTAGGCGGACGATTATGTCGTCTGTGGAAGCTAGGGACCACCCATTCTAGGGGAGATCTTTCTTTGCCGTTGGGTGGGGTCATAAGAACGGACCTCTTAGAGTGCCTGTCTCCGCGGACCGTCCCGATGTCAGGTACCTCATCGTTACTCAGCCTGTGTTGACTCGTGCGTGCAAGGTGACTCCAAAAAACCGTAGGAGGATTTTGCACATGTAACTCACGGACAACGTCATCAAGGACTCTTGTTTGTTCGAGAAAAGTGACTTATGCATGATCTCGCCTGGGTCACGAAGAGATAAACCATATGAACAGAGTTTGTACAATAAAGTCGTTTGTAAAGTCTTGGAATTTCGTGAATAATTGTATGTCGGTTCACGGATTGCCGTAGAGGGGGTTAGGACCCTCCAGTTGGTAAAGGGAGAACTCTGTCCATCTCCGCGTGGCCCCACGTTGCGGATGATCCTTCCTCTTGACATCTGTCTCTCTTCCACCACTAGGGCGGACCGGTTCCTGACGAGTGCACATCCGGAAGAACTGGGACCCTTTCGTCTCGGAGTATCTGACCAATTCTTTAACATAATAGTGTCCGTGTCTTTAGTTGAGTAGTGGCTGTGTGTTCCGGGACCACGGGCGTCGCAGGGGAGGACCTAGTGGGTGAGGAAAAAGGGCCTTCGACTGGGACGCGCCTCCCTTCCAACCTCGTATGCGTGGAACGAGTGCTCCTTAGGCGTGGTCCGTCAGGTGCTACGGAAACATGACGCGGAGCCCCGACTAGACGAACCTGCTGCGGACCTGGACGTCGTCGTCGAAGTGTGCGAGCTACCCGCGGTGGCAGCAGAACCTGTGTCGGCGGCGGTGGGGCGGACGGTCGTCCAGGAAGGGCTTCCTACACCGCAGTTTTTCGGCGAAAAGGTGGAAGAAGAGGACGGAGAAGAAGCCTCCAAGTGCGACGTACCACCCTGCTGACTGCATTTTTGCCCATCGTCTTCGAGTTTTATTCTCGGCCTCTGTGCGCTCCTGCTTCCGCTTTTGATGAAGTCGCATCAGGACCGCCCTTTCGGCGCGAGTCCTGCGACCCTCTTCCAGCGCGGTCCCGGCGCCCCCGCCCCTCGACGCGTCCACGGAGGTTGGCGGAGGTCGGTCACCTCGCCCAGTGCACTGAGGGTTGTGCACCGAGAAGTCGCGCCATGACAGATGCGTTCATCTCCACGGACCGACGCGAACGTCGCCGCCTGACCTGACCCCCCGAAACTCACGAGTAGACCCTTCCCTAGGCCCTCTTGGTCCAGACATTTTTCTCTAAATCATCGGGTTTGTACTGTCTCGTCGTTTTAGTTGGCACACCTTGATTGGTTCAAATCAAAACCAAGGATCTCATTGGGAACGTGGAAGATAATTTTTAGCGAAATTTTAGAAGAGGAAATTTACATTGTCCCCAGGAAACAGATCAGTAACAGAGTCACAGACCAAAATGGATGACATGGGGGTATTGTATTAAGTTGTGTAAAGAGAAAGAGGACATAAAATAAATTAAACCATTAAGATAGACCTCGTCACCACGAGTCAGTCTGCTGACGTGTTTAACCTCCACAACCATCCCTCACCCCCCTCTGTGCCCAAACACGGGCCCACAGACACAAACCTAAACTTAAGGGGTCCATTAAAATTACACGTCTCAACCCTTGCACAAGATCTTGTCGCCAAGTGTTCGACTAAAATCCTATGGAAAAGTGAGAAGTACATCTTCTGACGTTTCTTCGAAGACAAAAACAATATATAACTATAATTAGTAAAGTCTTTAACATTGTCTTTTAATATATTTAGAGTAAATTTTATTGTCATTTGGAGATGTATTCATTGTAAAAACATAACTTGTGAATAAAACGGTTGTTTTTTACATCACTCTTGTCGGAACAAAATATAAAAAAATTCAGAAAAATTTACAGACCGAATTATTTTCGGACTAAATGTGTCAACGAAAACGTAGGGTAAACGACGTTATCACGGGTTGTATATACATTGACGACCTTTTGAGGTGACATGTGATTACTCCCTTATTCTCACTTTCTCCGTTTTTTACAGGATAATAATTATTTCTTTATATAAGAATTAAGGAGAAATGTTGAACAAACTACCAAAGATGATTTCCTTCCTTCGAAGGTAAAATAGTAGAGAATGAGACGTCCTGAAAGTCAGAAATTTGTGTAGACATTTTACACTCTACTCAATGACCGAAAAAACTTGAATTCAAACGTAAAAAATTAAATAATAGGGTTCACACAACAGTGTGAAAATTATCATGAACAGTGATCATTTTTTGGTTTATAAAACCGGTCTTCGTAAGATCCTTAAAACAATGAGAAAACCGTTAGAGTATTTTGATCAACCGTTCAGGATGACCATGGTACAAACTACGATGGAAGGAAAAGAATCACCGAGTGAACTGAGTTGACCAAAAAGTCGGACTCAAAGAAACATATAACATACGACGACTGTACAATTAGAAAGATTTCGTTAACGTAAATAGTAATAAGGATCGAACTTTTTAACTTTCAAAAGAGTGACGTAACTGAAGTTTTAGGAAACACTTTAGGTAGTGTTTAAGTTCTTTACTACCCGTAAAATAGACGTTTTTAGACCTTTTACTTTCTGAAGTAAAAGAAAATTCCATTAAACTTCGTGAATCCTTCTTTAAATTTCCCCCTTAAAGGGCTTAGTGTGGGGTTCGTTCTTACAGAGAAATTCCACGGTTTTCTTCAATTTCCTTGGTAGAGACCAGTGTCCTTTGCATTCAATAAAAGTCTTCAGTCTTTTCGGACGACGACGAGGGGTCCCGTTAAAAGAGAGGGAAGGGAAAAACGGGGGGAAAGACGGGAGGGACCTGTACTGAGACGTCAATGGTGACAAATATCTTACAAGGAAATACCATAGGAGTTCGAACGAAAACTGTATATAAGAAACAGTCTTCTGTCGTTTTCACTTCCATGAATCTTCACATCGAAAAAAAAAAAAATTGGGATAATTTCTCGAGACTTAGTAGAGAAAAGTTATCTAATTCGACGTTTACAAATAAAATTAAACGACGAAACGTAAAATAAATGACTAAATGACTTACTTTTTTCAAGACCACTAAATATACAACTATAATTTTTATCTCTCAGAGTCCCGGAAACGTGACAAGTGAAAAAGGAATCTTTAGTCGAACCAATCAAAGGGGTGAGTGACGTCTAGACTCCGGTAGATTCGTTGGGAAAGGGACCGGTGGGACAGAGAGTGTGAAGTGTGAGGTAAAAGAACGAAGTGAAAAAAAGAAAATCGAAAACAAAATGAATTCGTTTTGTATTCCAGATGGAGAGGGTGATCTTGTATTCGAGGTACTCCCATCGTTAAAAACCGACAAAACAAGTGACGACAGAGAGACCGTAAGTCTTGTCACGAACCATGTCTCGTCTTTGCATTATTTACAAACAACCTACTTACCTGTTTTTCAGTTGTGTTGACGTTTGTTTGGAGACGTGGTAAAAATAATTTTTGATAGTTATATCACGTTTTGATCGAAGCCAATAGATCTTCATGTTGAGATTTTTTAATTAAAGGTGTGTCATGTCATATATTTCAAAATCATTATAAATAATTACATAAAATTTTATAAGTTTCATATTTAGGAGCAAAATTTTCACAAATCACGGCTTATTAAAAAGAATCGAAAGGTTGTAAAACATGTCATCTCCCATACTAAATCTACTGAGATAACAAAAGTTGGTTACCTATAAATTATTATTCATCGTCATCATCATCATCGTCGACGATTGTGAAAATATCGTGTATTACACACGGTCCGTGATAAATCTCCCTTTAGTGTTCTGTTGTTATTAATAAGTGTTACAATAAAAGTTCTTACAAGTTTCACATGTTTGGATCATTTAACCAAAGTATCGAGAAGGGTAAACATAGTCTTTATATTTTTTCGTCCTTGACGTTAAATGATTGAACGGTCATACGTAGTAGTAACTCCAGGGAACCGTGTTTTTCTCTTTAAGAGAAAAGATTGTACTGTTTTGTTTCTCTGTTTTTTCTATTTACCTCTTACCCCCAACTTTAGATTTTACATTAAAACCCTCCTCTGTCCTGATTTTTAATATACTACCACCATTCTGTTGTGAACGAAAAAAAAAAAATTACGACCTATATATCAGAAAACGTAATGTCAGAAACCACTTTTTCTTGCAAACGTCCTACGATTATTTTAGGTTGGATTCTTACAAAGATATGGACCTTTTCGTAAGATACAGGGAGAAATAAATTATTTCAACGTTTGTCCGTGAATAACAGGTCACTCAGTGTGGATGAGAGTCCACACTTAGACTTGTATATACCTTTTTACTTGTCGATTCAAATGTCATGAATGGTGTAAATAAAACTATAGATAAATCTCTATTTTTGGTTCTATTACAAACCAAAAGAAAAGAATTTTTATCACAGAGGCGTTTTACGTATAATGTCTCGTCTAGACGTTATGAAGTTTACTCAACCGAAATACATTCTAGTCATCAGATAGAAAAATAAAGTTAATAATTTATCACCAGAATACTAAGAAACTCTGGTCCTTTCGTCAAGTTGTCTAGTTTTAAAGTGATTCACTTTGTTTTTCAAGGATTACCATTTCAGGGTTCAAGTCAGACAAACTTTTAGACTCCACTAGTTACCGATGTAAATAATTATTAAGAGGTATAATTTTTATCGAAGTACCAAAACTCCCTTGTAATTGTTCTTTAAATTCTGTAAATGATTTATGAGAATTTATTATGAAACTATGAATATATACACGTATTCGTCAGGATTGTGTCATCATTTGTCAGATAGTAAACTGGTTTTAATATTAGACTTCCCCTCCTATAACGTTCGGTAAAAGATGGTTTCAAAGAACGAGACAAAACTTACGGTTTTAATTCCAGGTGTTCAGTGGTCATCCTGTTCATATCACCAAACGTAGAAGTTGTGGACCCACTTTTAGAGAATTTGAGTACTTCACTTCACTTCATCGAGTCAGTACAGGCTGAGAAACGCTGGGGTGTCTGACATCGGATGATCCGAAGTCAGGTACCCTAAAAGGTCCGTTCTCATGACCTCACCCCACGGTAAAGAAAGAGGTCCCCTAGAAGGGTTGGGTCCCTAGCTTGGGTCCAGAGGGCGTAACCTCCGTCTGCGAAATGGGTGACTCGGTGGTCCCTTCGGGTCTGTCTCCCTATTATCACAAAGAAGATTCTCGTCTATAAAATTTACCACGTAGGTGATGCAAAAAGTCAATTAAGACAAATTCGACCTCCAGAGTACGAACTCCATCCCCTTTCCGTCTCTGACCGAAAGCTACACGACCACATTAAACGGAAGGTTTCCATTTAGGACTTCTTCGCTCTTGGGTCACGATATTTCAGTACTCCCGTAGACTCTTAAGTCCTCTTAGGTTGCCCATTTACAGTTAATTCTTAACAAGAAGGAAGGAAAGTTAGACGGTTTAAGACTGTCGACTTCTTTTAAGACTAGAATCATTGAAAGAAAGAGATGAGTACCAGTTTATTTAATAACAAGTAATTTCCATGGGGAAACCCTTTTGGATATGTAGGTCTAAACATTCCGTCTTGAAACATAACTAACCTTCGGTGGTATCTTAAAGAAATCAATTGAAAAAGTCACAAAAGTTGTACTATGCCAAAAAATTTTTCTAAATGTATGTTGAAAGGATTTTAAGTACTTGAACATATTTCACACATATGGACTTATATAAAGTTTTTTCTCTTTTTGTTACTTTCATATACTTGTTTATCAAATTTATATATATAGGATTGGTTTTATCTTGACTGGACTTAATCATTTCTTTTAGTTTATTTATTTTTTCATTCAAATTAAAAGTAAGGAGAGAAGGGGGTGTCACTCCATAGATGATTTTATGGATTTCCTTTTCATAGACTAGATTCTTCCTTAGTCATGAGTTATAATGTTTAAATCCATGGTTTGTTATCCAATCTCCTTTTTTTAACGTGTAAAATGACTTCTCCTAGAAATCTGTGTCTAGTTTCGTTAGTAAAGTAAACATGTCCTTTTTAGACTCGAGTCTCTCCATGTTTTTGAACGAGTACGAGTGTTGTGATTAATCATTGTCTTGAACCAGTAGAGAAGGGTTAAAGTATTAATAAAACGGTCTATAGTTATAATAAGAACTCTTTGTATGTGTTTTTTAATCCATAAAAAGGTTCTATTTGTAAGAATATAATTAAAATATATTTTATATAGTGTAATAAAGTTTAGTCATTTATTTAATTACAATATATGGTTTTACCTTTTATTCAATTGTTAGAGAAGAAGTATAAAGTTAGTTCATAAAAGAAGTTTTCAGAATCTTATTCTAAATCACGTAGTTTAGGTCGTCGCATAGTAGAGTCAGAAGTAGTCGGAATACAAGTCATAACTAATCACTCTTCTTCAATTTGGAATAGAGAATCACTTATCTAAAGTCGTCAAGATTGGGACGAACTACCAGACACGTGTCACAACGATACGTAGTTCTTTTATGTCGATGTTCCAATTAGGTTTCTTGTCAAATTTTCGGTAAAGTTACCGTTAAAGACATTGACTCAGTACTTTTGTCTGTATTTCAAGAACTTCAAACCCTACTTCTTTCTCAGAGGACATCTCTTTTTCTTGTGTGATTAAAGTCTTAAGGTTCTTCCTTTTTTGAGGGTTGAGAGGTTATATAAAACGATGTAAAAAACCAAAGACTTTCTTATTCAGTATTTAAGTTGGTGATCAGATTTAGATGTATCCCCCTTTACGTCGATCTAAACATTAGTTTATTAGATACGGAATCCAGTTAATGTAAATAAAAAAGTCGCACATTTTTCGGATAACACAGTTAAAGACATCAGTATAAGGAATCAAAATTTTACAATTTAAATCAATAATAATATTATATCAGTTACTGCATGGTAGTAAGATTCATGTTATCAATAATCTGTAGTTTAACCCTAATTGTAACTTTGAATCTAAAAGAATTTCTCAATTTTAAAATCAGATAAATTAGTTATGATTACATATGTTTTGTAGTTTGGTAAAGACTGAAGGAAGTCAAAGAGAGAAGACGTATCTAGTCGTCGTAGCATTAAGTTGTGGATAACTAAAAAACGTTAAGGTCGACACTTACATCAATGTGGACGGACACACGATTGGCCAGAAGAATAGAGATAAGAGAGAGCACAGGTGTGGTAAGGTAAACCGAGGGTCGAACTAGAAGGTTATTGTGTCACGACTAGTGATATGTGACTCAACACTAGTACGACTACGAGGGTTCGCACCGACCAATATGTAGTCTTAGTGTTCACTCAAATGATTTGTATGTCTCAGGGTGAGGGTATCTAAGATCAAGTCATCCAGACCCTACCCCACGTCCGTAAAGACTAAAATTACTCACTGAGTTAGTCAGTACAGACTGAGAGAAGTTGGGACACCTGCCATCGGACAGTCCGAGGAGACAGGTACCTGAAGAGGTCCAATCTTATGACCTCACCCATCGGTAAGGGAAGAGGTCCCCTAGAAGGGTTGGGTCCGTAGTTTAGGCCCAGAGGGGACAACGTCCGTGTAAGAAATGGCAAACTCAGTAGTCCCTTCGGGACCAATTGTACTGATTCGACTAAGATTTAGGACACCTAGTCGTGTCCCCTTAATAACGAAACCTATTGTAAACATTTCGTGACAGTATGTCGAATCATGATGTACCGTCCACAGCTCATTGTAATCAGGGTGGGTTGAGACACGAGGAAGGAAGTGGTTGAGAGATGGGGCTGAGTTTCTTGATAGCCGTCAAGTTATAAAGGAAGTTTTAAGTTAAGGGACCAATCCTTAACTTCCGAGAGACGTCACTAGGATTGAATCGAAAGGTCAAAATAGAAAGTGAAGTAGAAACATATACGGTAAGGAGATGGTAGGATCGTTTGATCAGATGAGTGTTACTTCGGAATCCTAAAGGGAACAAACCCAGAAATATAAGTAGGGTAGGAAATGAATTTTACACGATAGGTTTAGGTCAAGTAAAGGATTTCGTCTAGTTTACCTTAGAGAATCGGAAAGAAACATTAGAGTCTAAAGGAGGGGAAAAAGTCTTAAAGGTCTCACACACCAACATAATGGATTAAATAAAAAATATCTTCATGTCAACACAGTGTTACAGTGTTACAACACAGTTAGAGACGATGTGTTACTTCACTGAGTCAAAATGTGCATATGTCAGAAAAAAATATTATAAGAAAAGGCATACCAAATATGGCCGTCTAACCTATATCAAGGAACACGATATGTCATCCTGGAACAACAAATAGGTAAGATTTACATTATCAAACGTAGATGGTTGGAGTCTAAGGGTCAGGTAAGAGAAGAGGGTGGGGAGCGGGTATTCATACTAGAGACTCAGACAAAAGACAACACATCTATCCAAGTGAACACGGTATAAAATCTAAGGTGTATATTCACTATAGTATATCATAAAAGAAAGGGAAAGACTGAATGGAGTGAATCATACTAGTAGATATCAACGTAGGTATAACGATGTTTACCGTAATAAAAGAAAAAACACCAACTCATCATAAGGTAACACGTATGACGTAGAAGAAGTAAGTAAGCAGTTACCTATAAATCCAACAAAGGTGTCTCCACGCACATACAAAAACTTAATATCAAAATAGACTCACATATGAGTCCTCACCCTAACTACCTAGTACCATTATGATAAAAATCAAAAGACTCTGTGGAGGTATGACAAAAGGAATCACCAATATGGTTGAATGTAAGAGTGGTTGTCACATCCATACAAGGGAAAAGACGTGTGGGAGAGGTCTTAAACAATAAACAACTGAAAAATTACTACCGGTAGGACTGACCATACTCCACCATGGAGTAGTATTAAAACTAAATGTAAAGAGATCATTAATCACTACGACTCGTAAAAAGTACACGGATGACCGGTGGACATACAGAAGAAACCTCTTTATAGATAATTTCAGAAGATGGGTAAAAAGTCTGTTGGACTAGACGGAGAACTCTCTGGACATACGTCCAGTCCTTCGTCTTCAATCTTGACCTGTACCTTGTTGTCTGACCAAGGTTTATCCTTTTCCTCATGCAGTTCCGACATATAACAGTGGGACGAATAAATTGAATATACGTCTCATGTATTATTCTTTACGACCCGAGCTCCTTCGTGTTCGACCTTAGTTCTAACGGCCCTCTTTATAGTTATTGGAGTCTATACGTCTACTGTGGTGGGAAAACCGCCTTTCGTTTCTTCTTGATTTCTCGAAGAACTATTTTCACTTTCTCCTCTCACTTTTTCAACCGAATTTCGAGTTGTAAGTCTTTTGATTCTAGTACCGTAGACCAGAGTAGTGACGTACCCTTTATCTACCCCTTTGACCTTTGTCACAGTCTGAAATAAAGAAACCCGAGGTTTTAGTGACGTCCACCACTGACATCGGTACTTTAATTTTCTGCAAATGAGGAACCTTCCTTTCAATCCTGGTTGGATCTGTCGCATAATTTTTCGTCTCTGTAACGAAACGGTTGTTTCCAGGCAGATCAGTTCCGATACCAAAAAGGACACCAGTACATACCTACATTTTCAACCTGATATTTCTTTCGACTCGCGACTTCTTAACTACGAAAACTTGACACCACAACCTCTTCCGAGAAGTCTCAGGGAACCTGACGTTCCTCTAGATTAGTCAGGTAGGATTTCGTCTAGTCAGGACGCACAAATGACCTTCCTGACTATAACTTCGACTTTGAGGTTATGAAACCGGTGGACTACACTTCTCGACTGAATAAACTTTTCTGGGACTACGACCCTTTTAACTCCCGTCCTCCTCTTCCCCTACTGTCTCCTACTCTACCAACCTAGCGTAGTGGCTGAGTTACCTGTACCCAAACCCATCTGAGACCGTCAACCACTATCTGTCCCTCCGGACCACACGATGTCAAGTACCCCAGCGTTTCTCAACCTGTGCTGACTCACTGACTTGACTTGACTTGAGTAAAAAGTTAACCCAAAAAACAACAACTCAACATACTCGACAAACACATAAAACTTCTAATTCGGAAACAACAAATATATTAAACGTTTATAGAAGAGGGTAAAGCATCCAATAGAAAGACAAAAAGAAAAAAATTACAAAAAGAAAAGACATGTTTTCGAAGATTCAGACTAATGCAGGGTAAACGAAGAAATCAAAAATAAAGATAACGGAACCCTCTGACTGGAATTTTTTTTGTAATTTTATATCGGTCGATATAGAGAGAGAGAGAGAGGTATCTTATAAGTAGGTATTCATGTATCTATAAATTCGTACAAAGTATAAAGAAGACGACCTACATTCTAGTAGACTACGTCACTGACACAGAAAGAAACACAAACGGTCAGGTGGATTCGTAGTGGTGTATGTAAAACGGTTCGTGTCGAGGTAAATGATTAGGAATGTATAAATAGTTCACTGATACCACGGTCACCACCTGTTCTGTCTATGTCAAGGACTAGAGTATTTTGACTGTAAGGTCACTGTCTCTCTTTCTCTTCTGTCAAACAGAGAAACTGTCCTCTACTATACAAGGGTGACCAGACTTATAGCTCCTCGGTCTGTCCGTTTCCAATTCGTCTTGTAGGGTGTACGTTCCTTGTCGTCCTCGTCTCAAGTCGACCACGGTCACACCGACACGTGTCACCGACCTCCTTCTCTCACTGTCCTCCATCTTTGTCTCTCCACCGGCCCCCTGTCTATCCCGGTCCAGAACATCGACCAACCCCTGCCCCCTTCTCTCCCTTCCCTTCTCCCTTTCTTTCCTCCTTTCTCCCCCTCTTTTTTTCAATCTCTGTCTTCCTTTATCGTCACCCATACTTGAGTAATGGAAAATCACAGAATGATCATGTTACAACATTCTATTCACTTAATCCAAAAAAAATTATTTTCTTTTCTGAACCCTTCTTAAAATTTCCGCAATAAATCATTCGTCTTAAGATTTTATGTAATTTATAATCTTAATACAATTATTTGAGTGTAACACACAACACAAGTCAACGAGTCAGTACAGACTGAAAAACGTCGGGATACTTGACATCGGACGGTCTAAGGAGACAGGTACCCAAAGGGTCCGTTCTTATGACCTCACAAAACGGTAAAGGAGGAGGTCCCCTAGAAGGACTGGGTCCCTAACTTGGGTGTAGAAGACGTAATGTTCGTCATTATTTAGGTACGAATATAGAATTTTACAAATCGAGGAAATGGGGGAAAAATTGTAAATTTTTATAAAAGAAGGTGAATGGGATGATGGGTCATTCGGTATTGACCACCACAAAAGGAGACTAGTCAGGTCAAAAGTCCACTCGTAAGTTTGTCATGTGGTACAAGAAAGTGTCCCAAGTCTCTTCTGTGTCTTAAACAACTTGGACTTACTAGAAACGGTGAGTCACGAAAGAAAAAGACATTTAATTATCCATAATAATCAGAACCGACCATAATTATCACGACGAAATTTACAAAAGTATATATCTAAACTTGACCGACTAGGATTATGATATTCACGGGTGTTACTGTAAGAAGAAAGAGGAATGGACGTCCTTTTAAAGATGGGAAAGAGTATGAATGAAATTTACGGTAGAGGATGTTCTCTGAAGCGCCTATTTCAAAGAAAACTGAGAGGTTCCTTTGTAAACAAAGTGTCGGAATGGAATAATTATAAATGTGATATAATCGTCAAATATTCAAACAGAAGGGGTCATGTAATCTTGTAAAAAGGGTCCCGTCTCTGATATACGGTAAGTGGAGACATAAGGAACTTTCGTCGACACGAACCCATGTGTCATCTACGAATTACTTATCCAATGATTACTCAATGATTTACTCATCTACTAAAATATTCCATAAATTTTGTGTATGTGAATTTCGTCATAAAAAGGAAACTTCGTATGAGAGATTTAAAGGGTGACTAATTTAGTAATCGTTTGGTTACTGGGTGAACCTTATATATTCTGAAAGACATTCCGAGTCCGGCTTTGTCACCTCACTAGGAACTAAGAAGAGGAAGAAAGTTTTACGAATAACTTCTGTGTTTAGGAAAACCGAGTAGGAGGTAATATAGACGTTCTAGGTCTTGGGTGACTATGAAGAACGAAACTCTTAAAGGTGTCAAGGAACGGAGGGTGGGAGAGACAGATGGGACGTTCGAACAAGTCTCATCGGACTCAATGGGAAACTTTTGATTCCTTGTACAGGAACGAGAAGAGTCTTGATGGGTTCTTGTATTTAGAGTTTTTCAGGAACCGGACAGTCCGGAACGTACTGAGTCAGGACGACGAAAACGGTAGAGTTGAGGTTGACGAGAGGAGGGCTGAGTCCGACGAGGACACTCGAGAGTCGGGGCGATGGAGGTACCAACATATGACCGACAAGGAAGACAGACCTTCGAGTCGGAGGTGTAAACGGTGTACCGAAATAGGGAGTTAAGGAAGACCACAAACAAGTTTATAATGAACTGTACTAGTCTCCCTAGAAAGTTTTAGCATTGGTGGTGGAGAGTAGGAATGAGACAAAACAATATTAACGACAACTTTGAATGGGAAGGACTATATAATTTGACGAAGATTAAGTAATCGAAGGGGACGATCTTATGTCTGAAGTACTACTTTCTCTGAAAAACAAGTGACGACATAGGGGTCGTAGAACTCATCATAGACCACTTACCATCCATTGGAGATACAAATTTATTATCCCCCTTCCGATTAAATATAATGATTCATTTAACTACTTTACTTGGAATGTCTTAGATAATCGTACAATTTGTCCTTTCCTCCTCGTATTCTTACGTTTCGTGTATCTCTATATGTCAGTTTGTATTGTAAAACGGCTTATGGTTAAAGACCATCGAGCTTCTTCTTTAGGATATTCTGTTTCTCAAAGTGACGACTTACTCAGGATTCTCTACTATATTAAGTCAAGTGAGTGAAATGTTGACCCCTTTATCCTTTTCAACTCCGGGTCAGATCCTCAGGAATAAGGGTCGGGTTACAAGAAGGTGGAACTGTAGATTCAAGAAGTGTTCAAATCGTTGGAACCATGTACATAACGATATATATAATGTAAGTAAAAAGTCAGAAGAAATAAAACAAAAACCGTCATACTACAAACTGGTCAGTGTTTATTGAAGATGTATAAATAGAAAGAGTTCTTTAAATTATGAATAGAAAGGGACGATAATCTTGACACATTAACTCTAAAATTAACATATATTGTAATGATGAAAAGACCCCACCATGTCATAATTTATTTTGAAGTAAGACCTAACTTTTCGTTCGATCGTTCGTTGGTTGGTTCACCGATTTTGTATATATTGTGATAACACATTTAAGACAAGAAATGAGGAAATATATATATATATGGAATATAAATATATATATGGAATAGGACGGAAACTTATGAATTTATTTAACTATTAATTTATTGAAACTTATGAATTTTTTAATAGTCAATGTTTTACCATCTCTATTTACAGGTTTTTTATCGACTCAGTGTCTATAGTTTATACCCTCCGTTCAAATGTAATGTTTGATGATATAAGATAAAACGATATCTTTTTGTGTCCGGGTGATAAAGGACTTTGTCATTAGACCCTGTAGTTTGAGTCTTAATACTTTCTTTCAAAATTTCAATTCATTCAATTCACTTATATTAGGAAACCGTAAGTTTACTTACTGATAAAATTTTTCATTTACTTTTATCAATAACGATTTCTCAAAGTCTGTCTTATAAATCTCTAGACCTTCATTCTGACCGTCTCTCGATCTAAATATCGTCACGGGATGGAGAAGTCGGTTGCAGACGACCTTTTGACGTGCTTACCTCTCTGTTGTGGCTACCTTTAAGAAATAGTCAACTCCCACCTAACTCGGTGAGTCGACACGGTGGAGAAGTACCCATCCTCATTATTTCTAGGGAACGTGACAAAGATTCCGTTGTATTACCTTTTCACACAAGAGTCCTGGTCTACAGTTAGAACCCTTTTTTTTCCTTAATCTCTCTATAATCTCATTTGAATTTTTACAACGAAACCATCTGCAGATTATTCGAAGATTGATGTTATCTTGTAATCCTCACATTAATCCCTTCTTTTTGATCCGGTTTGTAACTTTAAGGGAGAAGGAGTAGACTTTATGTCCGATCCCAATAAATAGTCAAGGGAATTATCTCCGTTTATGATGTACAATAAGTTCCTATTTGTGGTTAAGTAAACGTTCATTGAATTAGTAGGGGAACGATTTGTTGGGATTGACCGATTTCGGGAGAAAAAGGTACCAACCATTACTTATTGAGTCGGACTCAGACCGGGTCTATAGATGTTCGGTATTTGTTCCATAGTCAGATCTCACGTGGTGAATGTTTTTGAGGAAGGTTATTTGATTCTAAAAGTCAATCATCGAATCATCGTTATTTCAGAGAATGGTACTGTCAGTTTACCTGGTAGGACTTCTTTTTATTTTAGTCATAATGGTTGATGTTTCGCCTCCACTGTAAGATCTTAGGTACCGTTATTGAGCTTCATAAGGTGATGAAGAGTAGTAATGTCAGAGAAAAGATACAAGAGAATGATAAAGGTGAAGAGGTAAGAAAAGGTAGGAAAGAAGGGGATGACCTCAAACTCTGAGGTCGTCTTGGATATTTATGACGAATAAAGATGGTCACCATTCTTCCCATTTCTTGTTGTCATCGTCGCTCGTACTTTATTACCATTATCAACCATTACCATTATCTTACGGGAGACCCACGGTCCCATCCACGAAATTTCATAGAATCCGAATTAAGAGTATTAATGGGACATTCTATAATTGATGATGATAGGAGTAAAACCCTCGGATCACCGAGTCTACCATTTCGTAGACGGATGTCACACCTTCTGGACCCAAGCTAGGAACCCAGTCCTTCTAGGGGACCTCTTCCTTTACCGTTGGTTGAGGTCATGAGAACGAACCTTTTGGGGTACCTGCCTCCTCGGACCATCCGATGTCAGGTGTCCCAGCGTTTCTCAGCCTGTACTGACTCGCTGAAGTGAAGTAAAGTAGCAGTAAAATTGGTTTTAGTCACAAGTCTCCTGAACCTAATTGAACAAACTCCAGTGTATCGAGTCACAGTCTCGAATCGACTAAGACTCCGAACGAGATGATGTGGAACGAAAAAGGACTAACAGTCAGACATTTGTATACCTGGTTTTAGGGGGTAGTCGTGGAGGACAATTTGATAATCCGTCGTTCTAGTCTTATTGAAAAATAGTGATTGATTACCAGAACCAAAAGAAATCTCTCCGGTTTCTATCCGTCCCTTCCTCTAGTAGATATTTAAAAAGAGTATGAAAAGGTATCTCACCACCCAAGTAATTGTTGACCATCGACCATAAAAAAGTTAATTCATTTTTTATTATGTTTTTGATTAATAAGTTTTTCTTTTATTAACTTTTGTATGGTAAATTGAGACTCCAAAAGTTTAAGTTCTTTTCCATGTCTTGTCCTTACTAAGAAAATTTTTCTCAATAATCATTACAAACATAAATCCTTCCAAATCTTAATTTTAAATATAATTGAAGAAATCAAAGGAGAGTCTTGTTGGGGTGTTGTGTTACTCGTCGAGACCAAGAATTTTTGGTATTCAATTTTGTGAGAGTCTGTATTTAGTGTCGTCCTAGGAGATACTAGGTGGAGGGTCTTAAGACCTTTATTTTCGTTTTTATTTGTTTACCCTAGATTAATTTTAATTTTCGAAGACGTGTTGTTTCCTTTTATATTCGTTCCACTTTTCTGTCGGAAGACTTACCCTCTTTTATTATCGTTTACTTCGTTGACTGTTTGTTGATTAGAGTTTTTATATGTTCGTTGAATACGTCGAGTTAAGGTCTTTTTATTTGCTGGGTTAGTTTTTTACCCGGTTTCTTGATTTATCTGTAAAGAGGTTTCTTCTGTATGCCTACCGATTGTTTGTGTACTTTTCTACGAGTTGTAGTGAGTAATAATCTCTTTACGTTTAGTTTTGGTGTTACTCCATGGTGAAGTGTGGTCAGTCTTACCGACGCTAGGTTTTTAGACGTTCGTTATTTACGACCTCTCCCACACCTCTTTTCCCTTGGGAGGATGTGACAACCACCCTTACGTTTGATCATGTCGGTGATACCTCTTGTCACACCTCTAAGGAATTTTTTAACGTTTATCTTGATGGAATACTGGGTCGTTAGGGTGACGACCCGTATGTGTGGCTCCTTTGGTCTTAACTTTCTCTGTGTACATGGGGTTACAAGTAGCGTCGTGACAAATATTATCGGTCCTGTACCTTTGTTGGATCTACAGGTAGTCGTCTACTTACCTATTCTTTCGACACCATGTATATGTGTTACCTCATAATGAGTCGGCAATTTTTCTTAAGTAAACTTAGTCAAGACTACTCTACCTACTTTGACCTCGGCTAATATGTCTCACTTCATTCGGTCTTTCTTTTTGTGGTTATGTCATATGATTGTGTATATATACCTTAAATCCTTCTACCGTTACTGCTGGGACATACGTTCTGTCCTTTTTTCTGTGTCTACACATATTGCCTGAAAACCTGAGGCTCCCTCTCCCTCTCCCACCCTACTAAACCCTCTTACCGTAAGATTGTACATATGATAGTACATTCTTAACTTAGCGGTCAGATACAGACTGCGTCCTATGTCGTACGAACCCCGACCACGTGCCCCTACTGGGTCTCTCTACAATACCCCTCCCTTCACCCTCCCCCCAAGTACAAACCCTTGCGTACATTCTTAATTTCTAAAATTTTAAATTTTTTATTTTTTGATTTTTTTGTTTTTGGTATTCAATTGAGTCACATATAATTGAGTGAGTCACATATTTGACTTTGAAATTTTTAGTAGTTTGTTCGTCAATAGGTTACCTTCCTGTTCATAAATAAAAATTTTATACGTCTAATTTAACCTAAACAAGAAGTCTTTCCAGTGAGGATGTCGTCTCCTATCTAAGTCCTATCTTATCCTTACCCCTTGACCAACGTCACATTGGTCCACTCTCTTGTCCTCGAACTTGATCCCATGTCAATAATCCGCGACCCACCTAAGTTCTTAATGATCTTACGTCTTACCTATTATGAACAAATGACTTACCTTATAAAAGGTGTATAATAAATCATATAAAAAAATAAAACGTTTTTGTTTAATCCTATCATATAATGTGTGGTCAGATATAGTGTGAAAAATTTACTTGATATATCAAACTTGTAGAAAGGTACAGTCATTTCCCTTATTTATACGGAGACATCGTAGGAAAACTTATCCTCTCGGATACTAAATGTAGTGTATAATTAAATACGAATTTTTATGTTAATATTTAAATATAACAATATTGGAAAACAATTCGATATTTGAACCTTTTTTCATAAAGGAAAATGATCTATATTTCGGGTTTATTGTATATATATGTATGTAATTTTTTTATTATATGTCTCCATTATTTTTAAGTCTCGTCGTCAAAAATAATTTACCTTCTAATCCCAAATCCCTTCAATAATGTCCGAAGGTGGTCTCTAAACTTTATCTAAAGAAACAAATTTTTTATAAAAACAAAAAATTTTATTGATTAAAAGAAATTGATGATTTTATAATTTGTAGTGTAATTTAAGGTTTAAAATTGTGTAATCTAAAAGTTACGTAATAAAATACTTCTGTCTAATGGAACAAAAACGGGACTGAAATACTCTTTTCAAAAAGGACTGTTGAGACAATTTGTGTATGTACTTGAATTATATTTTGTAAAGTTACTAATTCTTCCACCATCGAGATTTTGCAGAAAAATTTTAAAATAAAAATTAACCTCCCATTAACGAAATGTTACAACACGACCAAAGACGGTATGTTGCTACACTTAGTCGGTACTCATATGTACACAGAGAGTGAAGAAGGGTCGAGGAGCGGAATAGGATGGGGAAATCCAACAGTGTCTCGCGACCCAACTCGACGGACACAATGTGTCGTTGAAGGGTGATCGATGCATAAAATGTATACCACTACATATACAAAGGTACGATGAGAGAGTCAAGTAGGGTGGGAGAAGAAGGGGGCGACACAGGTATTTAGACAAGAGATACAGACATAGAGATAAAGAAGGGATGTTTATCCAAGTAGTCATGACAAAAAAAATCTACGGTATATATACACAATTTTATGTCATAAAAATTTGTAAATAAATAAACAACGTGACCCAGAATCAACGCCGTACGTCCTAGAAATCGACACTGTACACCCTAGATCAAGGGGCTGGTCCCTGACTTAGGTCCTGGGGGACGTAACCCTCGTGTCTCAGAAGTAGTGACCTGGTGGTCCCTTTAGGGGTTATAAACAAAAAGAGAAAGACTGAATGAAGTGAGCCATATTGTCCGAGATCCAAGTAGGTGGAGTGGTCTTGACTGAGTTGACACAAGGAAAAATACAGACTCACTATAACTTGTCAAAAAAAAAAGAAAATTACACTTGAACTAAACATGTACAGATGAACGCGATTACTTTCACACGTTATCCTCAAATAATTGTTTGACTAAGGTACGTATGATAGTATTATGGTATGTTTCGAGTCCTTCCTTCGGGACGTTCAGTGGTGTATTATCGACGTGTTGTTCTTCACTTAAACATTGTCAAGTACAAAATTATTAATATCTGTCTAATTCAAGATTTGTACGAGGAGGGTGAGTCGAGGAAAATGTAGTCTTAAGGGATAAATGAAAATGGATAAAGGATTTCTCCCACAGTATCCAGTCAAGGGACCGAGGTCTGAGACTATCCCTCTATACGTCCCTCCTTCGAATAATCCCTCCTGAAAACCCCTGTTGTCGACACCCCCACTCGTACTTCCTTCGTCCTGACTCGTCTCCCTTTTCGACGTGAGGTCAACTGTGGCTCCTGAGTCGTCTATGACGGTCCCGGAAACTTTGAACGTACCGAAAAGTCTCAACACAACTTAAATTCATCCCCGGTTCGGACATGAGTGAATAACTAATCAGTAATCTACACCGGTGAGGATCCCTCTCCAACATTCGAACCGCCTCAATTATTTGAAGGTTCAACCTGTTCCCGTCCCATCCCCCTGAAGTGATACTCGGTAATCGTTGGTTATGAGAGTTCGTGACCCTTACTCATGAGTCTCGATTCCTCATAGATGTTTTTGGTGTCGTAGGTACTTTCAGATTTTTGTCATTTGATTAAATTGTTAATCTGTGTGTTTTCCCTCCGATGGACACCTTCTGTATTTACCTTTGAAAATGTAAAACCTTATGATGAAACATACAAAAAATAAAGAATATAAAGAATATACGTATTACTTTTTGTAATCCCTTTATCGTATCGATAGAAGAAAGTATATATTCCGTATAGTATAAACGACTTATTTTAGATATATAATACCTTGACGTGAAAAAGTGACATTTTAAAGGAGTTTCTGTCAATTCACTTTTTCTTACTTTGTTCCTTCAAAGAATGAAATGTCACAACATATATAGGTCAAGAAAAAGACTTTCCAGGAAAAAGTCCAAGGGGTTTACTTTGCCTAAACCTTCTCATCTGAAGAAAAAGCACTGGACTTTTCATAATAATTCATCTAGACAAATATAGATTCTTACCTTTAGTTTGTCTTCTATGTTACATTTTGACCTTCAGAAAGTTCCTCTTGATGAATAATAAAAAGTCACAAAGACAATCCCCTTGCCGACTAGTTTTGGTGGGGGACCAGTCCGTTGTTATCAATTGATGAACGTACTCAATAGACTGTTCTTCCCAGGATCATTCCTTACGCCTTCACTGTCCGATGGTGGTTGACCTTCTTAAACCCTTTCCAGTTTTCCTCTCTCCTCTGTGGTCAGGTATACAGGATGGTTACAGGGTCTTAGGGACGACCTTAGGTAGAACCGGCTCACTACGCGTGCGGTGGTCCTTCCTCGGACTCAGTCTTACTGACTGGCCTCTGTTGGGCCTTTGGGTGGGGTAGTGGTATTTTGGACTCTGACATTTTGTACACCGGCTCTTCACGAGGGACCAAGGGAATGGGACGACGGACGACAAGAGACAGTCCCTCGGGGAAAGGTCATCTCAGAGAATAAAGTAGTCGTGCACAGAGAAGTGTATTAAGTAAAGGTTCACAATCTGTTCTCGGGGGAGAACCTGGGACCTTCCCCAGGGGGAAGGACGGTTGTAAAGGAAATTTGTAAGAGTCACGATTGAACATGGAGAACCGAATAGGATACGATCATCATTGGTGTCATTGTGTAGTACACGTTCCTGGACTGTCAAGAGATTACAAAATAATGAACCATAAAGAAAGAGAGAACCGGGATTTAGTGACCAAACGGTTGTCACTGTTTTTGGTGGTGATCATGTTTACTTCTTCCCAAACAGTAATTTTTAAGGGAACGTTAATGTTTATTCCTGACCTGTCTGTCAAATCGAGGATCTTACATGTGTCTCCTTACTTGTGTATGGAATTCGTTCCAGGGTCAAAGAAGACTTGGTAGTCTTGGGACTCTAAGGCATCACACCCCCGAGTCCGGTTGTGGAAGTGGAAGTTCTGGTGGCAGTCCGGGAGGTGAAGCCCTACCTGACCCGAATGCACAGAAATTCCTTATCAGTGACTTTTCTCAAGAAGACGTACAACCTCTCCAACGCTGGAACCTTCGTGACACGTCGGATGACTCCTATCCACTCCACCAATTTAATAGATTAAAAAGTACACTGGGTCGCTCCTTGGTCAGTCGTGTTCTGTTCGTCCCCCAACCTCTTCTTCGATCGGCAAGTAAATACGCCCTTAGATGGGGAAGGTCGACCACTTCTCAACAAAACTGGACTAGGTGTATATATGTCAGACCAGGTCCTAAGGGTTACCGAGACCTACGTGTCGGAGGTCGAAGATTATCATGTGTATTGTACATTACAGAGATATTCTTTTTTTTTTATGTTTTATAAACATACATCGTCCGTACGTATTTAAATACTTATGATTTGTCACGACTTCTTTACTACGAAAGTTTAACACCATGACCTCTTCTGAGAACTCTCGGGAAAGCTGTCGTTCCTCTGTCATTTGGTCAGATTAGGATTTCCTTTAATTGGGACTCGTAAGTAACCTTCCTGACTACGATTTCGAGGTTATGAAATCGGTGGACTACGTTTGTCAGTTGAGTAAGCTTTTTTGGAACCACGATCCTTTCAAACTCCTGTCCTCCTCTTCCCGTGCTGTCTGCTACTCTACCAATCTATCGTAATGATTGAGTTACCCGTACTCAAACTCGTTTGAGGTCCTCTATCACTTCTTGTCCCTTCGGACCGCACGACGTCGATATCCCATCGTTACTCAGCCTGTACTGAATCGCTGACTTATTGTTTGTCTATACCTGTACACCGTACTAATACACTACCAATAATTTTTGAGGAGGGCGGAGAAGAATCAATAGGAGTTCCGATGAACTACTGGAAACTTTTGTTTAGAGTGTAACGGAATAGGACTATGTGGTAGTCGACGGTGAAAGCCGTGTATCTGAGGGGATTCCATCGAAAGTTTCTCGGAAGTAGTCACCATCAGGAAACTAAACGTTAGTGTATAAATTAGACAAAGACTAAGATATAAGAAAAGTACAGAGAGATAAAGGGTTTTGTTTGATCTTCTATTTTGGAGACCAAAATATCTTAACCCTTGTTTTTTTTAGAATTGGACGATTTTAGAATAGAACGCCAAGTAATGATAAAGAAATACTCATAATTTACCTATGTTTTATTTTCTTTATTTCCTCTCATTGAAAAGACTTATAATCATAAACTGTACGAATATTAAAATTTAATAGTAAAAACATATAAATAAATCTATTAGTCATTTACCGTTTTTGTTTGTTTGGGTTCTTTCTTTACTTCCATTTGAATGGTTCGGTTGTTAATCGTTTTTTATAGAGGGAAGTCCAAGGACTTTCTGAAGTCACAAACTCAGACGTCTTCCAACCTCCACTACAGCTCCTTTATGAAGGGAGGTATAATGGTTGACTGGTTAAGACACAAAACGACGATTTCCGTCATCCGTTATCACCGCTGTCATATGTCGTTATAGTTCTTCTAGTAGGAATCCGTTTACTGACGTATAGTTTATGGGGAATTACCTTGGTGTCTTTTATTTTCAGTTGATCACTGTATTTCGTTATTAGGATATTATATAAAAATTCTCAAAATGTCCATAAAGAAGTCAATCAAATTTTATAAGGTCAAAATTCACCTTATTTCTTTATTGTTTTTACAAAAGAAAGTCGATAAGTAGTTCATACATATTATTGAATCCAGACATTATCTATATGAAATCGTATTTCGTCCTAGTGGAGATTCATCGTATTCGGACTCTTAAACCGTTTTAATGTTTCTTGACTTAAGACTTCTACTCTTCGTCTCTTCATACTCAACTCCACCCCGCTCTGAAAAGTGTGAATGTCAAGACATAACAGACTAAGAGAAATCTATACAAATTAAGACACGAATTTTTATATGTTTTAATTTTATGAATTTAAGTAAACTACTTAACTTTGAAAATTAATTTAACTTTGAATTGAACGAAATATACCTTCAATTGATGGATTAAAATCTTTTAAATAGTTATTCTATCAATGAAAACTTCTATTCCCTTTTAATATGTGTTGACGTTTTCCTTTAGTTGTTTCATAACGAGAAAAGAGTATATGTGAACTAAGAAACTCATGACAAAGAAAGAATGTTTAAACATTTACGAAATTTCACATTACTTTGACTTTATAAAGTACATAAAAATTTATAATCCATATTCAGAACAAAATTCTAGGTTTAAAATAACATGGATGTAAGACTCTTTTTCTTTTTACGTAAAAAGTACAAACATTCTCAAACCCTTTTAAATCTAAACAAGTATATTGTCATGTTGTAAATTTTCAGTTCGAATTGAATGGAACATTTTATCTCTTCTGGGGTTTTAACATATATCGGCAGAGTACAGTATCATTAGGAGTCTGACCCCCCTTTTGGTGTCACCTAAATATATACATATATATAAAAATACTAAATTTTTATAGGATCAATTCGATGTTGTCAATTTGACCTTTAATGTCGGGAATTATTGACTTCAAAGAGGAAAAACCATAAATAAATAATACCTTCGTGTCAACTAAATGTTACAAAGTCTACATGTCATTCCACCAAGTCAATGTATGTATATGTGTGTGTGTAAGAAAAAGTCTAAGAAAAGGAAATATCCAATAATGTTCTATTACTTATATCAAACGACTTGTATCCAGGTATATAACTCCGTATTCCACGGATACATAAATAAAAACTGACTTTTGTTGGAATAAAAACTAAGAATATTTTATGACAACGTATCTCTGTGGATTCTCATCTTGTATTACAAACAATGGGATTCCCCCTAACTTTCCCTAGTAGATTTTATAAACTATAATGGTATATGATAAAAACTTTCATGTTTGACCATGTTGGATAAACCCCAAATTATCATACATTTTTTTTAAATTTATGTGTATGGGAAACTCATTAAGGAGAAAATATTTAGATGTCTTTATGGACTTGTTCTGTTAGTTCCAAAAACATATTTTTCAAATCTTAAAGATTATTTTTTGTCGTGGGGGTTCCGATACACACACACACACACACATACACGCACGGACACACGACTCAGTGAGTCACGGAGATGAGACACGCTAGGCGTCTGACATCGGACGGTCCGAGGAGACAGGTGCGTCAAGAGGTTCGTTATTATGACCTCACCCATCGATAAGGGAGGAGGGTCCCTAGAAAGGTTGGGTCCCTGACTTGGGTCCAGAGGACGTAACGTCCGTCTAAGAAATCGTAGACTTGGTGGTCTCTTCGGGTATATATATGTATTTTACACATACGGTACGGGAGGAGGTCCTCTAGAAGGATTGGGTCCCTAACTTGGGTGTAGAGAATCCAGGACGTGACCTTCCACCCAAGAAAGGGTGATCGTGGTGGACCATATATGTATACATAACCGAACATGTCCCCATACATACCCGAAGGGGTCACTAAGTCTGTCATTTTTTTAGACGGACGTTACGTCCTCTGAGTCCAAGTTAAGGACCCAGTCCTTCTAGAGGACCTCTTCCCTTACCGTTGGGTGAGGTCATAAGAACGGACCTCTTAAGGTACCTGTCTTCTCGGACCATACCCCAGTGTTTCTCAGTCTGTGTTGATTCGTTGATTGTGAAAGTGAAAGTACATACACATGTCTTCTCAGACCTTCTTATGTAAGGTTTGACAACCTCGTCAATGTTGACCCCTACCTTGACTCCCTCTCCCTACTCCTTCCTCCTGTACACAAAAATAATTAGTACGAACGTAAAAAAATTTGGGTTATACGTGCGTAATGAAAATATTAATTTTTTTGTGTGTTGTTTTGGGATCCTTTTGACCTGTATTAGATTTATAAGGAGTTGACCCATTACCTATTTGTGACACTACTGAAGTATGTCACCTGATGACAGACGTCATTTTTCTTGACTTGATGACTATACCTGTTACTTTACTTACTTAGAGTTTATTTAATACGATGCACTTTCTTCAGTTTGAGTAGGAACAAGTAAACAAAACTGACGAAAATACAGTTTCTATAAAGGACACTACGAAATGACAGGAGTGTAAATTCTTACTCCATAATTATGTAAATAGTCTTCGAAAAACTCCCATAGACTCTTCCGTTACCGTGGGGTGAGGTCATGAGAACGGACCTTTTAGGGTACCTGCCTTCTCGGACCTTCCGACGTCAGGTACCCCAGCGACTCCCAGCCTGTGCTGACTCGCTGAAGTGAAAGTGAAAAGTGAAAGTACGTGACCTACCTTCGAGAAACCGAAGTGACATCCATTTGAAAATCTTTCTTAAAATTAATTTTTAAAATGTACCACTTTATATGTAATTTAAATGATAGAATTATTGACAATTTACATGTCGAGTTATCGTAATACGTGTTAAGTGTGACAAGCGTTGGTTTAGTCTTGAAAAAGGAGAACCTTTTGACTTTGAGTCATAGATAGTTTGTTGTTGAGAGGTAGGGGGAAGGAAGGGGGTCGGGGACTGTAGGTGAGAAGATGAAAGACAAAAATACTTAGACTGATGAAATCCGTAGAGGATGTAAGAACGGACCCTTTAGGGTACCTGTCTCCTCACACTACCCCATGTTAGGTACCTCAGTGTTTCTCAACCTGTGCTGACTCACTCACTTGTTGTTGTTACCCACTTTAGTACGTGATAAAATAGAACACTACCCGAACCAAACGGAAACACTACACGATCACAACACCACAGGAGACCCAAGTAGGGACAACTGCGTATACAGTTTTAAATGAAGGAAACTCCTCGATTCAGTACAAAGTGTCATACATAATAGGTATTAAAGACAGACGAGCAAGTAGACAACCACTTCCGCCCAACGAAAGAGAAAAACGACAACACTTACTACGATGACACTTGCACCCAAACGTTCACAGAGAATTAAGAAAACTCATATAGTTGACGACCCAGTACACTATCAAGATAAAAAATAAAAAAACACCTCTGGTGGTACGACACAAAATATTGTAAACGTGACGAAACGTAAGGGTGGTTGTCACGTGTCCCGAAGGTTAAGAAGATGTAGGAACGGTTGTTGACCATAAAAAACCCAAAACAAACCAAGACAACAATAACAGAACCTGGGACGAAAAAGGTGTCTTTTACTAGAACTTATAAAAAAAGTACAGTCATCTGTCAAAAGATTTGTACTAAAGTTACCGTTATAATGACTTGGCTAAGGTATTACATCATAAAACAAAGGTCATTAAAAAGTCCCATATTTATTACGACACCTCTTATAAGAATCTTTCTTTTAGAAACACATGTAGGGACTATAAAAGGAATCAACTATTCGAGGACCTCCAACTTAAGGATGTGGTCTTCTATATATAAAAAATTACATATAACGGTCTAACAAAAGGACTCACCAACGTAGTCAAATATAAGGATGATCGTCATACCGTCATAGTAGATGTGACTTGTAAAGTCTGTCTTAATGAAGGTACACTCTAGTATTTATGTTCCAATGGTTCTTATATGTAGTTGACTATTGTTACCAATTGAGACTCTTGTCCCGACCAAAACTACATACTCACCAGTTCGTTTTACGATCCAAATACAAATGACAAACGTAAAGGGGTATTCTTACATGAGTACATTATAAACATTTTGATTTATAAATTTGAAGGGTTAATTTTTTTCAGTCTACGTTTAATAAATGGTACACTAAGTTGAATACACTGTAAGGTCTTTTCCATTTTTGGTACACGTGTCATTTGTCTAGTCGCCAATGTCCCTCACCCCCATCCCTTTTCCTGACTGATATTTTCCCGTGTTTTTTAAATGAATTATATTTAATATGGTATTATTATTGGAATTTTGTGATTTATTTTCTTGTGTCTTAATTTTATATTGTAATTTAGAATATTGATTACTGTGTTTTTCAAATCTTATCTAGGGAGAAAAAAATTTAATTATATTTTGACACTTAATAAGACGGTCAAGACTGTTTACACATGTCTACACATTCATGGTGGTTGTAGTTCTATATCTTGTCAATATAGTTGTGACAACGGTTAAAAAAAAACGACTCATAATAAGGTTACGTGTATATATATATATATATATATATAGTATGAAACAACTACCTGTAACTAATAAACTTACCAGAGAACTGATAATTTTTACTTCGACGATACTTGTAAACAAATGTCCAGAAACATGACTGTATTTAAAGTAAAGAGAACCCTTCAATCTATCGTTACTCAACTCAACTCAAGTCAACGAGTCAGCACAGGCTGAGAAACGTTACGGTACCTGACGTCGTACGATCCGGAGAGCCAGGTAGTGGTTGAGGGTCTCGAATGAGTTTGAGTACAGGTAACTGAGTCACTACGGTAGTTGGTAGAGTAGGAGACAGTAGGGGAAGAGGACGGAAGTCAGAAAAGGTCGTAGTCCCCGAAAAGGTTACTCAGTCGAGAAACGTAGTCCACCGGTTTCATAACCTCAAAGTCGAAGTCGTAGTCAGGAAGGTTACTTATCAGTCCTAACTAAAGGAAATCCTACCTGACCAATCTAGAGAAACGACAGGTTCCACGCGATTCTCAGAAGAGGTTGTGGTGTCAAATTTTCGTAGTCAAGGACCCGTGAGTCGAAAGAAATACCCAGGTTGAGAGTGTAGGTATGTACTGATGACCTTTTTTGGTATCGAAACTGATCTGTGTGGAAGTAACCGTTTCATTGCAGAGACGAAAAAGTATTCGACACATCCAACCAGTATTGAAAAGAAGGTTCCTCGTTCGTAGAAAATTAAAGTACCGACGTCAGTGGTAGACGTCACTAAAACCTCGGGGGGTTTTATTTCAGACAGTCACAAAAGTAACAAAGGGGTGGATAAACGGTCCTTCACTACCCTGGTCTACGGTACTAGAATCAAAAGACTTACAACTCCAAATTCGGTTGAAAAGTGAGATGAGAACGTGAAATAGTTCTCCGAGAAATCAAGAAACGAAAGACGGTATTCACACCACAGTAGACGTATAGGTTCCAATAACTATAAAGAGGACCGTTAGAACTAAGGTCGAACACGAAGTAAGTCGGGACGTAAAACGTACTACATAAGACGTAAATTCAATTTATTCGTCCCACTGTCATATGTCAGAACTCCATGAGGAAAGGACTAATCCTTGATCAGACAACAAGGTACAGGTCAAGATTGACAACTAAGAACTGGACGTATGTCTAAAGAGTCCTCCATCCATTCCACCAAACCATAAGGATAGAGAAATTCGTAAAGGGTGTCAAACAATACTAGGTGTGTCAGTTTCCGAAACCACATCAGTTATTTCGTCATCTACAAAAAGACCTTGAGAGAGTGAAAAGACTACTAGGTTGCTTACAACCGTTAAACTAGAGACCAAGGAGACGGAAAAGATTTAAGTCGAACCTGTAGACCTTCAAGTGCCAAGTACATGACAACTTCGGAGCGAACCTCTTAAAACCCGTAATAAAACGATCACACACTCTACTCACGTTGACACGCCATCAAACTCGTAAGAAACCGTAACGGAAAGAGTCCCTAACCTTACTTTTGACTGGAAAAGGTCAGGACACCGGTGACGACTCAAAAGGTTTAAACGACAGTATAACTCACGTCGTGAGAGTGTCTTAGTAGAAAATCCTAAACTTTATCGAGTTGACCTTAAGATAGTGGAACTGATCGAATCAAGTATCACTACGAAGGATTCCGGGTGAACTGAAGCGTAAGGTCCTACAGACCAAGATCCACTCACTGGTACGGTAACACTAATAGACCCAGTACTTCTAGAAAAAATATATCAAGAAGACCCATAAGAACGGTGGAGAAGAATTATAGAAGACGAAGACAATCCAGGTATGGTAAAGACAGGAAGTAACACACGGGTAGAAACGTACTTTACAAAGGAACCATAGAGATTAAAAGGACTTCTCTAAATAACGAAAGAAGATGAAGAACGTGACTAGTGAATCCTTCCGAAAGAATAGAGAGGGACGACAAGAAACCTTGAGACGTAAGTTTACCCATATAGAAAAGAGAAAACGGAAATCGAAGAGAAGAAAAGTATCGATAAACATTCTAGAAGAGTCTGTTGGTAAAACGGAAAAACGTAAAGAAAAAGAACCCCTACCAGAACTAGTACCGGAGGACATGTTACAGTACTCGGAGACAGGTATCAAGAAGTCCGTGAGATAGTCTAGATTATTAGGGACCTTAGATAAACAGTGAAGGTGACACATTAGCATTCCCTAAACTAAATACAGTATGGACTTACCAGATCACCAAAAGGGATGAAAGAAGTCATCCAGATTTAAACCGCTATTCCTCAAGTACTAGACTCGATGTCAGTCGAGGATCAGAACAAAAACGACTGAGATATCTCGAAGAGGTAGAAACCGACGTTTCTTATATTAGTCAGACTAAAACCATAACTAGTAGACCACTATAGGTATCATGTCTACAAATCGAATAATTCTTTTAAGGTTTGACAAAAGGTTTGTTCACATAGTACAATGTAATAGTTAAATAGTTGAAAAAAGAAAACACATAACACAGAACTACAACATCTGTTCCTTAGGGTTGTCTAGAAAAAGATTGGTCAATCAAGGTGACAAGTAATTTTACTACAAGATACTTTTGTTCACGATCTCAAAATTAATTTGAATTAGATCCAAGACTTTTGGATGTATAAAATTATGAAACCTAGATTTGACGAGGATTACTAATCATAGGTCAATTAAAAAAGGGGGGTAACCACTTTTTTACATGTGGGATGTTTGTCAAGAGGAACGAATTTAAAGGTGAGAAAAACGTTTGTTTTATGGGAAGGTAAACGAGACCTAGAATCGATTCTGATTCGGTGGAAAGTTCACTTGGTGGAGAGGGGTGAAAGTTGGCGTTAGACGATTTCTTACTGGGTCGGAGTGACGAAGATGAAGGATTGCAGAGTAAAGGAAAATTTTTTGAAAGTAATGACTTTTATACTCGTATATCTTTTTATCTTATTATGTAATCGAGGAGCCATGGGTAGTGGTGGGTCGAAATTGTTTCTGGTCATTACACCGATTGTAACAAAGTCGAGAGAGGAAGAAGGGAGAGGGACTACTTAATAAAGGTTTGGTTAAGGTCTACAACATAGTAAAGTAGACATTGATGAAATCTTACGTAGAGATTTTGTCTTCCTGAATTTTTTTTTTATGTATGGGTCTTATAGTAATCGTGTAGATTTCTTAATAAGGGTGGATTATAGGTCAATAGACACAAATACACAAGAACTAACTGAGTGTGTGTAAAATTTTATAAAACAAACAAACTTAGTCTTAGGTTCATTCTAGGTGTATGACTGTAACCAACTACAAAGAACTCAGTAAGCATTGACTATCCAAGAGAGAGTTAAAGAGGACTGACGCACGGTGGGGGGTACGGGGATGATGGGGTGTTGGGGGGAAGATTAGATGAACAACTTCTTTGGTAGGACAACACAAAGGATCAGACTTAAAACGACTGTCGTTAGGGGGAGGAGGATTACCCAGTAGATTGTACGGGGAGAAGGGGACATAAAAGATGTTTAACCATCAGTCTGGAACTCCACACTAGCTCATATAAAATATCCACCAAACACACGAAGGTTGTCCTTGGCATATGACAGACCGACTGAAAGAAAAACACTACAATTGTCGATGTCGGCTAGTGACGAATCTAGAAAATTGAGTGACTTTTACTGTAAGGTTAAGACAGTAAGAACGAACTGGACAATCTATCTGGTTAAGGCATTTCTCTTGAAGGTCTACAAATTCGACTTAAATCTTTTCCGTCTCCTTGGTCTCTAGTTTAACGGTTGTAGGAAACCTAGTATCTTTTTCGTTCTCTTAAGGTCTTTTTGTACATGACGAAATAACTGATACGGTTTCGGAAACTGACACACCTAGTGTTATTTGACACCTTTTAAGACTTTCTCTACCCTTATGGACTGGTGGAATGGACGGAGGACTCTTTAGACATACGTCCAGTTCTTAGTTGTCAATCTTGACCTGTACCTTGTTGTCTGATCAAGGAGTAGTCCTTTCCTCATGCAGTTCTGACATATGACAGTGGGACGAATAAATTGAATATACGTCTCATGTAGTACGTTTTACGTCCCGACTTACTTCGTGTTCGACCTTAGTTCTAACGGTCCTCTTTATAGTTATTGGAGTCTATACGTTTATTGTGGTGGGAAAACCTTCTTTCGTTTCTTCTTGACTTCTCGGAGAACTACTTTCTTTACGTTCTCCTCTCACTTTTTCAACCGAATTTTTTGAGTTGTAAGTCTTTTGATTCTAGTACCGTAGACCAGGGTAGTGAAGGACCGTTTATCCACCCCTTTGTTACTTTTGTGACTGTCTGAAATGAAAACCCCCGAGGTTTTAGTGACGTCTACCACTGACGTCGGTACTTTAATTCTGTAACTAAACGAGGAACCTTCTTTTCGATACTGTTTGGATCTGTCGTGTTATTTTTCATCTCTGTAATGAAACGACTACTTCCACACAGATCAGTTTCGATACCAAAAAAGGTTATCAGTACATACCTACACCCTCAACCTGGTATTTCTTTCGAATGACGACTTCTTAACTACGAAACCTTGACACCACACCCTCTTCTGAGAACTCTCAGGAAACTTGACGTTCCTCTAGATTGGTCAGTTAGGATTTCCTTTAGTTAGGACTGATAAGTAACCTTCCTGACTACGACTTCACGGTTATGAAACCGGTGGACTACGCTTCTCGACTGAGTAACCTTTTCTGGGACTACGACCCTTTCTAACTTCCGTCCTCCTTTTCCCCTGCTGTCTCCTACTCCACCAACTACCGTAGTGACTGAGTTACCTGTACTCAAACTCGTTCGAGGTCCTCAACCACTACCTGTCCCTTCGGACCGCACGACGTCAGGTACCCCAACGTTTCTCAGCCTGTACTGACTCACTGACTTGACTGACTGACATTTCTCATTGAGGGGAGTAGAGATAAACCATTGGAACTCCATACCAAATCTATCCTTTCCTCTAGTTACAATCTAAGAAAGAGGGATTAATGATAAAGTGTCATAACCTACCCAAGGAATCATAAGAGGTTTCAACTGGTTATTGAAAGACAAAAGAAATCATGGTAATACTTGAGTATCTGAATCTATATAGACTACACAAAGTTAGGTCACATCAATAATAGGAATATCTACAAGTTCACCCTCGGAGAAGTTCAACAGAGGATTAATGAACTTGGAATTTAATTTGGATCATTAAAAACTTTCGAAGGACCTACAGACTATATTGTTCTACAACGGTTCAAATAGAACATGTAAAAGTCGGGATTTAGACCTAAGTCGGTAAAGAGTATCATCAGAACCAACGGAATTCACTTTTTATAATAAATATGTATTACCGGACCCACGATCACTACGAGATCACCTGTCTCGATCCTTTGTATAAAGTGATCTGTCTCGATCCTTTATATATATATATAAAATTTACTAATTTTTTGTATGATGGCTAGTTATATTGTATATACCAGAAAGAAAGTTTCGGGTCAATATTTACTATGACGTATATTACTAATAATGTACGGAGGAACCTTTTATGAATCTTATTACTGACTAAATGTTTTATTCTTTATTTGTTACTTGAAAAGGATTTCAGGTGACGAAGAGAATGGTCAAGACGTTTCAGACGCCGGAGGTTCAGTGAGTTACGACACAGATTAAGGTTGATATACCCTTTTTTTTTTTTTTGACATTGTGTCTGTAAATTAAATATAGTGAATCAAAAATCATGACCGGTATATTTTCACGAATTAATGAACACACACGATTCAACGAAGTCAGCACAGACTGAGAAACGTTGGGGTACCTGATATCGGTGGTCCGAGAAGACAGGTACGCTAAGAGGTCCGTTCTTATTACCTCCCCCAACGGTAAAGGAGGAGGTTATTAATGAACGTCTTCATTTATTTATAGAGAGAGAGGAAACACAATAAATTTCTTACAGGGTTTTACCTTGTAGAACGAAAATTCGAAACGTTAATATTTTTAGTTTAGTCACATAAAATTGTATGTCCGTAAAAAGTGAATGTAGAAGTAATAATGTTTTACCCGAAGTGAGACATAAGTTACGTTTGATTAAATACTTCAATGTTTCGACGAAATGTCAAAACAGTCTTTTTTAAATTTGGATAATTTTTAGAATTCTCATTTTATTTAGTTAGAACTATATCGGTTAGATAATACTTAACAAATAAAAAGATAAAAGATATATAAAGAGTTGTCAACCTAGAACCTTTTATAGTTGTAAGAAGGGACAGAGAACGGAAATTTAAGAAAACATATTTTTCAGACAATTAGAAATAAGTACCTAATTTAGTACTTTCGTTCACAAGGGGACCTTGGACCGTGTCAAATTGGTGGGATGTCTCAATAATCTTTTTAGAGAATGAATCCTAAATCGAAGACAAGGATACCTTAAACGGACTTGAGAAAGTACATAAACAGGAAGGGACTTCGTAAGTTTTAAAATTCCGTCTTATATAAATTAGACTCCAAATTAGACATTACGTATATATATTTGACTTTTGATGACTATTTCAAACATTGTACATACCATAAACACTTTTTATTAGGAACAAAAAATAAAAAAAATTTCCGGTTCCCGTGAGAGACGTCCTGGCAAAGTGTTTGACACAGAATGACTCTACTGTCTTCGAAACCTTTGTAATCAGTACGGAGAGTTACGAAAAGTGTGTCACACTGAATAATGAGTAAACACTGGGTGTAAAAAGACGTAGATCGTTTATGAAGTACAAGAGGAAAAACACCGATATCAAAGACAACACTTTTTGATATCCTGTTTTTCTTTTAACGGATGAATTCTAAAGACTAGTGTCTTTACAATTTGTCCAACGATAAGGACGATGACTTGAGATATCCGATTTTGTGTTCCAATGATATTAACAAAGAAGTATGAGGAATTCTCTTTTTCAATTTATAGAAAAGAGAATTAATAAGGTTACATAGAATCCCTTCTTTTTAAAAAAAATTCAGACTGTATGTTTTATTCCTTTAAGAGTTTGTGGACCCTTTCTTTTGACTTCACGTTGGAGTGGTATATGATTTGAGTCTTGTTCATATAAAAAGAGGTTGAATTTTCGTTAATAAGGGCGGATTTTAAATAGTCCATGTTTAATGGAGTGTGTGGATATACAAAAATTGATTTAAAGAGTTCCGTGTTTTAAAGAATGACAAAAGGTAACCTTATATATATCAGTTATTTAGGATGATAAAAATTTGTGTCATTCTTTAGAGTTTCCCTTTTCGTTTCGAAAACTCAAGAAACTCAGACGACTATTTTGTTTTTGTTTTTGAAGTTCCTAATGGTACATAAATTTTGAAATGTAAGTAGTCTCTGAAAATCTAGTGAAATAGTCTCGCATAGATAGAGAAAGGTTTTTATAATAAGAATTAAGAGAATTGGTCTGATGTTTTACACTTTTGTAGAGTCGATATAGGAGTAACAAAGGGCACATGTTGAAGGTGGATGGGTTGATGTGACACTCGTAGGTTTCCTGAAAAGACCTAAGGGTCTCGTGTCGTGTGTAGACTCATGAACCGTGTCATTTCCGACTGGAGGTATATCTTTACAGTCTGAGTCTTTCATGTTCATGTCGGTTTCGAGACCACTCTATTTCGTTGTCCATACTAAACTCAGTTTTCTAATGTCTTATATGTAGTCAAGTGTACCACTAAAGAGTCACACTATAACAGAATCCGACTATTTTTATTTCATTTGTTCCACCCCCCCCCACCTCCCTCCCCTGTACACATACGGACACCGACTAACTACAACTACACACGTCTTTGGTTGTGTTGAGACACTTCGTTAATAGGAAGTTAATTTTTAATCATATAAAAATTTTTCATATATCAGGAAAATTAGTTTATATACGATTCGATTCCCCTTATTACAGTTATTTTCTCTTTAGACTTATGTCTTTCTTCGGAAGTGTATCTTAAATATTCTGACTTTATCCGACATAAAAATTTACAGAATTTGAAGAATCTTCCTTCTATAAATTAGAATTATATCGGTTTCAGATTTCTGTGACCGGGGGTTTTGTAAATCAGAATATAGAGATGACAGTGTCTTCTCTGATATATGAAACACCTCTTTTGTAAAGAAATTCACTTCTCTCAGAATCCCCTTTCTCTTGTTTTGAGTACTCTACTACCACACACACGAATTGACGAGTCACCACAGACTGAGAAACGTTGAGGTACCTGGTGTCAGGTGGTCCGAAGAGACAGATACCTTAAAAGGTCCTTTCTTTTGACCTCACCCAACGGTAAAGGATGAGATCCTTTCTCTATAATCGTGGAGACTGTTACCCAGAACACAGAAAGTCTTCCTTTTTCTGGGGTCTTACCTGTACTCCGTCTGAAACCTCGGTCCCAGAAAGATATAATTTACATTCCAATAGATTGATTTGAGACAGAGAATAAGTACCCTCATCTTAAGATATAAAGTATGAAGAGTCATACCTTTACTAAATCCTTTTAATATTAGTAACCGGAGTCTATTTTTTTACGTCGTCCTCCATCAACTGTCTCCGTTCCTGTTTTTTTCTTATAGTCTTCCATTTCAAAGGAAATTTCTACGAGATTGGGGAGTTGAGGGAGGTCAATATGTTATATATTATGAAAGTGTTGATATTAATGTTGTTACACGTTCCGTACCGAGAATTCGTAAAATACATAATATTGAAGAAATACTTCATCTATGATAATAACAAGGGTAAAATGTCTACTCTTTTGACTCATTTCTCTGACTATATAGTCAAATTTAATAATAATTTGACAGTTTTCCGTATTAATAAACTAGTATATCTTAAGGTACTTCTCTTCTTAGAACTTAACCCCAAAATGATGTTGTATCGAACTCAAAGAAGTACCTGTTCCTTGACGATACCGTACCACGGAGTAATTATGACAATGTTTACGACACCGATTTATATGACGACAAATACTTATACAAACTTCACTCAGAAGTCAGTAAGTCAGTAAAGTTAGGCATCAATAAGACCTAGATCTTTACTGATTTTAGTGTAACTATTGGGAGTACTTCTAATGGAAACCCACTCGATAGATACCCTGTTCCGATTCCCATTAATGTCTGCGAGTACATTTGTTTCTAAAACCATAATAAGCACCGCAAACATAAAATCAATTCTTATAAACAATCGGTTAGTAAAGTAGGTGGATTGAGTTGCTGGAACGTAATATTTTAGTTTTGGTGTATTAATTTTTCATTCTGTGTGTATATTAATACTAAAGGTTTTTCATAAGGTTTAAACTTGTTTCGGACTTACAATTTCATTCTACTCTCTTGATTAAAAATAAATCTTTTTCAAGTGACGTGACCTGGAGGATGGTATAGTTGATCAACGGGAAAATTCAGAATGGGTGTTAGGACTTTTATTGTTTTTCGGATACCCCCTCTTTTTTTTTTTTTCCCTTTTATTTCTTAATATTCCGTTGACCGAGACTAAGAATAAATACTGTGGATTCTCATGGAATTAAAGGACCCCTTCACACTCGGTGGCTTGAGGTCCCTCTAACAGATTTTCACGACGTGACCTTCGTAGTATGACGACACACGACCCTGACCGTGAGCTTACATCAAATCACCCGACTTCACGAGAAACCTTTTTGTTCGACTTTTTTACCAGGTTTGCTCCTTGTAAGAGTCGGACCGTCTTCCGTGACTTTTTTGTTCTCGACATTACAATCTTGTTGTGTACCTTTACCACCAGCAGCGAACATGTTAGGGTTTCCCTGACCTAGAACGGGTCGATGTATCCAAGAGAAGAAATGAGGAGGGAAGAATTATTCTTAATTATCGGTATTACAATGACTACCTCATATAATTCTTTCAGTGGGACAGTTATAAAAAATGGGATTCTGAAATAAGAGTTTACGTGACCCGTCTACCATGATACCCTTTTGGTGTCCCGATTGTGTTCAGCACATAGATTTTGTCTTACCCGACTTCATGGGAAAACCGTTTTTTACATTCAACGAAAGTGAAAACTAATAAAGAGTTGGTACATGTTGAGGGTTATAGAAAGTCAGTCGTATCCTATTGTTTTTCTAAGACTAGAAGATCTTGTCTGGACTGACTTGAGTGACGAAAAGTGATCCATCTAGAGAGTCCTTTTAGTGATTGGAAAGAGACTTGAAAACAAGGGTTTACATTTTTGTCCCTATTATGTTAGATTGAGAGCACTTTTCATGGATCATATGTCATTCATGAATAATACGGATAATGAATGACCATATGTCATTTGTGTACTAATCAGATTCAATAAAGGAGGGGAGAAACGATTACTTCCGTGTCGATAAATTTTTGATTTTGTTTTGTTTTGTTTTGTTTTGGGACCAAAGTCACTACATTTTCATCATATCGTAATGGATATTGGTGAGTCACCATATTTGATGACCTATTGTGTTATTGACTATATATACATATATATATGTGTGTGGTAATTATATAGTCTTATTATAGGTGACTAAGTAAGTCGATTAATGAACTCACAGATGACACAAAGTACGTGATAAGAGTACGTACCTCCATGTCGTTATTTTTATCTGTTTTCTGTTTCAGAGATGAGGGGACCTCGAGGGTAAGATAACCTCTTACTACTATTTACTAGTTTTTCATTTTTGTACTTGAACATGTTTCCTGATTCGTCTCTTATTCTGACTTACCCACTCCATGACCGACCGATAAAATTTAGTTTACCAATCCCTTCCTAGAGACTCTTCCTTGTCCCGTAAATTCGACTCCAGGACTACAGTTCTCCCAGATCACTCTACATTCTCGTGTTTTCGGTCCCACCCTTGTCCGAACTGGTCCTACGGACGTCTTGTCATGTCTTTCCGCCACCCCTAACTCTAGACTTTAGTCTTTCCATACACCCTCGGTGTATTATTACATCTTTCTAGTAAGATTGAAACCTTTAATTTCTCCGTTCTTACCTCCGTTTCATTAGTCCTTCAATGACATCATTACTCGGCGTCGCCATCAACCTGTCCCAATTATCACTTCTACCTCTCGTTACCTACCTAAACTCTAAACAAAACCTCTGTCCAACTAATCCTGAACGACTACCTAACCTTACTACTTCCTTTGTATACAAATTAAACTAGTGTCGTAATGTGAAACATTTCCATATTAGTCAAAAGACAGTGTCTCCTGATTGGTCGAGTGTTGAATGTTTACATTAAATTCAAAACCTGCAAAATCATTAAAGTATTAAAAAGTGTTACCCGGAAATTATAGAAAGTATTAGTCTTTTGCACTAATTTTTTAATAACGTTTTACTGATAATTATAGTACCTAGGTATGACGAAGAACCAAAGTTCTTGAGTCACCTAGAACTGTAAATAATAAAATCAAACGGAAAGTTTAAGATTGAACCCACTCCTTTTTTGACGAATTTAAACGACTGTTGAACCTCTACCTTCGAATTATAGTTTTACTTTAAGTCTCTTTAGTTCTCAGGGAAACAGGAGTTGGATGAAGTAACCTTAAATATCTTGTTGACGAAATAGAAGTATATGTCTTAAGTAATGTCCTTAAATTAGAAACTAGTAGAGATCAAAAACTTTTATCTCTAAGTCAATCCCGTTCCGTATCGTTATAAACGAGTAGATCATATTTAAATTCCTCCATCAAATATTGGTGGTATTCTTAGGAATGAAAGTAACCGATTGTAAAAAGAATGATCATTTTCCATTTTCGTGATATATACTTACGGGTCGGAAAACATCAAGTGTGTAAACCTTTTACGATTATACATTGACTTAAACTCTCCTTCCACAGAGGATTCTCCGAAGACCTCCTTTTATGACGTTTAATCTGTTAAAGAGGTCTACTGTAGTAGTGTCTTTTAAGGAAATCCGTCGAGACTCTTGTCACTGTTGTTTCGACTATGATGATACCAAACCTTTTCATATATTTGACAGAAACCTTAAAAATATAACTATATGAGAATTCCGAAATTTAATTTCCATGGTAAAATCGGGAGACTTCATGACCCTTAATTGTTGTTAGGAGGTTTCTCTTTTTTTTAGATGAAGAGTATTAAAATGTACAAGTTTACAATTTACTGACGGAGTTTAAAGGAGGAAGTCTAGTTCTTTCTACATCGTGTATGACACTCCCATTTTTTCGTTCTTCCTTTTATACGTGTGACACTCGAGTGTACACTTTTTTCTTACACCTATAAGTATAATATATCTGTTATACTCCAACCGGTCTTTCAAGTGAGTCCAAAGAGACATTGTAGAACTCCCCTTTTTTTTTTGTTTGCTTGGAAAACCGGTTGGGTTATATACCTTCTTATATGTACTTTTATTTGTCAGCTCATGAAAGAGGTGACACAGAAAATAAATAAATAAAAAAGATTTTTTGAAAAATTCCTTGTTATAGTATCATATCATTAAACTGTCACCAGAATATTAGTCTTCTTTTGTGTTTTTTGAATAAACTTTAGAATGAGAAAAGACATAGACAAGACTTCTTTACGAGAATGTAAACGGGGATGTTTTTATATAGTTTAGTGTTACATTAACGCGAATGTAGTCATAAAGTGTTTTGAATACTCTAGTTTTCTCTTTTTCGTGGTCTAGTTTACTTTTTGACGGATATCGACATGTGATTTTCGGTCTGTACTTCCTACTCTTTTATTCTTTTGGTTGGTTGGTTGTTTGTTGATTGAACTGTTGGTTCTTGTGATAATTCGTGTTTTTCATCAAATCTTAGTATATGAATTTTACACTCTAAGTTAAGTTTCTTCATGAGTGGATAGATTCCTTGGTATGTATTTAAAATTCCAAACCCGTTGTAGAAGATAGTATAAGGAATCGACTCCTTCTCCATGAGATTTTTTTTCGTTTTATTGTAGACAAGTAAATATTGTATCTGTTAACTAAAGTATTGTTTTCTTCGTCTAGAATTATATATATAACTTTTCACACATACAATTGATACTCATGTCGACACATTTTACTAACGAAGGACGTATTAATTTTTGAGACTACAAATCTAAACCCCATGATTGTACCCAGTTCAAGTTTGAAAATATAGTGGTGGGTGTACCTTTAATGAATTAGGGGAATCCTAAATTAAAGGAAGTACATGTTGCCCTGGTATTAGTGCTTTGGAAGAGTCCAAGTAAAACTCCTAAGTTATTTTCATTATGCAAATTCTTCAACCACATTATAGACGCGGGTATCTTTCTTTACACTTAAGAACTGTGAAAGGTCATTATGATTTTAGAGTTAACTTGGAGATTGAGAACACTGTTTTTCTGTGGGGAATTACTTTCTCTTTCCTTTCTTTCATCCTCTTTCCTTTCTTTCATCCTCTTTCCTTTCTTTACCTGAATTGTGAAAGAATAACTTAGGAACATCCTTAAAATGTTTCGTCCAGAATAATAAGGGTAATGTAGTTACCCATTTGACTCCAAATTCTTCATTGAAGACGTTCCTTTGGGTCCCTCGTCTTGGACGACCACCCGAGGTTTCAATGAGAGAGATGATGGAATGTGACAGAAGGACCAATACAGGAGTCGTAAGGGACGTCGGTAGTGTCATTCTACTAGAGGGGTGGCTCTTTTGTGTGCAATGATGACCTCATATACGGGGTGAGACAGGAGACACCCGGTTACGAAAAGAGTAGGACTGACATTTTCTATATCACTACTTCTTTCTTTGTATGTCTGCCACCGTAATTCTGTGTGTCCCTTTTTTCAGGGTCCCTGCGGTCAAGTTAATGTTTGGTGTACGTACTACAACCTCTATGTCTCTACATGTTTGACTGTGACTCCTCCGCGAACTCGTACTAGAGAGTTATGAGATGAAGGGTTGGTCTTGTTTACTCTTGTTATTATTGATGGAAAGTGTCAGTACACTTTGTTCTACTTTGTTCCTTTTTCAGACGATGTCTCGCCAACTATACTCGTTATTCTGTCGACCCACTTCTCCACCGACCCTGATAAAGGTTGAACTTCGAGCCCAATCTCTTCCTCCTCCTGGAAGGTTAAGTAAGATTGAATTGTTCGGTTCAAGAGATCCTTCCTTTACTGTATTCTTAAATCCTCTCCGGGGGAGGGGTGGGGGTGGGGTCATTATTTCTGACTCTTTTACCGATCTCGTATTAGAGGAATAGCTCGTTTTGGAACTAGGTCTCGAGTCGTCACTGTCAGGAAAAACCGAAGCCCCGTTTTGGACACCTGAGACAGAGATCGACTGATTTACACTGACCACCGTAATGTACCACTGTAGTCTTGCACCCTCTCGTCGGAGACGGGTCAAGAAATCGACCCGGAAGGAGAAACGAGAGATTGACGGGTGTGCTGGAATAGAATGGTGACATAGTAGACATAGAAAACGGAAAACCCGATGATGTTTTCAGATTTCCGTGATGGGACGGAAAATGGACGGTGACGTGACATTTCGTAGAATAAGTCCTATGAGAGGTTAAACATATTTGGGTATGACACTTTGGAGTACGCTTCTCAACTGAGTAACCTTTTTTGAGACTACGACCCTCCCTAACCCCCGCCCTCCTCTTCCCCTGCTGTCTCCTACTCTACCAACCTACCGTGGTGGCTGAGCTACCTGTACTCAGACCCATTTGAGGCCCTCAACCACTATCTGTCCCTCCGGACCACACGACGCTAAGTACCCCAACGGATCTCAGCCTGTACTGACTTGCTGACTTGACTTGACTATGACATTTTTGTTGAGTTAAAAAGTAATATGTTGGGTACCGTATCCCGTCAGAGGATCGTCCCAAGTAATATCAGGAAAAAGTCTGTCTTTTTACGTGTACGTACGATTCAGTGAAGTCAGCACAGACTGAGAAACACTGGGATATCTCACATCGGACGGCACGAGGAGATAACTACCCTAAGAGGTCCGTTCTTATGACCTCACCCAACGGCACGGGAAGAGGTTTCCTAGAAGGGCTGGATCCCTGACTTGAGCGCAGATAATACAGAGGACGTAACCGTCTACCCAAGAAATGGTGATCGTGGTGGACCCTTCGGACTTTTTACGTGTAATCGACCAATTTCTCTTGGTAGTACATTATCGTGGTGATAGGATAGTATACTTGTAAAAACTAAGAGAAAGACAGGTTTTAAATTCTGGAAAAATTTTGTGTTAGTAAAATTATAAAAAGTGACGTTGGAGGAAACCTCAAGGACAAACATCACAATTTTGTTCAGGTGTGTAACAAACTATGACAACGAAAACTCACACCCGACCTAAATCATTGAGTGAAGATTGTGTATATATGTATTTACAGTCGGGTGAGAATATCGGTTGATAATTTTATCCTTTATAAAGTTTTATGAATGTTTTTGCAATTCTTCCCCTGACACTATTCTGTATGGTAATTTCTTTAGTAAAATTTCAATTTATAAGTAATAAAGTAGTTTCTATGAGTTGTAGTTCCGTCTTGTAGAAAGACGACTGGAAATTAAGAGGTTTTAGTGGTTGTCCTTTTTCTTGTTTTTGACATTTGTACGTTTTAGGTTTGGTACTATGACAGTCTTCAGCCTCGTCTCCTGTTCGACTAGAGTCGGTGGAGACATGACCAGCGTAGAATCTCCTTTACCATAACTGTCGGAATGATTAATTAGATCCACCCGACAGGACCATGGAAAGACGTGGGAAGTATGGTTTACTTGTGTCCATCGGTAATTTGATCACGTCGTTTGGAAAGTTAACATTTTGAAGGAGTTAACTGGAAAACTGTTTTTACAGAGTAAAATTACTTTGTCTGAAATAGTCGTCATAAAATTTTTGCTCACATTCCATTTGTTTTTAGGGTTGAATGAGGAGTCGTCCGTCCGGTTAATTATTGTCGAACAGTCAAAGAAAGGTTATTCGATATACTTAAACAAAAGGTAAATTTTCTTCCCTACTCGATTCATTTTTTGTCTCAGTTTTACTTTAATTCTTATAGAAATTTACAGTATTTTAATATTTGTCAGTAAATCTTTTCTAATGTATACCATACTAAATTCTTGACGTATCAATTATTCGTTTAAAGAACCGTATATGGATTAACGGTGTGTCTTTTCCGTTCCTTAACATGTTGTATTCGTATAAGATTTTATGTATGAAGTTTTTCGAGTGTTTTTGGACCAGTTTGTTTTCATCTGAGTAATATCGTTTTTTGATAACTTTGTGAAAACGATTGTAATTAACTGATATATGTGTAAAAAAATTTCTTCTTTCGAAGGTAGAGTCACACAGTTGTTTAAAAATGACTAATAGATAAATACTTGGATTAAATGATTTTCTCTAATGTTTCTTCCTTCTACATCAGGGTCCGAGTTTTGTACTAGTGAATCATGTCTTGTGCATTTATTCATTGGTTTTACAACAGTCTAAATTTGCATAAGAGTTCCTTTGTAAACCTCATTATCTATATAAGTACTACCACTACCAAAGTCCCAGATATGGTTACAGTTTTTGCTAGTTTAATATGTCAAATGTATACACGGTAAATGAGATGAAGTTAATATAAAGTTAATTAAACCTTTTGTTACACAAGATTTCTCTCTATGTTGTTATTTGATACCTTTGTATTATACTAAGTTAGAATATCACACCCCTCCACCACTCTTCCACAAAAGAAACTTTAATTTTATGCGGGTAGTAGAAATAGATAACGTAGGGTCCTGAATCACATGAAAGATATGATATCATCTAGTCATATACTCTAAAAATTTTCCTATAATCAAAACGGAATTATTCCAAATTTTTTACGTACATGAAAATCTGTTTATAATCTAATATCAGTATTAATTAAAATGATATCAAAATTTTGACATACGTTGTTTTCTGTGTACAACGATTCCGTAGGGACTTTATTATTATTAGAAGTATGAGAAAGTTTTTTCAAAAAGGATATATATAAATCAAAAGGTGTAGACTACTATCAAATCAACGATTCAGTACAGGTTGAGGTGTTGGGTACCTGACATCGGACGGTCCGAGGAGACACATATCCTAAAGGGTCCATTCTTATGACCTTACCCAACGGTAAAGGAAAAGGTTCCCTAGAAGGGTTGGGTCACTGACTTGAACGTAGAGGATGTAACCGTCCGTCTAAGAAATGGCGACTCGGTGGTCCCTTCGACGAAGGTGTACAGATTAGGTATAGAATAGATTGTTTCTAGATGTATAGTTTCTAGATTTCATAGATCTTTTTATTTTAGGTGTACCTCTTTGAATTTTGTGTAGAAGAATGATTTTTCTAACCTTTACTCCGGACGTGGAATTTTTGTACAATTCTCTTCCTTCGATCAGTGTTTATTGCTGTATAAAGTTAAAGAAAGAATGTTTTAAAGGTCTTATCCCTTTAGATATCTCTGTTTTTCACCTAATCACATCCCAAACCCCCATCCATCCACTCACTTGACGACGTTCTATGTCTCAAGAAAGTCTATTATTTTTACAAGTTTTTGACTGAGACCACTACCAAAGTGTAGTAGAAGTTTATGGTTTTTGGTAGGTTGACATATGAAATTCACCCACTTAACCTACGACATACTTGGCATAGAGTTATTTTGATAATTTTTTAAAAATTACGGATAATGTACGAAAATACCTACACACACGACACACACGAATCAGCGAGTCAACGTAGGTTGAGAAACACTGGGGTACCTGACGTCGGACGGTCCGAGGTACCCCTAAGAGGTCCGTTCTTATGACCTCACCCAACGGTACGGGAGGAGGTCCAAATACTTACACTTATATAAGATTTACCTCGGAACCAATGATCGTAAGACATTACTTGATCAGAAAATATATATGTGATATAATGTTCAGGGTCTCAATTTATAGTGAAAGTAAATCTCTTTGTTTTTTAAGAAGGACAATAGAACGTCTAGGATAGATAATTCTAGGATCTGTTGTCGTGTCCTTTGATATGAGTTATAAAATATTAATGGATAATGTTTCCCTTTTCTTAGACTTTTTCCTACACACAAACACACACACACACACATGTGACACGACATATGGACTTTAATTGTGTAATATTTGGTTGTTATATGAAGTTATTTCTTATTTTAGGGTTTCCACAGTAAAATTAGTCTTCTACCCTTTTCTTTTCGATTTCGGATCTTTTAGGTTGAACTATAGCATAGTCATAACTTCCCGAGTATTTTAAACTCTATTTGAAAAAAAAACCATTTCAGGTTTGACAACTTTCCTCTTCCGTCACCGTGGGGTGAGGTCACGAGAACGGACCTCTTAGGGTACCTGCCTCCTCGGACCATCCGACGTCAGGAACCCCAGCGATTCTCAGCCTGTACTGACTCGCTGAAGTGAAAGTACGTAACCACTTCCTTTACCGTCGGGTGAGGTCACAAGAACGGACCTCTTAGGGTCGATGCCCCCTCGGACCACCCGACGACAGATACCTCAACGTCTCAGTCTGTGCTGATTTCACTGAATCGTTGAATCGTTTGACAACTTTATAGTTCTTTTTATCAAATATTAAACATCTAGATAAAATACTTTTTTTCGTTTTTTTTTTTTTTTTTTTTGGGTTTTTTGGAGTTTTTGAAACTTCGGGAAGAAAGGTACTCAATTGATATTTTAAAGTTTCAGTCCTTTATAACATCTACTATGGAAGACTTATGAGAAAAGATTTCACATACATATAACACACAAAAAGATAGTAACAGAATTCTTGTTTTGTAAAACTTGATATACTTTTTAAACATAAGTCAGTAGGAATGGTTTGTGTTTCGATAACAGTTCGTTCAATTATTAGTTCTATGTTAGTACTTTTTCGGTTTTAAGTAGTATTACGGTACGAATTATCTCTGGTGAAAATACTTTTTTAAGATTTTACGTCTAGTAAACAGATTAAAACAATACATTTTACACGGGTTTGTGGGTCTAGATGTCGACATGACTCTTATATTAAAAGTTGTCTACTCATCATCTTTGTTGGCTCCACTCTTTCTTTAATAGGTATCTATAGTATGGACGGTATATTTATAAAGGTAATAACTATGTTTGTATAAACATATTGTCTATGGACGTAATCACAAAACAGTCTTGGTTCCATTTCTTGACCTTTCTTTCTCTTAGTTCCGATTTATTTTCAGTCAATAATGGAGCATTGAACACAGGGCCAATGTAAAAGGTTGTACAGTGTCTCACACTCTTTATAGGGAGAGTGTGAGACCTCAAAGACTCTACGGAGTCTTTGACCTATTACTATTTCCTAAAGGACGACAATTTACTTTTCTTTGTCTTTACAGTTAGGAAGACTTTAAAAGGTTGTTATTAAAAAAAGTACGGTTCATATCTGAAGCTTAATTCCTTTTTTGTTTGTTTTTACTGAGGAAAGTCGAAGTCACCCTCAAAATACGTTTGTATTCTTCTTTTCATACGGACCTTAAAATTGTGTATACGTGTAAATTTTATTCAATCTGATAGTTTTAACCAGTACTATATATACGACTCCTCTTATGACTAATCAACCTTGTCAATTTTGGTTAATGGTCGTTACGAAGTTTATAATTAGAGGAAATGTTATTTAAATTTATGATTGTTTGTAAATATAAAGTGATATATCTATAAGAACAGAGGATACCAATGTATACGTGTGTCTGTGATTTACTTTGAAATCCCTCAGAAATTTAAATTAATGAAAGTAATGACTGAAAATTTTCTATTCGAAGTAGAAACCATTTTGGTATTTTAAAAATAAATTTGTGTTCCAACATTAATTTAAATGTCTCACTGTTATGTTTTAATTTCAGTACGTCTATTCTTCTTTCTTCATAATTGCTATGATATTTTAGAAGCCAAAGTTAAACTTTCGTAAACGGACAGTATTTAATTAAACTTAAGTTGGAAATTTTCCCTGTAAAATTTAATACCTTTTATGATTTAGGTATCCTAATAAGTGTTTTACGAATTACCAAAAGACAAAAGTTCTTCTCATATAAGACTCCTTTGTTTATAAAAGTATTTTAATTTATGTAAAGTTTTGGTCCTACACGTAACAATCATGAAAAGGTACTTCTCTACTGGGTTAGACATGGAGTGAAAAAACGATAATAAATTTTGTTTTACCATAAAAAAAGATGTTGTTTAATCTTCGTTCGTTTTATTTTTAAAGATCTATCTTTGGTATCTCTTAAGTCTCATTAAAGGTGAATACTATAAGTTACTGTTATAGGAATTTATAATTATATTGGTACTGACTTTGAGTTTGAAAATTTTACGACATAGAAAAGAAACCAAGAGAGAGATTTCTTACAAGATGTGAAACGAAAGCAGAGAGAAATTTTCTTTGTTAATACACCGAACCTCAGGTACAGAATCGTTGAAGGTATAATCCTATTTTATATTTATTATTATTTGACCTGTGTAGACAAAAAATATGAATGGTTCGTGTAAATTATATACGTTTAAGACGATACCTTCTACACACGATTTATGTCGGACGAATTATTGGACTTAAAGACCATCATAAAGATCACATTTTCATTAGTGTTTTGTAAAATAGAGATCTTTAATTCAGTTTGTGGGTAATTCTAGAAGACAATACAGGTAAATTATTTAGACTTGGAATTGACCGTTTGTTTAAGTGTCATAAATCGGTTTATGGGTTGTGGTGAAATTTGTTTATTGGTATATCAGAAGCTAATCAAAAAAATTTCAGGTTTAGAACATTGAACTTCTTTTGTTCGACAATAATTTATACATTGAGTACTTTTGTTTTACTGGGATACTGTAAATTAACATTTTATTCATTATGGTCTTATGTTTCCAGTAAACTCTTTGAGAGACGAAGTTGGAGACGTCGTTGGTCGGGTGTTTCGGAGTGATAAGTTCTGGACCGTTCGCGGTGTCGAGGATTGGTTGAATTAATCGACGCAAAATTTCGTGAACAATCATCGTACGTAAACGTCGTCGAAGGTGAGACAAGTCATTCTTATTTTTCGGAGAGGATTACTGTCACAACTATGTCCGGACAGTTGTCTGGCTCTGGACAAGTAATCTCTTTGTGGCTGTGTGAAAGGGTACCTTTCTTTCCGCTCCTACTGTTTTCCGGAGCCGTGATAGGATGAGGTTCTGTTGGACCTTTCTAAGTCCCACGATGGTAGAGTCTTTATACGACACACAAAATAAATTATGTATCAATTTAAAGAGTAACAAGATTTCTATGTTCCCTGATCATTATACACGTTCTTTAATCTTAATAGTGGAGATCCAGAGGTACATAAGAAGTCTCGTGTCGTTTAATATTTTTATACACATTCATTTAAGGAAGGAAAGGTCAAGTCAATAACCGATTTAAGACTGTATATTTTTTCGTTGTGTTCCTTTATATGTGAAACTTATTTTTACCTGAACAGTGACTGTCATATCTGACGTTCCTAAAGTTTTGCTTTCTTTATATTTAATCCAGATATGAAATTACCAAAAATTTTAATAATAAATAAATAAATAAAAAACCGTCGTAGAACGTCGTACACCCTAGAATCAAGGAGTTGGTCCCTACCTTGGACGTGGGGACGTCATCTTCAAGTCTCAGCATTGGTCCCTTCAGGGTCATTTTTGAAAAAACTAAAGTAAAGACGAGTTTCGTAATACCATGGGATCCACAAGACTCTGGGAACACGCCATTTTGTTGGTCTGAGCACCGGTTTTATATGAACAACTTGACGAGTTATATTTTCTTGATCTCTTCAGAGGTCACTATAAGGAGAGGTATGGGAAGGAAGTCGTGACGTTTCGTTCGACCCCGGAGTCGACCCTAACCATTCATCTCCGGTCTTCATGTCTCCGTCCAACATAACTCCCGACTATGTATGTCACAGAAAACAGTCCTGTGACTCGAAACCCGGTTATCGATCCATCCACTCAACTCGGATCCTGGTAGCACAATTTGGGTCTCGAAACCCACTCCGACTTCACGGGATCCAGTCACTGTCTTCGTCTTCTTCGTTTAAGAGGAACGTCCTTCCATAAGGGGTAAATCTTGGTTTCCTACGGGTTTCTATTTTTAGTTCGTCGTTCAAATCAGTCACTATGGGATCTTGTATTGTTCCATTCGGTGGTGTTCAGTCTCAGGGGTTGTCGTCTTCTCTAGACATACTCTCCGAATCTCTTTCATTTCTTAGTGCTTCTGTTCGTTCGTTGTTCCCTAATAGTCCTTATCAGGTCGTCTAAACGTACATTCAATCAGTTTTTGAAACGTCCTCAAAGAGTTTTATTTTTACCCTGGCAAATTTGTTTGTTTATGGTGCCTCTCCAATTTTTCGTCAAACCTACATCGTCTTCGTTCTTTGACCTGTGTCTTCTATGTTGGCTAGAACTTTTCCTTATTACCTCAGTAATTAATTATAGTTGATGCCTTCAGTCTTCTGTTTCTTTATGACAGAAGTTTGTCTAATCTCTTTTTTTAAAAGACAAATCAACCGTACTGGTCACGGTACACAACTGAAGTAGAAGAACCACTGTGTTCTTCTGAATGTTTCCTTCATAATGTCCTTCTTAATGTTTCGATGGAGAGTTCTTCCCACTTTTTCCGTCGTAGTCTATTTTTTGTTGTTTTTCTTAAGTCACTTTCTCTTTACGGATTTTATATTCAAAATCCTTCTTCTTTTTATTGGTTTATTCTACTCTATATTCTTATCACTTAAATTTTTTCATTTGTATGTACGTTTAAATTTCTACTAAGTAGACATACTTTATACTACGTATTTTATACTTGAAATACTATATATTAAATATGTAAGACATTATATATTTTATGTTATTATTTATCATCATGGTCATCATATTAATACGGGTTAAACATCTTAAAATTTTTTGCTACCGTGAATTGACGACTACTATTATCGTACATACACTTCTCCCCTTTAAACCTCAATTCCACATGATTCCCGAAACTTAATAAAACTTTTTCTCAATTCTATCACAAATTGAAATCTTAGACAATTCTGTTTATAGTACTCTTTTATAAATCTCATTAGTGTTCTTTTCTCTTTATTCTTGTATGTCGTTCTTATTGTTACTATGTTCGTTGGTTCATATCCAATTCTTTATAGTACCTTTTTCGTCAAGTTTATCTGTAAAATTTTCTTCTATTCCTCTTTGTTTAAGTTTATAAAATCATTAGAGATATTTACCCGAGTGACTCGAACAGTCACACTTCTGACGACACACCTTCTCTCTATGGTTTTTATGTTCTGTATCTTACCGACTCCTTCGAATGATACGTAAACCTTTAGATGTTTTTTCAGGAACAGGAATGAAAAAAGGAAACGTGAAAACTTTTCTGTGAGTGGAGAAGGAAACTACAAAGACTCAGTTCGACATCACACTCCATGTATTACTGCACTCCTCACAAGTCTTATAAGACGACCTATGGAAGATGGAGAAGAGGGGTGTCTTCAAACTGATCTAGTGAACACAAGCTGACACGGAAAAAGACAGAACCAACTCGACAAAGGAAAAAGTGTCGTATACGTAAAAGCTTACAGTCAAAGTGGAAATTTTTTTAATTTTCCATAACTAAAATATTGTTCCCTTTCAGTCGTCACCAAAAGTGTTTCTTCTGAGACATGTACGTGTAAGTGAGGTCGTACGTATTTTAGTGACATCTCATATCCGAGGAACTTCCGTCCTTGACACCTAAGATACAAATAAACATAGAGGTCGAGGACCCTGTTACCGACCGTACATAATAATGTTTGTAAATAACTCATTCTTACATATTTAGAGACATGGATTCAAGTAAGTAAATTTGCATCAGTGACATAAAATCCCTGAAGGGTCCACCACGATCACCATTTTTTGGACGGTCGGTTACCTCCTCCTATTTTCTGCACCTAATCTAGGGACCCAACCCTTCTATGGGACCTCCTCCTGTACCGTTCGGTGAGGTCACAAGAATGGACCTCTTAGGGTACCTGTCTCCGGACCGCCCGATGTCAGGTACCCCAGTGTTTCTCACCCTGACTCGCTGATTGTGTATGTGTATCCTAAGATTCATAACTGTTGTTTATGTTCTATACGTACCCTTTTGTTTTCAATCATACTGGACTATCACATTATTTCTCATTGTGATGTAATGTTTACGATTGTCGTGACTGAGTAGACCCCTTTAATCGTCCTTCTCTAAGTCCTAATATTCTAAGTCCTAATTTTGGAGTATGTTGGTCTTAATCGAGAGGAAAGTTTACCACTCTAAGTTTATAAGAAGAGAATCTATAAGAAACACCAGGAAATTTTATTTCCGATTATTCTTGTTTTTGAATAGTTGTATTCAAAAACCTAGAACTTGACACCGGGATTCTCCTAATAGATAGAATAGTTCTATCAAAATTAAAGTACCGAACTACAGTTTATTCTAACCATTCTCAGGTCTTACACCGGTAAAAGGTCAACAACTTTCCATCGAAGGTGAAGAGTTAATGGAAAGGAACTTTTTCCTCTATACACAGATCTACGGTCGACCGGTTTCTCTTGAACGAATAGAGCTTCTTCGTGGTCACACATAGAGCTGATTTTCTTCAACAGTGATTTATATCAATTAAAACACATCGTTCCTGTAGTAGTGTATCCGTGTTTTATAAGGATTACAAATTTTAGAATAGTTTTATGTCTATTCAGTCCTGTAAGATTAGTATTGTTAGATATATTAAAATTTAAATCTGTAATTTCGCGTCACTGAAAAAATTTACTTTAAAATTTTTATTTTTTTATTTAAGTACGAACTAGTTCTTATTTCTTCAGACCTACTATATACATATAATTTATTAGTGTGACATATTAGATTTGTCTATGTCAAAAATAAACAGTTAGGTTGGAGTTATTTGACCCCCCTTTTCCTATAGAGTAGTTATAAAATTTCGTCTATTTTAACAAATATACGTCATTCAACGTAAAACTCTCCTTTGTAAATTTTCAATGATAGTTCTGTCACTATTAGGGATAAAAATTATTGAATGATTTTCTCCATAATAAAAGTTCCGGTTGAAATTTATATACTATTTATGATTATATAGTGACAGTAAATTTTTTTACTCAGAATTTATAAATATATAAAAGTATTTTTATAATAAAAAATTTTAAGTATTAGGGTAGTCGGATAGATAACAATCATAATATGACACTTTATTTAGATGGGGTTACTTGTTTTGAAAGGTTTTCTTTTTGATAGATCTATAGAAAGAAAAAACCAACCGTTTCTCACTGATACCAACATAAGTTAAAACGAACAGACATCGACAGACTATAAAGTCCCCGCGACTCAATAGAAACAGATGGATTCCACCAAGTCTGTCATCTCGCAGACGGACGTTACACCTTCTGGACCCAAAATAGAGACCCAACCCTTCTAGGGGACCTCTTCCTTTACCTTTAGGTGAGGTCATAAGAACGGACCTTTAAGGGTACCTGTCTCCTTGGACCGTCCGATGTCAGGTACCCCAGAGTTTCCCAGTCTGTGCTGACTCGCTGATTGTGTGTGGATTTCACTTAAATCAATTTATTTGTAGGAAAGATTTCATTCAAAGTCTAAATAAAATGATTGTTCATCTTTTCCCTGTATTCCAGATTTAAGTAGTTATACACATATAAGTCTCAATTTTACTTGGTTCAGTACCGATCTGTCATCCTTCCCTCTTCAAGGAGTACTTTAAAAAGACTCCGGTTTACAAGTACAAAGAAATGTTTTGTAAATTATAAGGTTTACCTTTTCTAGTTGGGAATGGTTATCGTTAGAAAAGATATTTGAACCACGACTTTTTACACGGGAACCATAATCTTGTGACATAGGTCTTTCCGATCCCTGAAGGGACCACCAGGTCACCAACTCTGAGGTGCGAAGGTGACGTTCCCCCACACGTCCAAGTTAGGGACCAACCCCTTAATTCTAGACGTACGACGTACCGGCTTTTTTTGGTTTCCATCATCTTGTGATCATATTGACCCGTCACGCCCTCCACAACCTTATAATTCGTTCGATTTGTTTTTATATTTGTTCAATCTCTAGGATATACCCTTGTGAGTTCTCAATAGACTTTTTAATTATATTCCTATTCTTCCTACTCCACTTCTTTTCGACTTCTCTGTGACAAAGCCTTTACTAGAATCTTTCAACACTTTTTCTTATAAACCACACTCCAAAACTAGGTTTGTTCGTTATACATTGGTTATATACCGGACTTTGTGAATACAAGACTCCCACCGTAGACAAGAGCACACATTACGAGTTATATACATATATATTTATTTTTATATTTTTAATCGTATTTATAACCTCTTCTTTTACCATTGGTGAGGTCATAAGAACGGACCTATTAAGTTACCTCCCGAATCCTCAGACCTCCCGATGTCAGGTGCCCGAACGTTTCTCAGTCTGTACTGACTCGTTGACTCGTACTCCTTCGTATTTATATAACTTAGGAACTTACTCCTGGACTACTTCGTTTTTACCGAACCATGAGTCCCACAAGAAAATAGACTCTTAGTCCTAAATCCTTACAGGTTTTCTTTTATATACCATCAGAAACCACCACAAGGAACCTTTACACTCTTTAGAAATCTTAGGCCCTTTAGAGATCACGTCTGAAACATGGGAATCTCTCCCATCGACACTTCTGACAGGGGTCGTGACCCGAGACCCCACCTCGACCAGTATACTCACTTTACCTCCCACTCTTTAGACTGACATCGTTCGTCCCCTACTCCCTGTTGGAGTCCTTCGTCCGCAGTGTCTCCGTCCGACCCAGACTACCTCGCAGAGAGACACTCTCCACGAGTCTCTTTCTTTACGTGAACACTTGTCCTCCCCGTAGAAGAGGTCGAGTCTAAGAGCACCCACCTCTCCAGTTTTCTATCCCATACTGTTTTCCTTTAATCGACCATCTAAATATTTTTAAATGCTTAAGATGAAACCTGTCGATGTTGTTGGATTTTAAATTCTGACCATACGATACGACCCACTTCTTACTATGTGAACTTTTGTTGAAAAGGGGAGTGATCCTGTTTTTGAGTTTGTTGTGTGTGTGGTGTCTTGGTAGGCAATTGTAAGAAATTCCTTGATAAAATCGGTGATAAGAAGACTACCTTCATTTCAACCGAGGTATTACGTTTCTATTAATGTGAAATCGTTCTGTAAAACTTTTCAAATGTCCGATTCATCGATATTTACAGTCCTTTAGACCAACGAAACTATTTTGGTATTTTCCCACTCTGTCTATTGGTTTAATTTTCAATTCGCGATAAAAAAAATTTTCCCTACTACATACATTTATAATTCCTATAATATACAAAATATCCCTTTTTTGAAAATAACTCATTGTAGATTATATTCTATCAAATATAGTTGGAAGAATATCTACTCAAAACAGAACTCAAATATACTTTGAAGAGTATTTTTCCCAGAAGGAGACAACTCAAATACACCTCGAAGAATTTCCTTCCCATAAGACAACAAGGAGGTACTTGTAATTTGACACTGTTCAAAGTAGTAGAGGACAGAGGGAGTTTTCCAAAAGAATCAACACGTTAAATGGCTCGGAAAGAAAGGAGGAGGAAAGGGAGGTGGGGACTGTGGAAGTCCCCTACGACATGGAATAAGAGTCCAGGTTCCTGACGTGACATATTGAGTGGTGAAGGTTTCGGAACGACGAAAATTAATAGGAGAGGTCGGGTGTAGTACATTGTTCGTTACAACGAAACCGGAGACGGTTTATTGGTCGGCTGCGAGGGAAGGGGTAGTCGACGGTACGGTCGGAGAGGTGTGCTCCCTGCCGTGTCGGTCTGATGTCGGAGTGAAGACGGAGTAGCAAGTGTACAGAGAGAGTGTAGAAGCGACGAGAGGGACACAGACTAGGAAAGAGGACACAGACCGTCTACAAGACTTATCAGGAATCAGTTTTCCGACTTCCTTGACTCAGGTGAACTGAGTCGTTTAAGAGAAACTAGGAGGAGAAAACCCGTTATAGTGCCCTGATGAGTTCTCTTTTTGACCTTCCGTAGCACCTGAGGTAATAGAGGACGTCTCACATGGCAGGAGAAATGAAGGGTTTATGAGATGGGGAGTAGATGAAGAAGAGGAGGTATAGGTGTCGGTTCCGGAAACAGGTCTGGTATTGGGGGAGAGAGGACCTGATAGTATTTCGACTGGTGAACCAAAGGGTTAGAGGTCAGGGTAGGTCTCCCTATATAAGGATTTTCGTTTAGACTAGTGTAGTCAGTAGAAGAAATTTTATGACTGTAATTGATCAATGAAAGACCCAAGACTCTTATTTTTTCTAAATGTTTACGAAAAATTTTTTACACAGACATGAAGGATTAGAAAGGTGTTATATATACTCGTGGTGAAAGTACATTCTTCCTTTATTATTTTCAGTTTTATAAGATGAGTTCATAGTAGAGGAAATTCTTCGGAAAAGAGGAGAGTATCCGGATTCTTCATTAAAAGACGTCCGACCAGAGGGTCTTTTCCCCAACCTCAGGAGGTTTCAAGGTCTTTTTGATCGTTACCGGGCCATGAATACGTCAGTCAGGACCAGTTGATGTTACACACCTGGGTTTAAGGGACTACTTCGGTCCCCCGCCCCCCTGCCACAAGATAGACGTACTAATGAACGACCAACTTACTTACCCACGTGTCTCTGCACCGTGGTCTAGTTCTAGTGTTTTGAGTCAGTAATCTTCTCATGACCGTGGAAGCAAGAACAGTAAAACTTAAAGACTTTGAAAAAAAATTTGGATGTTGAAAAATAAATTTTTTTAAATTTGGATGTCTTTCAACGTTCTTCACATGTCACTAGTGGGTATGTAAGGGGAGTAAGTCAATGTAGTTAAAAAATTGTGTAAAACGGTGTGAACGAAGGAGGGAGGAAAGAGGGAACAGAATGAGTGGAGAAGAATATAGGAGTGGAAGAAAGATAGATTTTTTTATTAAAACGGACTTGATGAACTCTTGATGAACGTCGATGAAATTATGAAGTGACGATTCATGGAATCATGCATTGAGGATTCCGATGTGTTGGTTTATATTAATTCTGTAAATCCCTATACTGTATATTATGAGAAGAGATTGTTTCTAGTATAAGTTTAAAGGGGTTTACAGGGTTATTTCGATAAGGGTTAACGTAATCTCCTACTTATTTCCTTCTCAACGACGTAAACCAACATACAATCGAATCAGATAGAATTAGATTTTGTTAAGAGATGGGAAAAAAAGAAAGTACTGTAATTGTAAAAACTTCTTAACTTCCATCGACAAAACGTCTTACACTTTTGGATCGAAATTTTCTTTACTAAACCAGAGAGACAAGAAGTGGATCAGGTCCGAAACGACAACCTGAAGTACGACCATAAGACTTAGATAAATATCGTCTTGAATAAATTTTAAGTTTATGTCTTGACATCTCAACCTTCTCCCGAGTCTCTAAATAAGAGTGTTTACGGGAGACTAATATCTACTCCTTTCACTTTGGGTCTTCTGAACTTTTAACGAGTCTCGCTCCAAATTTTATCTCTAGACGGGAGGAAAAGGAGTCACTGGAAGGACGGTGTAATGTAAGAGAGGGCCCCGTAGAAGACGACCTACTGCTCTTCGCAAAGTCCGATAAAAATATGGGACTCATATTCGAATTGTACGATGACAACCAATAAAGGTTTTAATTTTATTTCAGAGGATTCCATAAGAAACCCGAAGGGACCACCGAGTCGACCATTTCTTAGGTGGACGTTACACTCTCTGGACCCAAGCTAGGGACCCAACCCTTCTATGGGACCTCCTCCTGTACCGTTGGGTAAGGTCATAAAAACGGACCTCTTAGGGATCTCCTGACTCCTCGGACCTCTAAGGGACCTCCTCCCTTTCCGATGGGTGAGACCATAAGACCGGACCTCTTAAGGTACCTGATAGGTACCGTAGTGTTTCTCAACATGTGCTGGCTCGCTGAAAGTGAAAGTGAAAAGTTCCATAAGAAATATTTAGTCGTAAGGAGAAGAGAATCACGAACTTAGTGGCAAAATTTACGGTATCCATGTTTGATCCATCTTGTCGAAAAAGACTCTGTTCAGGTGACGTCAATCAACACCGTTCTTGTTCCCCTATGTCTGTGTTTCTGCGTGGGTCTGACACACACGTTAGCCTCGTAGTACGACACCTCAGTCAAAACCGAAGTCAAGAAACTCAATAATTAAGACATTAGAACCTGCTTAGTAATTAAGAGAGGATCTCAGAAAAAGAGAGTACACATTTTGTCCTCTAATTATGTCTGACAATATCCCCTTGTTTACTTTAATAGTTTCCCTTACGATAATCGTTTCGTGGTTGTATTAAGGACCGTGGGATGTTTAAGATCAAGGGAAGGGTTAAGAGTCCGACATATGTCCGTCTTAGGGGAACTTTAATGTAATCCTTCCGTTCCGGTACGACCTCAAGTTGTATGGGAGAGTTATACTAGTAAGACTGGGTGTTGTCACAAAGAAGGTAGAAACGACAAAGGAGTAAAACAAAAAATTAAAAATTAAGACAACTAAATGACTGGTATGACCTATAAGTTTTTTTATTCCTTACGAAGGACTTGAACGTACAGTAGGAACATGTCCCCGGTATGATTAGAAGAGACATAGTAAAGTTAAAATCATATACACGTCGACTTCACTCCTGACGACAAAGGAGTAAAACCGTGTTCTACATTCTTAACCGTGAATTCTTATTACAACATTTTTTATATATTTATATATGTGTGTCATATATATATATATATATATGTGTATGTGTGTATATATATATATATATATTTACATACAAATTTGTGTCTCGTAAATTACGTCAACATTACCGTTTGACCCGTCCGTCGTCTATATGTTAAGGATAAAGTACGAATTGTTCCTGTACCTTACCACCCACTTTAACCAGGTTTTATGAATTTAGTAATAAAGAAAGAGACGGAAAAAGACGGTTGACACGTAGCGGTTTAAACGTTTACCACATATAATTAATTTATAATTCTTGTCTGAGGTGACCTTTGTTTTAAGAAAAAAACTTCCGCCTTGTCTACACCGACTTGAGACCGTCATGGCAGTCCTGTGGACGTTCGTTGTGCCCATTCTTTCTCCTCGGGAGTAAGCCCCGAGTGTACGTCGGTCAAATCAACCTACTACGACAAAAGTCCGAAATTCTATGACACTAAAACGTAATGACTGACCATTCATCGAAGACAGACACGGGTCACTCCACGAGACCATGGGACCGGGTGGGAGCAAGGAGAGGAGTAGATCGTTCATTTCCCCTATAGTCGTGTGAGACGAGGTCGTGACACAGAGCACACGAATCAGTGAGTCAGCACAGGCTAAGAAACACTGGGACACCTGACGTCGGGAGGTCCTAGGAGACAGGTACCCTCAGAGGTCCGTTTTATGACCCCACCCAACGATAAAGGAAGAGGTACGGACCACTGACGGACTAAGAAAAAAAATAAAGTTTGTCGTAGTAGACAGATTGGTGAGGATCCGTACCGACCAGTGACCGATAGTATCAATAAGATCGTGAAAGTAAAACGTAAAGGTTTCTGTCGAATTAAATGTCTCGTAGACACACGCACACACATATAAGTTTCATACACACACATAAAACTCTTCCTTCACTTATGTTGTTTTAAAATGAAGAATCTTTTGTTCTTTGAAACAGTACCCAGGACAATGGAGTCTCAAAGTTAGTCTACGTCCATACTAAGACTAAATAGTCCGTAAAACAAGAAGTAAGGGTAGTTAGATTTTTGACGAAGGAAGAAAATGACGGACTACCTCGGAGATTGGAAAGATTTCGTATAGTAGGAGAGATGGGGAACTTTCTCTCTTTCGGTTAAGGGGTACGATTGTTCTCATCTTGTAAGGACTTATCCTCCATGTCGTAAATTTTTTATGTAGATTACTGGATTTTTACAGTAAATATTATATTTTACAGTTACGAATCTTATAGTTTTATTGTATAATACCTTTTTTAAATAAAAATGGAATGTTCCTTACTTTTTATTAAGTAATACACCGATTTGTTTTCGAGTCCTCACTCCGATTTGATCTATTCTATTTTTAGTTCTTTTCTCGTATCACAAATTTGTTTTGGTTTGGTGTAAAAAATTTCGAAATACCTTAAATAATAAAATTATTCAGTCTTATCTTTTAAGGTACTGACAAATTTTACTGAAGAGGTCTTTAACCTAAAAGTAGTTATACATACCATGAATGTTACCGTTCAACCAATAATACATACAAAAATCATAACAAGAATGTCTATAAATAGAAAGGAAAATCTTGATAGAGCTTTTCGATTTTTACAACTCTCGATTTTTAAAATTTCATAAGATCACGTATTGAGTGGGTAATATGTACTGAAAAAAGTCTTAAAATATTTTTCTTTTATCGTGTTCTGTGTAGATAAAGTAGTGTTTTGTGTCTTTTTCTTGTAGGTGGACGTATCCAGGTCCTTACGTTCTGTCTTGAGAGAGATACAAGAGTCTCCAGTGGAGATGCAGTAAGTGTCGTTGCTCCTGTAGTGGACTTTTGTGCTGGTGTTATTTTCTGTCAACACACTCATAGGTTTTGACTTTTTCTAGACCTCAACCTTGTAATTTTTCATAGATTAGACTGGAAGGTTCACGTCATGTTTTACACCACGTCTGTAAGTCCCTGAGCGAGTTCTAATATTTTAAGAAATCACCGTCGCGATTAGACGGTGGGGTGAGAATTTGACATTACGTTGCGTTGTGACGTGGTATTGATTTATATTCGACACTTACAAATCTCTCTACTTATAAGAATAAAAAAAGATGTTAACCTTCTTAATATAGTTGGGTTCCCTGTTTACCTTTTAAACATCGTAATTCGTTCATAATGTGAATTGTTTTAACTTAGATTTGTGAATCTGGGTGTCATTTTTTAAGTCGACTTTAAAATTAATTTAGGTACACCATGTAGTATTGAGTTTTACGACCCATAAGTGACAATATTGACTAGAAACAGATGTGTGTCGTAAAACAAAGTTTTCGGGGGTTGGTGTCATTTTAGAGGTCGTACAAAGTCAATTTTATAGGAAAAGGTACCGAAAGGAAATTTACACGTATAATAGTTTAGTTCACCAAAATTATTTTATTTCTAGTCACAATTTTACCTTTAAATGAGAGTTTTGTACTTCCATTATAGATTTGTGGTCACTTGACGTCATTATCTTTATGTGTATTGTTCCAATAAAAAAGAGTAGTAAGAATAAACTATCCTGTATGTAATTTATTAATGTTGGTAAGTAATTAAGCAGGTTGTTTGTGAATAACATACGGTCCGGGACAAGATCCATGACGTCTATCTCTTACTTGTTTTGTCTGTTTTTAGGGATATGTATACCTCGAATTATAAGAAACCTCTTCTGTTTTATTTATCCGTATATCTATTTTATCACAACAATCTGTTGAGAGATAACCGAAGAGGACGAAAAGACATAGAATGTTCGGTCCCTTGACTTTCAGAAACAAGAGTTAATAGAAAAGTTCTAACATGTCACTTGTCAAAACCTACTTTATCACAGAGGGAGGTTTCGTTTTCATGTCTGATTATTCCTATTAAAGAGGCAGTCACAGAAGAATAATTATTGGCAAGAAATATCTTCTAAACCCAAAGGATTTGAGTTTCAAGGAAAGGAGATTTCGTTGGGTGACAACACACATCCACAGGGGACCAGGAGAAGTACTACTGGAAACTCTTACTCCCGACCCCTTGTCCACTCTGACAGTAATGAAGTGGGTGACGACAAGGAGGGGGAGGAGAGAGACGGAAGCAAGGAACCAAAGGAACTATACGACAGTATACCCTTTCCCCGTTTCACGTCTCACTCGTCCTCAACGAATCCGGTCGGGACACTCTCGGACGTCACTGGATGTGATCCCAATCTACGAGTTCTTTACGACAAGTCAACTCTTGCCGCAACCCAAACCGGGGGTTCAGACTGTACTACCAAGTGATAATATCGTAAACTCGTTGGAGCATTGAAAAGAATTTTCAATTCTTTAAAACTCTACATATCTTTATAGCTTAGTGATACGATATATTATCCTTGGTTGTGTCACAACATCCAGTAAATGTGAATATTTTGTTTATTTGTTTGTTTGTTTGAGTATCTTTTTCTTTTACCTAAACACCAATGGTCTCCGTCCCTTCGGCCCTTCCCCTTTTAACCTACTTCAACCAGTTTTCCATGTTTAAAAGTCAATATTCTATTTATTCATAATCCTCACATTACATGTTGTACTATTCATATTAATTACGAGACCATACAATGTATTGTTCCCACAAATCTTTCATTTAGGATTCTCAAAAGTAGTGTGTGTTTTTAAAAAAAAGATAAAGAAATTGAAACATGGATATACTTTACTACGTATGACTGATTTATAATGGTGAATAATACCATTAGTAAAATACTACATTCAGTTAAATAATACGACATGTGGAATTTGAAGATGTCACGAAATACAGTTAACATAGAGTTAGTATGACCTTCTTTTCTTTCTTGAACGTTTGATTTGAAGGTTGAAATCAAGTTGAACCTTTTTATTTTTTCGTTGTATGAGGGGACTAATAAAAATTTGTTCTCTAATTTATTCACATGATATATTGTAATAAATACCGATATCACTAAAAATTTTCCTTCTTTCCTTCCCTTCCTCTTTCCCTCTTCTCCTCTCTTTCTTTCTTTTATTACTTTCTTTTTCTCCCTCTTCCTTCCTTCCCTCCCTCGCTCCCCTTCTACTTCCTTCTACTTGTGTTATGTCCTCATGACTACATTTTCTTTTGGTGAAAACCTACTATGGTTGGTACTCAAGATAACAGACATCTAATAACACAGGAGTCCTGTGAATTTATCACTTTGCTAAATTTTAAACAAGGAAATTTGATTTTGGTGGACTATTACAGTGTTTACTGAGGAAAAAAAAGGGGGAGGTTTGGGATTACTTATGTCAAGTCATCAACTCACAACATCCTTCACAACAGACTTTCGTGGTACAGGTCGTTTGGAGATTTTTATCCTCCGTTCTTAGTAGTGTTTTCTGTACTTTTAATTAGGATCTTGTTGACATCATCTAAGTGTTATAAAAATTTACAAATCATCTTTTGACAGAGAAAGATATTTCTCAATATAGAGGAAAAGTAAAGGGTTATAAACAAAAGGAACACAAAAAGACTCGTGGAGGACACTCCACTGAGTCTCTACCGTCCGAAGGACCTGTAGTGTAGTGACGTCATCCGTCGAACACGGGGTCGTTTCAAGAAAGAGTTGTTCACGTACTCTCAGTAATCATACGTGCCAGGGTAGAGTTTTCCGACTTTCCTTTACTTTACGTACTTAACCAAACTTGACAATTTATTCGTCATCAGACTCCTAATAACTACCCATCTTTATTCTCCTTTTTAGATAGTTCAAATAGTTCTCTATGAAAGTTCTTAGTTTATTTTGGATTTCTCTGCAATCAAATAGTATTATGAATTCAGTTAAGGAGTTACATTTCAAATAATAAAGTCTTGTGGGTAGTTAAAGAGTTGTAGATGAATATAGTTTACTGTTTATACATGACTTCGTATGATTGATGTAATCCGTAGTCCCTCATACCTTTATATATACGTCTTCAATCAAATGTCAAGGTGATTGTAATATACGTTTTACTTATGTGTTAAATTCTTTAATGAAAACTTGTTTTAATAATGTGTATTTACATACTTTTTCTTTCCTGTGTATGGTTTTACGACAGAAACCCACTGACCTGAAAAAGAAACGAAACAAAATAATGTAAAAGATTTACCAGATGTTATTCGTATATAATAATGATGATGTTTCTTTTTTTTAATTATGAGTATAGAATATTTTTTGTTTTATTTTTTGTGTGTGACACCATCCGTCTTATCAGGAGGTTTTTACAGATGTAGGATTAGAGATTTTAGACACTTATACAATGAAATGTATCGATTTCTCTGAAAAGTCTACATTAATTCTTTGTACTCTAATCCTCTAATTAGTTCACTCAGGGTACATTAGTCGCCTAGAAATGTCCTTACTCCGTCCTTTCAGTCAGTCTCTTTCTGAAGTTCTACGATGTGACGGTCGAAACTTCTACGTCAATCCCTGGTCTTCCGATCCTTACGAACGGTTCCTTTCCTCAAGAGGGAACCTCTGAGGTCTGACTTACGTCGGGAACACCTGTGTACGTAACTAACGTCACATCCTTCTGTGTAAAATCTGAAGACTAAAGGTTTTGACATTCTACTATTAAAACACGACAAAACTTGGTGGACCAGACCATTAAACAGTGTCATCGTTATCCTTTAATTATATGGGTGAGTTGTTATATTTCATTGGAACGACGACGACGACGATTCAGCGAAGTCAGCACAGGCTGAGACACGCTGCGGTATCTGTCGTCGGGTGGTCCGAGGGGGTAGGGACCCTAAGAGGTCCGTTCTTGCGACCTCACCCGACGGTAAAGGAAGAGGTTACGTACTTTCACTTTTCACTTTCACTTCAACGAGTCAACACAGGTTGAGAATCGCTGGGGTACCTGACGTCGGGTGGTCCGCGGAGACGGGTACCCTAAAAGGTCCGTTCTCATGACCTCACCCCACGGTAACGGAAGAGGCTTTCATTGGAACTGATTCGTGGTTTACTCTCAGTCTCTGGTTCTTACGATGATTTCTTGTCTACCTATATGTTCCATGTAAACCTCCAGTGACCCCTTTCTTATTTAGTCAGGACAATCTTCACTCATAAATTACATGTCCTCCTGACCTTTTATGTATACTCTGTCCCCCCACCTTAGTCTAACACTTAAATTTAACAAGTAAATTTAAGTCGACTTAAACTGAATTTCCCCTTTCGTAGACTAAAAAATTCGTCAATGTATGACGGTAAAATAAGTAATTTCAATTACGTAAATGACTGTTTTAGAATTCAAAACTCTCTTATTTTTAATGATATAAAAAATTGGAGTTATAGTTAGGGAGTTGATATTATGAATTCGTGATTTGATCTCTTTTAGTTCCAGGGAGGGTTGGATGGGAAGATCTCAAGGAACTTATTACGGTCGTGTATATAACATTGATGATTATAATATGTCTTCTAATTCAATGTTATTGAATAAATAATTCATTATAATTCATTATTATTGATGATTATAATATTTCACTTCACTTCAGTGAGTCAACACAGGTTGAGAAACGCTGGGGTACCTAACATCGGGTGGTCTGAGGAGCCAGGTACCCTAAAAGGTCCGTACTTATGACGTCACCCCACGGCAAAGGAAGAGGTCCCCTAGAAGGACTGGGTCCCTAGTGTGGGCCCAGAGGGCGTAACATCCGTCTGCGAAATGGTAGACTTGATGGTTCCTTCGGGTACATTTTAAATTATACTACGATTTTATAGTATAAGAGTCTTCTACTATCTATTCTTTGATAACATTCCGAAATTAAAGAGTAATTTTATCTTTTATTATGATGTCTTTACAACCTTTTTTGGTGACTACTGACATTCAATAAATACCGTGATAAACAGCAACAAGTCAGTAAGTCAGCACAGGTTGAGAAACGTTGGGGTACCTGACATCGGGTGGTTCGAGGAGACAGGTACCCTAAGAGGTCCGTTCTCATGAACTCACCCACCGGTAAGGAAAGAGGTTCCCTAGAAGGGTTGGGTCCCTAGTTTGGACCCAGAGGACGTAACCGTCTACCTAAGAAATGGTCGACTCGATGGATATCGGTACTAATTAAAACTTTTAATAAAAATCAGAAATGGAAACAAGTGTGTTTCCTCAGTAATCCTTAATAAAAAAAGGAAAATTTAGAGAGGTCATTATTCTTAAAAATACGACCAATGTATCAAAAATCTTAATATTGAAATTATCAGTTTATTGTTTATTAAATATTAATAATTTAATGTTAAATTTATTGGTATGACAACCGGACTGTAAAAGTACCAAAAACAAAAAATAAGATTGATTTTTTACGAAGTCGTTTACAAAAGTACGTGTATCAAAAAGGAGAAAAATGTAGTCCCCAGTCGTCTGAAAAAGACCTTTCCGAGTCTAGTCATTTATGTAATCCGAGACGTCCGGTATACCAGAAACAACGTTGAGAAGTTGAAACTGTAACATCGAAATTTCATCGTTATTTGTTTACTTACATCGAGACAAGGTTATTTTAAAATAAATACTTGTGACTACACACGTAAAGTATTTCAAAAGTAAACAGTATTTTATAGTGAGAAAACTAAACAAAAGATTGGTGACTTTTTCCAATTTTGGTAAGAGTCAAACGTCTGACGTGTTTTTACCCACCACTCAAGTAACCTTTCTGTCTTAAAATTCTCTTAAATCCGACCACCCGGACTGAACTAGGCGACCACTACCGAACGTCCACACAGAATCTACTGAAGAAATCTTGTTTACAAAGTTTAACCTAATCGACCTAATTTGTCATGTAACACCATCGAATAAAGGGTTAATGTAAAAACTTTCCCAATTTAGTAAAGAAAAAACAAAGTTTCTCTTTAGAAAACCGTAAAAGACGCTAAGTACCCCAGCGTTTCTCAGCCTGTGCTGACTCGCTGACTTGACTTGACTTGAGTTGGTGGGTGAGTTCACTCGTTGTACCAATTCGCTTTCTCGAGACACTTGTCTTAAGTGTTGGGTACCTAAGATCGAAATAATGACTGACCGACCGATAGACGAGAACCTATTCCTTGTACTGTGGAGACCACGAGTGGGTGCCTCCCTTCATTGACGTGGTCTGAGCGATATGTCACCGGATTTTAGAGAATTTTAAGACAGAAAGGTTACTTGAGTGACGAAGTCACAGAAATGATCACCTAGTTCATGGTACCCATTTTTATACCTCCTATTTAATGCACTCTCTTCTCTCTGTTCATTCATCTCAATAAAAGTAATTCGTGTATCTTTACCCCTGAAGGGACCGTCAGGTCCCCAACCCTGAGACACGAAGGTGACGTCCCCTGGACCCAAACTAGGGACCAGCCCCTTGATCCTAGGGTGTTCGGTGTGCCGTCAGTTTTTATTTACTTATTTATTTTCATTAAAATGAACCCCTAACATATATATCCTTTTGTTTCTTATAGTTTTACAATGTTGATATTACCCTCTTCTGTTTTTACATATGGTTTATTGTCAGATGGTTTCTAATCTCTCATTTTAGTGTGTAAGTCAAGTCAAATCAGCGAGTCAGCACAGACTGAGAAACGCTGGGGTACTTAACGTCGTGCGGTCCGGAGGGACAGGTAGTGGTTGAGGGTCCCAAGTGAGTTTGAGTACAGGTAGCTCAGCCACTACGGTGGGTCGGTAGAGTAGGAGACAGCAGGGGAAGAGGAGGACGGGGGTTAGGGAGGGTCGTAGTCTCAGAAAAGGTCACTCAGTTGAGAAGCGTACTCCACCGGTTTCATAACCTCAAAGTGGAAATCGTAGTCAGGAAGGTTACTTGTGGGTCCTGACTAGAGGAAATCTTACCTGATCAACCTAGAGGAACGTCAGGTTCCCTGAGAGTTCTCAGAAGAGGTTGTGGTGTCAAGTTTTCGTAGTTAAGAAGCCGTGAGTCGAAAGAAGTGTCAGGTTGAGAGTGTAGGTATGCACTGTACAAGTATTTTGGGTTTCGATAGAAAAGTTTTCTCTCGAAGTCTATAAAATTAACGTTTGGGGGTTTTACAGATAATTGTCACCTTACCTTTTTATTTATCATACATAAGTGTGTTACCTAATGATGTATCACTGTTGTAGGTGTACAGAGTGTCTGATATTTGATTTCTTTTGTCTTTGTTCTCTTATGTGTGGTGTACGAAGGTACATGTACTTCAAGTTCTTCTCCGCTTTAGTTGACAACGATCTTTTGAAGACTGAAAATCTTCTGATAGAAACCACCCACATGGTTATTCGTCCTACGTGGGACCCCGTAGACCCATGGGTGGACCCAACATCAATGTTTCCATATATCTATACAATTTTAAGTGACTCATAAGTAAATTCTAAACCCGTACAATACCTCATTGTGGAGTTAAATTTACTAAAAAATTTCATTTAGGTTTTCGTGAAGGTTTTAAAAAAATTTTAAATTTTCGTTTTGTCGTGTTCATAATATATTTTGTTTAGATAAATCACTGGTGTCCCCTCGTATAGTCTTCGACTATGTTTTTCTTGAATTTTATTTTTGAAACAAATAAGATGTAGTCTTTGTCAGAAGTCCCATACGTCTCAGATGTTATGATTACACACGAAAGAGATTGGGATAGGAAGGGTTAGGAATTTTCTTGTAGAATTTTTTTTTTTTTTTTCTTGCGGATTAAAATTTACTGAACTTATTATTAGAACTTCTTTTTTTTATTTTGTGTCTACTATCGGCCAAAGATCCTACATCTATTTTCCTCTTGATCTGGCTCTACCCCTGATCGATGTCCATTCCTCGATAGTCGATAGTTTGAAATTGTCTTTATATTTTTATTTGTACGTTCGGGAACCGTCGGACTTGTCGTTTTTACCGTGGTTCTTTCCATCGTTTTGGGGGTTCTTTGGTCGTTTCTTCTTACTCTTATCTTGTCTAAAGACGACAGCACTTTTCTTTCTCCTCAGTGGTCAGAGTGACACTACGAGTTCCCTGAAATCAGTTACCACCCAGTGAGAGGTCACTCTGTTCCCGTTCTCAGTGGACCTCGTTCGACGTAACTAGTCCTGTTTCAAGAGTACTAGGAGGACGGACACTCCACTGACGTCACACGTTACAGTGGCACTTTCTTTGTTTACTCGTTAATGGTGGTGTCTTCGTGGAACACGTTAAATCGTTCCACGAAACGTAAATCGTTTGAGTGGTACTGTAATTTTAACGGGTGACTACCCATACTTGTGTATGGGCTGAACCTTGTCCTGAAGACTAGAACTATTTACTCCCGTAGACGGGTTACTTCGTAAGTTCCTGCTTCCGAGAAAGGATTGTCACTAATTATAGAGACCACATTCAGTCCAATACTCCATTATAAGTAATAAGTGTTCGAATTATGGATACTGATGAGTCTCTTAAAATTTTTTATTTACGACTTTTTTTTTAGTAGGTAAGAAATAAGGGTTTAATATATTAAAATTTTGATGTCCCGAATTATTTTTTTAAGTTTTGAACTTTTTCGTCTCTTGTTAGTGGGTATTTCGGGGGTGTGATTAGGTTGTGATGTCGTAAAACGACATAAATATAATTGAAGATTAACAAAAGGGACGGTACATAAGAAAAATGTATCAAATAAGTAAGTCATGTACAAAAACTCCCGAATAATGTTCGGTTCGTAAAACGGGACACGGTTTCTACTTTATTATTAAAATAAAGTTGTTTAAAGGAAAAGATGAATAAAAATTCAATATTAGAAAGGACAATGTTTTGACTTTAGTAAACAGATTACAAAGATTGAAAAATAGCGATAAATTATGTATTAGTCCTTTTCATGTATTTAACATCATGTCATGTACGATGGGGTGAGTCCAATTTTTTCATTTGATGATCGTAGAGCCCATGGAAATTTAATAAAATTGTTATTTGTCATCCTGGTGGGACCATCAGAAGGAGAGACCAACTAAGAGGGAGGAGGGTATGTCTACCACGTTTCTAGTGTGGGTCTCCATTGACCGTAAGGATCCTCCCACTCGTCTGACCTCACTAATAGTCCCCTTTCCTTTATTCCTTGTCCTCCAAGTGACCAGTATTGGTGGAGAGACAATCTAAAGTTCTCTTTACCCATGTTTCTTAAAATCTCTAACCAGACTTTGAGTCAGGTTTACCCATAAGGGTCGTTTCCGGGGTCCACTTATATTTCTCTCCCGTACTCGACCCCAAAAGGTCGTACTCGACCCCAAAAGGTCGTACACCCTAGGATGCTAATATCGCCGTTAGGACGTTGTTGTTTCGTCCTAAAGTATTCGTCCCTACGACCGGAGGAAAGTGTCTTGATTTTCTTTTTTGGGATCTCTATAAAACCGGGTTAGGACATTGAAATGTCTCTTCCTTCCACTCCTGAAGTCTCTTACATTCATACGTGATCGAGAACAAGGTCAACGGACAATGACGGATTCACTAGTGGATTTTTGAGTGATCGAAGTTTATTGTTGCTAGTAAAACATTGATACACACCGCTACCTACGAAGGATCTGAATAACACCACTAGTAAAGTCTCATATATGTTTATATTTTAGTAATACCTACGAAGGATCTGAATAACGCCACTAGTAAAGTCTCATGTATGTTTATATTTTAGTAATACGACATATGGACTTTGATTATACAGTTAAAATAGAGTTAATTTTTTGTTTTTTGTTTTTTGTAAATAATAGAGAGGGCCATGACCCCACCTACCCCAAGTCGACTCCAAGAGTGATCCCGAAAAGTGCATTGACGTCGGTCTGTCATCGACCCCGACCTCAAGGGACCTGTCTGAGAAGTGAGTGTAGACCACCGGCAACCCTTCCCATCGACCCCGGAGTCGACCCCGGTAGTCGGTCTTATGATGATAAGTTCAGGAGAAGTACGGCGGACCCGCAGGAGTGTCTTGTCCCTGTCCGTTCGTGAAGGAGTGACTTACCACTGTCCGTTCGTCGTAGTGGACAAATACTAGGGTGAAGAATTCAGAGTGTCATAGTTAATTCGACGTCCCCGTCCGGCTGGGTCCAAGTTCCGGTCCCTCCGCCCCGTCTCTGTGGGTGAGTCTGATATTGAGAGGTACCCTCCTCATAGTTTTATTATAAAATGTCTCTCTTTCATCTCTAGAACAACGTTGACCAATCTTGTGTGTGAAACGTGTCTACGGGAAAGACATTCTCAGGGGGAACGTTTAGGGGTAGTCCCGTAAATAATGGGACGTCCTTTGACGAATAAAAACTGGGTGGAGATGGTGTTGTCGATTCACTTTCAGTGAGTCAGCACAGACTGAGAAACGTTGGGGTACCTGATATGTCAGGTGCCTTAAGAGGTCCGGTCTTTTGACCTCCGTCATCGGATAGGGAAGAGGTTACCTAGAAGGGCTGGGTCCTTAACTTGGTCCCAGAGACTTAACGTCCGTCTAAGAAATGATCGACTCGGTGTTCCCTTCGGGATGTGTTTTCATACTCGATGAATTCTCCTCATTGACGTAGTAATCACATTGGAAACATAAAGACCGTAAATCGTCTGCGAGTTTTTTAATAGACAACGTAGTCACTGTTTGTTTCAACCTGAAGATCATTTTCTATAAAAATTTTATAAAATTTACCAAAGATTTCTTAGATTTTTTTGAGGAAATAGTTTTAGAGAGTCTGACTCAGTCGAATTCTGGTAGTCGAAACTCTTGACAATTATGGACATTCAAAGTAATTGTTGAATCAGAGTAGAAATTAGATAGAAATTCATTATTTCAACGATGATTAAGTTTATATAGGTTGTCAAATTTTACATAGTCGTTGTGTTTTACGAGTAGAATTGTGTATAAGTCTTATTGAGTATCCAAATAATAAAAGGGAAGTTTTGACCATCCTATAAAATACTGTTTACGGAATTTTCCTTTAAATGAACATTGTGGTGACCACGATTTACACGGGTTCCTTTAGTAAATTTTTGGTGAGGTTCTTGAGTCACACGAATTCACGTTTGTATGTTAAAATTTCATAAAAATAAGGATTTAATGTATAAAAACATAGTACAATAACCTATATCCAGTAAGTTTGGATTTAATAGTGACATGACAGTTGAAAGAAAAAGAACAGTCGTTTATTTTGGTTCTACTTTATTTTAAATATTTTTGAGTTTTTAATCAGTTCAACAAGGGACCGGCTTGTTCCGTACGTACGTATAAGTCACGTTGATTTCACGAACAGATTTCTTGTGACGAGTAACGTCATGTGGTAGGAATGTTAAAGTGATGACAGGGTTTATAGGGTTTACTATAACGGGTTTATAGTAACTCGTTAGAAATTAAACTTCTTCCTTTACCGTTGGGTGAGGTCATAAGAACGGACCTCTTAGGGTACCTACCTCCTCGGACCACCCGATGTCAGGTACCCCAGCGTTTCTCAGCTTGTGTTGACTCGCTGAATTCATTGATTAGAAATTAATCAACTCTCATATTAAAACAAAATTAGTGAAAGGAGTGTTCCGTAGTAGTTGGTAATTGGGACGTTTGTTCCTGACTACAAGTGGTCGTCCTGAATGGTTAATTTTGGACTGGTGAGAAGTAACGTCTAGGAGGACCGTCGTCCGGTACCTGGTGTTCGGAGAGAGGTGGCGGGACAAAAGGTCAAGAAGAGGTCGAGGTGAACCAGACTACCTATTAGGGTTGTTCATGAAGGTCTTCGAACTCGACGAGAAACCGAAACCACTGCCAATCGAAAAACCCCAAATGCATCTATAAGTGTAGAAACACGACGACGACCTGTTGTTGAGGGCAAAAAACTAACCTGACTACGAAATCTTACCTATGACCGGGCGACCGTAATGATAAAAAAAATAATATCGCGCACCCATTTTCAAAAAATGAAAAATTTTAGAACCATTTGGCGAACTCAAACCCAAGTATGAAAAAAGGAAGAGACATTAGTAGAAGAAGCTATTATTAGAGCAAGAGTGATTTAGACTGTACCAAGTGTCATCCACAGAGTCCTTCCTCCGAAAGGTGGAGTAGGAGTGAGTTGAGGTTTATTTTGTCGAGAGGTAAAAAGACGTGTGACAGGTCGGTAAGTCCGAGTTCCAGTGATACCTTTTCTCTTTTCTGTCAGACTTAACGTCGGTTTGTATTCTTTTTGTCAATACGGAAAGGTCGTATCCCTACTCCCATCCCTGACCCCAATTCCCCCTACCCTTCCCACTTTCGAGGAACTAATAGAGTCAGAGGAATGACAAAGATTAAATGACACTCGTAGTCGTAATAAATGACATCTTACGACAAACATCTCGGAACTTCTTGACCCCAACCTCCTCTCCCCTAGTTTTACCGTGTCACTATCTTTTCTTTTGTTTACTTTTTTTCTCTACCGGGAGAAGATCTTAGATTCCAAGACAAAACAAAAAATTTAAATTAAGGGACACACCAAAAACAAGTGAAATCTGTTAAAGTGACCTGTCATTAAATACAATCATCAACTAATACGTTAATACAGGTGTCTACATTCTGTAAACCTTTAACATGTATTTTTGTAGAATAAACGTATCTTTAATAAGTAGTACCGACTGTACGATTTTGTTTTTGATTTCGGATGGTTATAATTCTCTGAAACAAATATATTATTTAAAAGTTTTTTCCTTGTAAGTGATTGGTACCTGATTTTAGAAACGACTCTAGTTGATTAAATAGTATGTTAGTGTCAATTAGTATTAGTGAAACATCGGATTTTAAAGGTATTTTAAGAAAAATTACTTGTTAAAATCGTCCTTTTCATTTGGTGTATAATGTATTGAGTAGTACACTAATAATTTTTTTTTGGAAAATTGACCCTTCATCCTGTAACTTTTTTTGTTTTAACAACGAGAATTTCACTAACTTTGTCGTGACTTTTTGTGTGAAAAGAATTCTGTCGTCTTGATTGGTGTTTGAGATGGGACAAGTCACAATGTCAAATGGAAAGTTTAACCATATGAAATTTCGTTTTAAACAATGTCACTTTTTCTTGATTGTACACCTCTCTCAAAAAAGTCTTTGTACCTGACATTATGCAACCGTACTTTCCCATATTAGACACAGGAGTAGTAAGTCAATATTCTGTAGAGATAAAAGACGTCATAAATAATCGTTGGGACCAAGAAAATTGAATTCTCAGTTCACAGAGAAAGATTTATAACACTTTTAATTAGGGTTTTTTTACGTGATGAGATAATGAGTGAGACTTTGATTGGTGACGGGACCAGACACCAACCATTAATTATGACTTAAAAGTTGATATATACAAACCAATTTTTTTTTTTTCGTATTGACAGGGGTCTATAGTTTTGATTACAAAGAAACCGGGAACGACCAGGGGTTACACACCGTAGTAAAATCCGTGAGTCCGTGTACACATAATAAGTGGTAATAGTCAACGAAACTTATATAGACAGATATGGATGTCTCAGCCTGTGCTGACTTCGCTGAATCTTCGTCGTCGTCGTATGGATGTATTTAGTCGTAAATTATTGAGACGTCAGGATGACTATTTATTGACACAGAAACGGTATTTTTTAATCTATTGTTACATGGTATTAAATTTTACCGTGTTACTTTTAAGGTATTAGTATGTGTTAATGAATACTTCTATGTATAGTTAATCTTTTACTTACTTCGACTAAACGAAATATTAGAGTAGGAAAATTAGACGATATAATAAATGTAATTTCTATACACTAGGGTTTCTTTGTAAATAGGAAGGGACGATTTGTACTCCTACTAAGTAGAATAAGAGATTTTAGACTTACACTTTGGTGAAAAACCAATGCTCAATTGCTAGGGTCGTCCCTTCACACGGTCCCTCCCACCGTAAGTCATCACCTTGTTTATTTGTCACGGTCCGTGACACGACTCATGATCTTAATGTCACTACTTTTGTAGTCAAGGGAGGGAACAGGTCTCCTCTCCTCTTTCACTCTTTCTCGAGTTCTGTTATGTGTATCAGTCACGTTTTCTCTCGAATAGGTCGAACCGGTTCAACTCCCACCCTAGTTCCCTCTGAAAGGTCATCCCTCTGGTGTCTCCACTCAAAATTTCACCGGTCCCTTCTCCCGAACCCCCGACTTCGTCTCCTGCTCTGCTCTTTAGGTTTGTTTTCATGGTCCTACTCGTTTCCGGAACTGCCCATCAGAGGAACCAGATGCACCTGTTGGTCTCGGTCAGACACCGACAGTCTCGCCTCAACCACTCGACCCCTTATTGTCCTCTACACGTCAAGATTAAAACACTCCCTGGGGGCGTGTTCCAAACCTAAAACAACACATCCATTCTCTCGTAGTCACTTCTCAAAATCATCTCCCAAAGGTTCAGTCTATTGGAAACTTATCGAGATGAAACTGTCCTACTATCTTCTTCAACTCCACCTGTTTTTAAGTTCCATTCTCCGGTACGTCCCCTGACGAAGGTGTCAGGTTCGTTTATACTATTGATTCCGTTACCCTCTCCTCTACCTTTCGTCCTTTTTGTAAACTCTCTGCGAACTTTTAGTGGTCCTACAACTCTGACTAATCTACACTACGACTAATCTAAAGATCAATCGCTGACGTGAAAGTACGTAGGAATATATATATCCGTCTGAGTAAAATTTATTTACCCGTACATTAATAACATGTCCAGTAGGAGGGAAGGATGGAAAGTGACTGTATTTACTACAATTTTAGATACATGGTGTGTTCCGGAACGATATATCGTGTTTCTTGATATAAGTTATAGGACATTACTTAGTTTTACCTTTTCTTATACTTTTTCTTATATCTATATATTGATGTTGACTAAGTGAAACGACATATGGTCTTTGATTGTAATATATCTATATATTGTAACATATAGTTGATATGAAGTCATTTTTTTTAAGACTTTTAGATACAAGAATATTGTTATATTTTATATATCCCTTTAGACGATGACAAGCAAAACTTTTTCACTGACCTTGGATATGTATACGTGCACGTGTGTGGACATATTAAATAGTGAATTTTAGTACCAAATCTTTAGGGATTACCGATGTAATTCCATACATCGTACTCCCTTAAACTAATGAGTGGATGACTATTCGAAATGTGAGTGAAAAAAACTCCCCCCACGAGGATGCTTGTTGTTATGTTATCGGCAGGAAAATGCATCCCTTTATATATATACATGTATGTGTGTGTATATATATGAACACTATATATACATATATGTATATATAAAAATAGGTTTCTGATATCGTTAAGTGTAAAGGTGGTCGTTACTTACTCTAGGTAAAAGAATTGGAGATCTAAATTTTTTATTAAGTGAAATTCGTCTTATTAAACGAAAAATTTTTCTCCTTCTTTAAAAATTTTTCCCCTATTCTCCGTTTTTATTTCTGTTCCTTTACTGACATCATTTGATGTTCACTTCTGTTTTGTGTTTTATTTTCCTTTTACTTGACTCTTCAGTGTCTGGAACCAAGTCTGACAAGAGAACTCTAAAAGTGAAAAGACTCGAAATCGAAAAGAGAAGATCATTTACCTAAGATCGATAGAGTGTCTCGACAGTAGTTGTCGTTCATTTTATTACACAGACCGTGTCAATTCCTGTTTATTTACTGTCAAGGTCAGGAGAACGGGGTGTCTCAGTCTTGACACCTCTTTACATGTGGAAATAATCTATATCGAGAACATAAAGACGTGAGAAGGTTGGGGATCGTCATTTACTTCTCCAGAGGTTGTTAGAGACGATCCAAGGTCGATGCACGACCACTGTGTACTTGGTTTTGATCTATGACGGAAATTCCGGTGTCTAGTCCTAAGGGTCTTTCAAGGGATGAAAACACGTACGCACGATTCAACGAAGTCAGTCCAGACTGAGAAACGCTGGGATACCTGACATCGGACGGTCTGAGGAGATAGGTACCCCCAAGAGGTCCGTTCTTATGACCTCACCCAACGGTACGGGAGGAGGTCCCTTAGAAGGGTTGAGTAGAGGACGTCGAAGGACGTAACATCCACCTGAAATGGTGACTCGGTGTCCCTTTCGGGAGGAATAAAGGTGATGTCCAAAAGGATAGTGTTTTTGTAGTTCTCATATTGACTATTTGTACGGTCTTTCAAATGTTTCCACTTTTCTGGTATAAGAGTTTGATTAAGATAATATTACCTACTCCACATGATTTTTGTTGTTATTCTTCGGGGTTGAAAAGTAACGTTGATAAGTAATTATCACTTTAATCATGACATACATCTATGTGGGGTGAGATTCCCTACGTCGAATCAGAACGAAGGAAAAATCATACCTGACCTGAGTCTCTACTCGGAGGTTTCTTCTCTCGTACGTTTCACTTTATGTCGTTGAAGTGTCACTTCTTTAGACCGTCAGTGATGGAATTGGTTCACGGACTCCAATACTTTTTGTTCCTCCCTGACTGCTGGTCCCCTTTCATCCCTCTGTACTGCTGATTACGGTCTACTGTGAGACCTAACCTAGACCCTTGGCTTTTTCCTGAATTCGTCTCCTTACCACTTTAGACTTATTTCAGTCCTCAAAGCAATTATCCTGACATGATTACAATTAAAGAATCAAAACTGTTTGTACGGTATAAACACATTTTCAAATTGTAGTCTGTTTTTGACCCACTTCTTAAATGTCTGTGAGAAACATGATGGAAACGTTGAAAAGACATTTATATTTAAATAAAGTTTTATTTTCTAAGTAAAAATGCAGATGGTTAAAATTCATGCTAAAAATACTATATACCCAGTGTCATTAGTTATAATTGTATTTATAGGAAAGTAGAGAAAAAGACTCTAGGATACCACGTTCGACGTTTCGACAATAACACGTTTACAGAAAGTTACTCTAAGAATGAAACAAATAAGACGAAACGAGATTTGTCTTTATTGACACATAAATATCAGCCGGACGTTTCAAACTACCGTGTAGTTGACCCAAGTTTGAGATTTACTACACCATTTATACCCGTCTCCGGAAGAAGGATCTCTTTTTGAACGATTAGACGTCTATTAGATCAAACGAATGTATTCGACATTGTCTTTATATAATTTCTTTTGTTTGAAATCTATTACGATTATTCAACGAGTTAATAACTACATAAGTTCTTAAGGTACAACTATGATGTAGAAAAAAAGAAGAAGATTCAATAGTTTAGAGAGTCTAGGAATTGACACAATTACAGTCGTAAAAAGTGGTTCACTTTATCGTAGTGGTAAAGGAACGAGTGGTGTTCTTGCTCTTTTTGCAGTACTTTGTCGGTCGGGAGTGTCGTGTAAAGGAATTCCTTTTGTCTAAAACCGATGTTAAAGTTTGGAGAATGCAATATGAAAAAAGAAAAGTCACCCTTTTCGTGTGCACGAAATGGATCCATCGGTTGTGTACATCGATACATCAATATGTCATGATTATCCATGTCGTTCCGTTCAGATCCCTGTCTCTTTTTGGTGTGTTTTATTTTCGTCGTACTGTTTAATAGTACCTAAGATGGACCCCGAACCAAGTCATTCCTGACCAGACGCGTTACGAAAAGACACAAAAGTAAAGATACAGGACAGATGGTCGTTATAGATTTAAAAGTAGAGGTTTCAGAAGACGAACAAAAGATTTTCCTTTGTTACTAAAATTACCTATTTAGACACGATCGACAATACCGTCGAACTCTTCCACCCCTTGGACTCCACCCGACTACCACAAGGAAGGTCAGGTCGGTGTTGGTGGTGACCTTGTTTACACTTCGTGTTGTCTCTTCTTCTCTACTCGGTCACTTGAACAACGTACTTTGTTGAGAAATGTAGTCCCTGTGTTGAGGTGACATTGATACGATTATTACTGGGGTAGGGGATAGGGTTATGAACTCGATTTGCCCCGTTCAGATGTCACGTGATTCAATTCCTATACTAGATTGAGACCGTCTTGACCTTAGTGTCTGGTCGTTTAGTCAAAGACAATCTTGAAATGACACGAAAATTTTCTACAGTCCACCTGTCTGTCGAGAAGTAGATCGAGTTTGTGTTCGCGGTTTTCACTCCTTACTTTTGACGATATTTCTTTTGTTCCCGAAGGGACCTCCAACTCGTCATTTTCTTAGACGGACGTTACCTCTGCACCCAAGCTAGGGACCCAGTCCTTCTGACGGATCTCTTCCTTTACTGTTAGGGGAGGTCATAAGAACGGACCGTTTAGGGTGCCTGTCTCCTCGACCGGTACTCCAGCGTTTATCAGTCTTTGATAAATCACTAATTTGTTGTTGTTGCGTCCTCTTTTTGACAATGACCTCTTTAGTTTAGAACAATAACAAGTCAACGATTCAACACATACTGAGACACACTGGGGTATTTGACGTCGTACGATCTAAAGAGACAAGAAGTGATAGAGGACCTCAAACGAGTCTAAATGTAGGTAACTCAACCACTGCAGTAGCTTGGTAGAGTAGGAGACTCGGGAGAAGAAAACGGAAGTTGGAAAGGTTCGTAGTCCCAGAAAAGGTCACCCGCCAAGAAGTGTAGTCCACCGGTTTCATAACCTGGAAGTCGAAGCCGTAGTCAGGAAGGTTACTTATAAGTTCCAACTAAAGGAAATCCTAACTGATCAATATAGAGGAACGACAGGTTCCCTGAGAGTTCTCTTAAGAAGTCGTGGTGTCAAGTTTTTATAGTTAAGAAACCACAAGTCGAAAGAATTAGCAGGTTGAAAGTGTAGGTATGTACTGATGACCTTTTTGGTATCGAAACTGATATACCTGGAAACAACCGTTTCATTACAGAGACGAAAAATTATACGACGGATCCAACCAGTGTCGAAAAGAAGGTTCCTTGTTCGTAGAAAAATAAAGTTCCGACGTCAGGGGTAGACGTCACTAAAACCTCGGGTTCTTTTATTTTGGACAGTAACGAAGGTGAAGACGGAGAAGATAAACGGTACTTCATTACCCCGGTCTACGGTATTAGAAAAAATTACAACTCAAAGTTCGGTCGAAAAAGTGAGAGGAGAAAGTAGGAGTAGTTCTCCGAGAAATAAAGAAAAAGTGAAAGACGGTAATCTCACAGTAGTAGACGTATAGACTCCAACAACCATAAAGAGGACCGTTAGAACTAAGGTCGAACATTAGGTAGGTCCAACCGTAAGACGTACTACATGAGACGTATATTCAATTTATTCGTCCCACTGTTATATGTCGGTACTACATGAGGAAAGGGTTAAAACTTAGTCAATCGACAGACCAAGAACTGGACGTATGTCCGAAGAGTCATCTGTCCATTCCACCAGACCATAAGGGTAGAGAAATTCTTAAAAGGTGTCAAACAACACTAGGTGTTGATTCAGAGTCAAGTCAAGTCAGCGAGTCAACACAGGCTGAGAAACGCTGGGGTACGTAGCGTCGTGCGGTCCGGAGGGACAGGTAGTGGTTGAGGGCCTCAAGTGAGTCTGAGTGCAGGTAGTTCAGTCGTTACGGTAGGTCGGTAGAGTAAGAGACAGCAGTGGAAGAGGAGGACGGGGGTTAGGGAGGGTCGTAGTCTCAGAAAAGGTTACTCAGTTGAGAAACGTACTCCACCGGTTTCATGATCTCAAAGTCGAAATCGTAGTAAGGAAGGTTTCTTTAGGGTCCCGACTAGAGGAAGTCTTACCTGGCCAACCTAGAGGAACGTCAGGTTCCTGGAGAGTTCTCAGAAGAGGTTGTGGTGTCAAGTTTTCGTAGTTAAGAAACCGCCAGAGAGAAGAAGTGTCAGGTTGACAGTGTCGGTATGTACTGGTGTCCTTTTTGGTATCGGAACTGATCTGCCTGGAATCAGCCGTTTCATCACAGAGACGAAAACTTATATGATAGATCCAACCAGTATTGAAAAGAAGGTTCCTCATTCGTAGAAAATTAAAGTACCGACGTTAGTGGTAGACGTCACTAAAACCTCGGGGGTTTTTATTTCCTAGTTAATTCCAAGGTCCTCTTTCGTCGTGAATTTACCCTGGAACTTACTACTACTGTTCATCTCTGTCTTTCTTTTCCATAAAGTTTGTCTCTCTTGTTTCATGCATGTTTCACATCCTCCTCACTTTCTTGTAACATCCTGACTCTTACCCATTGGTAAAGTCACATCATTATAATACGTGCTTTAAGAATACAAGGGGGTCTTAAGTATAAAACTTGTGATGGGGGGTTGCGTTACCATAGTCCTCCACCCCAGGAACCCTACATTAATCTTAATCTATTCCAGTGTCCCACCTCGGGAGTACTTACCTTAATTACGGGAATCTTCTCGGTGTCCCTTGAACAAAGAGGAGAGATGATACACTCTTATGTTACTCTTACACGTCAGACATTGAACCTTCTCCCGGGAGTGGTCTTGAACCGGTACAACTATAGAACTGGAACCTGAAGGTCAGAGGTCTCGACACTCTTTATTTAAAGATGACAAATATATGGTGAGTCAAATCCTAAAAAAAAAGAAAAAACGATACAATGTACCGAACACCCTAGAACCAAGAGATTGATCCCTCTTGGACACGGGGACGTCACCTTCGTACCTCAGGATTGGTGACCTGGTGGTCCCTTAAGGGATCCTACAAAAAATTAATCACCGGTCTCGATTCCGTTCATCCTTATTTCCACTGAATTTCCTTCTAGTAGTTTCTACCCAGACTCTCCGATTTCTTGTCTAGATTTTATCGAAATTTTTCGTAGGATTCCTTAGACCTTAAATAAACCCTCCTGTAGTTCGAAAACTCATCTTTTTACTGAGTTATCTAAAAAGAAAAAATCTCGTCACAGTCCAAGTGTCGTTTTAACTCGACTTCCATGTCGCTGAAAAGTATATGAGGGAGGGGTACTGTACGTACTGGAGGAGGTGATAGTTGTAGGAAGTGGTCGCACCGAGTAAATAATGTTAACTATTTGAGTACTAGTATTAGTGGGGTTTAGGTGTTAAATGCAATGACAAATAAGAACCACAACATGTTAGATATCCAAATCTGTTTACATACTACGGTACATAGTAGGTTGGTGATATATCGTAGTGTGTATCATCAATGTGACGGGATTGTGTTAATAAGATTATAAAGGTTAAAATTTTATTTTCAATTTTTTCTGTTTCCGGGTATTTCAAAGGGTCAATGGTCCTTCTATCAAAAATACAATTTCTTTTCGTACAGAAAAGATTCCGTCGGTGTGTTTCTAAAGTAAAGGTTTCTCTGTCTTTACGAATATGTAAGTCGGAAATAAAAGAGAAATTCACAAACGGGGAATCTTATATCGCGAGAACTCTGTAGAACATTTCATTATTCAATGTTGGTTCTTAATTAAGACTTAAGGATTTTTGGTCTCTTTTGAACTACTTTAATTTTACAGTTGTGAAAACCCAAAAACCTTGGGATGAGAATTAGGTCATGAATAATGTGACTTGGTTTTACGGAGAACATTATTAGACGACTTTTTTCATAAAACTGTAACGTTTATACGATACCTATGATTGTTTTAATCAGTTTTAAAGTCAATAAAGTCCGATGTAATATTCTTTAAAGTAACATTAGCTTCACCAACTTAAGAAACTTGTTATGTCAGACGTCACTAGTTTGGACTTTATAATCTATTCAAAAAATTAGAGTCGAAAGAAAAGGACTAGTATTCCTACTAGACCAATTCGTGTTCCTATCGATGAAGTAAAATCGACCGAAACAACCATTATAAGTACGAACACAAATTAATATGAAAACTAGGTTTGACGATGTGACATAGAAAAACATTATCCAAGAGATGTTCTTTTTATTAAATCTTGATATCAAATCTTTCATTTGTGTCAGTCGACATACCTTCTTTCTGTCTTTTGTCCTCTTTAATCTTCGTGGGCCTGGTCAATATTCCGATGAGGTGACCATATTCCCTGTCCACTTGGTAAATTCATCCACCACGGACACTCTTCCCCTTCCTCCACCATCCACCTATAATCTTTTCGTTCAGTTGTCCTAACCTCTGAATAGTCTAGACTTCTGGACTCATTTTTCTCTCACTCCAGTCGTTTACTCTACCCGTTGTGATCACCTCTTTGTTCCGTCTGTCACTTAAGAGAAGTTATACGACTCTACCTCTACCACCGTCTCTTAATGGTATAGAGTAGTATTCGGATCGATGTATGACAAAACTGAAAAATTAACTACATTAAACTATTTTCTTTTTTCTTTTCTCTTCAGTTCCAAGGCTCATCCTCTCTTTTTCCTTTTATAACGTGATCTGACCTATAATAATTGTTATATAACGTGGTATTGAGACTTACTTTGTAAAACTAAGAAGTTAATCGTGGAAGGGTGTAATTTTGGGTTCTTTTTCTGTTTAAAACTATATAGGTTCCTTAGGATAAGTCTTTATTTTTCCTTTCTTGATGTATATTCATTGTTTTACTTAGAGTTTTATTAATACGAGTTAGGATAAGTCTTTATTTACCTCCGGATAAGACTTTATTTTTCCTCTTTTGATGTAAATCCGTTGTTATACTTACTCGGAGTCTTATTCATACGTCTCATCTTCTTCGATCTGTTTTTTCTCTCAGGTATGACATACTAAAGTAAAAATATTTTGAGACCTTTATGTTTGAGTAGATAGTGATGTCTTTCGTCTATTCATCAACATTCCTCACTCCGTCCGTACTCATCATAACCCCTCCGTGTGTCCCTTTGAAGACCTTCTGTTCCTATACAAGTAATAGAACCGTCTACATATGCACAGTTTTGAATAGTTTAGCATGTGAAATTTATAAATTCTAAATAATATACAGTCAATGTGAAGTTATTTCTACAATTTTATAGGGTCTTTTTTTTACATTTCCTGTATAAAGAGCAGAGGGCAGTAAGAATAAAAGTCACCTGTAAGGAGTCGAAAAATATCGAATTGAGAAAGATTTCATAGGAAAAAAGAGGGGTAGTTTCAAAATTTTGAGTGTTGTTATTTGCTAAGTGAAACTTTTTTAGTTTTGAGATCCAGTTAAAATACTCTTGACCATTGAAACCGGTTGTGTTTGGTTACACCGAAGTTACTCAACCTATTGACATTTGGTTTCGTTTCTTTGTGCCTCAATAACGTTCATTTACATAAAGACAGTAAAGTCCTGACTTTTGATCAGTTACCAAGGGAGTCGGGTTGGGTGGGAGGTCATAATAGAGACTTCGAAGGAGTCCCTGATTCGGTTATACGGTCCAATCCTCCATGATGTGATTAAATTTTTAAAGGAGAACATTCATGGATAATTTTCATGATATTGGTCTTACATGGAATTTCTGTAGAGATTTTATACTATTTGAATAGTTAAGACATAACTGTTATTGAACGTCGAGTTCAACCAAAAGTCAAACTTTCGTACAGTCTTTTTTACTGTTAAAGGTCTTTCTTATACGTCTTTAATTGACCTTGGAACTTTCAAGTCTTGTGAAATACACTTAGTCATTCACCGTATTGAAGGAATTATTGGAGGTACATCCGTTACTTTCTGTTGTTCGTTAAGTACAGAATCGAAACTACTCTTTCGAATCCAAGTGTAGGGATGTAGAAACTAGGTGTACAAGGTCACATGACAGGTTCGCCCCTTCCGGTAGCGAACGTGACCACTGAGACGTGGAATCCCTCCATTTATAGTATTCCTTTTTTGTCTGTCTTCGGATGGACCAGTCCAGTCATATAGTTGAGCATGCAAGATTTGTGGTTCTTTACTGTCGGTATTTTTGACATAGAACCACCCTGAAGTTTATGTCTGGTCGATTTGTCAAATGGAAGCTCTAAAGGACATCAGAATAATAATCCTACAATTTCTATGACCCTGTATACCTCACTAGTCCTTTACTGACTATGTCTTTTAAATTTCCGGTAATTTCTTTTTTGATTTTATATTATGTATATATGTACATAAGTCTTAGTGTGACGACGACGATTCAGTGAAGTCAGCACAGGCTGAGACACTCTGAGGTATCTACCGTCGGGTGGTCCGAAGAGACAGGGACCCTAAGAGGTCCGTTCTTATGACCTCACCCAACGGTAAAGGAAGAGATTGCGTACGTACGTACAATTCAACGAGGTCAGGACAGGTTGAGAGACTTAGTCTTTTACGAAACTTTATTGTGCAAAAGATTGTGTTCCATGAATCGAACGAGTGAAGGGTCCATTGTCCCGATCGAGTAAATAAATAAGTAGTTTTAGTTGTGTGGGGGAAACTTTTGTCCAGAAGATTTAAAGAGGTGACTGTTGTGAGTTGACACACTGGAATTCTTTTAATATCTACGAGAGACCTGATTTTCTCACACTAAGATGCTACATCTCTTTGGTTCTCAAACTTAGAGTGTAACAGATACCGAGGTTATCGTTCTGGTTTCTTCCAAGGTGTATTAGGTATGAAGGAAGTTCATCGGACCGAACTGTCGGTACTTAAAAATTTGATAAAAAATTTACTGGTGTCATCTTCTAATGTGTTTCACAAACTATAGGAAATTAAACGAGTTCACAAGGTCTTATATTAGACAGGAGTGATTCGGAAATCTTGTGTAAATTCGTCGGTCATCACTACCAAAAGAGGAGGACGAAAAATTTCTATTACTATTTTTACAAAATATATGGATACCCACTTTTATTGACGGTTCATTGACTATGAGAATTTATGTGTCATATATGAGGACAATACAAATTTATGTATATTTTACAGTAAGATTCTTACTGATATATACCGTCAGTGACTAACTACGAAACCGTGGTCTTGTCAAAGTATCGATCAACAAAGTTCGTTTGTGATTAATGAAATTAACTGGAAAAGTTTTTCAAGAGTTAGGTATCGTCATTCCTTATTTACGGAAGTTTTGACTTCGTCGTAACCCATGACACTTGTTTTTATTGACGTAGTAAAAATCCCTAATTTTTTCATCTTTTATTATGAATTCTATGAGACGTAAATTTTTAATGTAATACTGTGTTTTGTCTTTTGTTCTTTTGGTACATTCAAGTATCCTTTTATGTCGTCTTTATGGGGGGGGTTTCGATTTTATGTCGTCTTTATGGGGGGTTTTCAACTCTCCAACAAGAGTTACCACTCCGATCCCAACTAGATGAAAGAAAGTATATAGATAAGTCAAAATATTGCCGTCTTTTTGGATGCATTAAATTTATCAACTGGTTTGCGTCTGCCACAGGGAAGTAAGATTTATGACTAATTTCGGTGTTTCTAGTACTGTGGTTTCGTTCTTCTGTGACGCTGTCTTGTCTTAAAACACTTGTGAGATCGTCTAATATGACTATATAATGTTTTGAGTGGTTTCTCTGGGAGGAGGAATTTTGGATGTTATTGTTTCTTACATGTCATTGTCAGTAAAGCCGAGTGTAAGAGCGTGTCGACTTTGGACCACGTTTATTGGGGGTGAATAATATCTTGGAGTTTGTGAATAAGAGATGGTGCGGTTGTGAGAGCTTCAGAGGGTTTGGGTGCACATGTGAAAGTCCTGTCTTTCCTACCTAAATTAACAGGGAGAAGCTCTTGGAATGAATCTCAGACATGAGCAGCCCCTCATACTTGGGCTCAGCGACTGGCCTAGAAGTCCTAGTATTAGGAGTAGAAGAAGAACACTTCTTCCCAGAGGTCCTTCAGGGAGACTCGAGGCTTGGCTTGGCGTGTTGCCGTCTCTGCGGTAGTCGTCCCTACGGCGGCGATGTTCATCTCATTAAGTTTGGGGCGTAGATGACGAACGGCCGCGGCGGTATAACGGAGGAGAGCACTTTGCTGGCCCCGGTGCACTGGTGGTTAGGAGTCGACGTTAACCACCGTCGAGTCCAACGGTCCCTCTGCCCCTTCGAAGACCCGCTCTTGACTCTAGGGTGGGGGGGGGGCGGGGCTTTCCTCGGTTACTTGATTTTAAAGATCCTGTAGGCCCTTCTTACCTTCTTCGATTTTGAATTGGTGAATGCGGGGGGATTTCTGAGAGTAAACCTTGTCGAATTGGACAATTTTGATCACCTCCGGGTGACCCAAAAAAGAAAAAGAACGTCAAACGTGAAACAACGATGCGGCTTGCCGACAGGTTTTGGAATCTACCCGAGGCGGACCCAAAGGGATCTCATTTCCTTTGATGGGAGATGCAGAGACATGCACGAACCTTATCTGCGAAAATTCGTTACGGTACATCCACAATTACATTTGTACGCGGTAATAAAGAAACCAAAAGAATAACAAAGTGTCTTCATTTATAAAAGTATCAAGAGGGTTCGTCTACAACAACTCCACGAAGTTTAACCATGGTTATAACACTTTAGTTGACGCACAAGTAAAAGATTGACTTTTAAAATATTAAACTACACAAGATTAGTGACTTCAACCTTCACATGTGTCCATTTTAAATGAACAGAAAACGCTTATGAACGTAGTTGATAAAAACCTTACATGTTTTATTATCGTAAATAAATCTAAGCCGGTAACGAGATTAATGAACAAGTATCCATATACTTATATGTACTTGATTTAAAGAGATATGATTTTATTCCTTTGACTTCGAATCTCTCCACAATAAGTAGACCGAATACCAGTGTGCCCATCGTCCTCTGTTTCGGTTGTTCTCGGCTTCAGTAATTGGCAATCTAATAGGAATGAGGAGTCGTGGGTCATTAAGTTGATAAGTCGAGTCAAGTCAGGGAGTCAGCACAGGTTGAGAAACACTGGGGTACTTAGCGACGTTCGGTCCGGAGGGACAGGTAGTGGTTGAGGGTCTCAAATGGGTTTGAGTACAGGTAACTCAACCACTACGGTAGGTCGGTGAAGTAGGAGACAGCAGGGGAAGAGGAGGACGGGGGTTAGGGAGGGTGGTAGTCCCAGAAAAGGTAATCTCTAGTCATTAAGTCATAATCTCTAGATAAGATTCTTTTATTCTCGACGTTTATTTTAAATATTTTGAATATTTTTATTTTTCGACTTTCGTTCGAATTACAAGTCGTTTTCCCATTTTAAATTTACAGAAATTTATATTTCATACTACTTATAATACTACAATTATCTTTACAAAAGTTTTCGTTACGTACCCTTTTACAAGGATAATATCGGCAATTAAAAAAATTTTTCTAGAATTACAATAAAATACTAGAGTTACCTACTCCAGACCCCTAAGTTGAATTTGTTATACTCATCTACCTTCTCTGACTTTCTACTTACACGTTAAATATTGCATATTACATGATACTATTTATGTCTCAAGATTACCTTATGGGTTTCCTTTTGTTTGAACCCTGTACATCCCGGTGTCATCTAAAGAATCTCCTTCCGAATTGAATAGAACAGTAATGTCTTATAATACAAGATTTGTCACTTCTCATCACTTTCTACTCAGTAGGGTATCGGGTCTCTCTATATCCGTATATATAACGGGTTTTCATGGACCCGTCATCGGTAATGTATAAATTTGAAAGTTCGACGTTAAATCAAAGTAAACAGTGTAATTTAATACATATAAACTTATAGGATTCAAATTACCAAAATAAACATAACTAAAGATTTAAACGAAAAATTATTAAAAATTGATCGATAACTTAAAACAAAACGTCCAATAAACATAATTAAATATTTTAACAAAAAGAGAATACTTTCTCGACATTTCGTGTTTCGAATGTGGACGAATAAAATTTAATATCATTTCAAACAGTAGGGACCTTTAGACATTCAGAAAGGACTTTTCTCTTCAGGTGTATGGTGTTTATAATCTTTTGTCCCCTGATTTGATCCCCTATTTACCCATTTCCCTACTATTGTCTTTCTCTACCGTGGATTCCTTGTCTACCTCTCTATACTGGAACCAATTGTCGAGAAGAGACGACGACCATGGGTCTCCTCTTACGTCCACACCTACGACTGAACGGTCACAGTGAGTCCTCCGATTCCGTCAGAGGTACACTACCACAAATAGAAGAGATCATCAATCTTCTGTTAGAACAGTCCATTTTCACTACCCCTTTCATTACCCCAGTCTTCGGAGTTCTCTCACCTCAGTCCTTTCTTTTCTTTGTATAAAGGTAGTTATAACTCATGGGTGGGGGGTTTTATTTCCACATAATGAAAATTTTAATCTCTATGATAATTTTCCACCTTGACGATATTATCAATATAATACAAAGTAGAATTTTGTAAGTATAAGAGTAGTGTTAGGGATTCTAAGGTAAGATTTTAATTTTACGAAAGTCACGGAGAAATTATTTCAATCTGAAAGGAGTAAAATTTTCGTGGAATAACCTTCAAATTTTTTTTTTCTGTAAAATTTAAAATTGTTTCCGCGATCACCATTTCTTAGGTGGATGATTACGCCCTCTGTATTCTCTGTGTCCAAGCTAGGGCCCCAACCCTTCTACGGGACCTCCTCCTTTACCATTGGGTGAAGTCATAAGAACGGACCTCTTAGGGTACCTGTCTCCTGGACTGTCCGATATCAGGTATCCAACGCTTCTCAGTCTGTGCTGACTTCAGGGAATCGTACGTACGTGTGTAAAAGATGATATTTATTGTGAAGTAAAAAAAGATATTCGTAGACTATTAAAGTATGGGACGAGTATTCAGAGTTACGGTGGGGTAATTTGTCTCTTATTTTAGGTTTAACACTTCAGAGATTTTTGTGGTGGAAGGTTAAGATGTTTATTGACCCGTGATTATGTCTTAATCTCTGAAATAAAGGACAATATGTAATTAGTTCAATTAGTTTGACAGTTTGAATTGATTAGCTGTGTAGAATGGACTCTACGAACAATTTGTATGTCGAAATCCTAGAATGGGGTGAAGTTGTTCTAGTCTTAGAGGTCCCCTCCTCGGACTTTTCGAGATAAAACTTTTCATCGGGATCACTAGGAGTCCAATTTCCGTTTGAACCCTTTTTTACGGGTATCGGAAGGAAACCAAGATACGAAGGATGGATATCCGCGTGACTGGTAGAGGATTTGTCCTTGGGTAAGGGTGGAGGATCAAAACTCGGGCCGTCCGTCTTGAGAGGGACGGAATCTTTGTTAGTACCCAAATTAGAATTCACTTTTTAGAGAGGTGTGAAATGAAAAGGATGGATACTCAATCATATAGCCATGGATAAAGTGTCCTGACAACTTAGGTTACTCAGTTACGTACATTTTATGGATTGTATTTCACAGTTTTTTTAAAATTGAGAAGACATCTATTAAATGAGTGTGTCTAGAGAGTGATACCTTACGACAAATAGGTTTTGTGATGTAAAAGGAAGTTCCGGGTTAAAGTTCAACATGAAAAAAGTTCTTCAGAGGGGTCCGAGAAAAGAATGGAATCATTCTTAAGGAGAAAGGTGGAAGGGGAATATTGTATGGTGTATTTCAAGACAATATTAATTAACGGTCAGACGGATCATAGATCTAATAAATCCTTACATAGATATAAACAATGGTTTACTGTTAAGGATTTTTTGTACTGAAAAAAAAAAGTCAGAAGATAGAAAGTGTTTCAACCTGGTCCCTTTCTTCACGGTGTATTTTCATATAGAAATCCTTTTCAAGAAAGTGTGATCTATTCATAGACTCAATACAGTTGAATTAAAGGCATTCAAATTACTTGTTTTAAGGAGGGGGAGGGGTCTTTTTCAATAGGGAAACGGACTAGAAAGTGTCTTCTTCTTTATTATCGTTAGGAAATTTTAAGAATAAATTTTAAAGTCCCATTCTATTAGACTAAAGGTCTAAAGATTGAAATATATAGTATAAATTGATTTAATTATAAACTATGGTAATCTACATAACCTCTCCTACTTCTTGTCTTTTCTTATTTTACAGTAAAAGTTCCTGAAACATTCTTATGACTGAAACGGACAGAGTATTAATAATTACCGTTCTTCTGAGTTTTCTAAATCCAAGAAAAAAAAAAAAAACCGACGTGAACCTCCGAACGGACCAGAGTCAAAGGACTGGTCCCCGACTTGATACCCCGGTGTCTTCACTTCGGGTTTTAGGATTGGTCATCCGGTGTCCCCTTGAGGGTCCGGACCCATATAAGAATAAAAAACAAGGTGATGTTTATCGGTCGGTAGAAGATTCCGGGTTTATACAAATCAAATTATGTATACTCTGTAGTCCAGGAATAAAGGTAACTAATGGTAGAGTTGATCCGTTTGTTATGTTATGACTGTATTTTATGTGGTCTATTCTGGTATTAATTTATAAATCATAGAAATCGTCCAAGTTCTCGAGAAAGGATTTATCATTATATTCGATCGTTACTCTTGATTTACTTTTATCCCGGTGTCCTCCAGTACAGGTAATTTTTTAAAAATTAACGTTCTATTTTTAAGTACATTACCTCCAAATAATCCTTGATTAATTATAACGGAATTAATACTTCTACCTTTATCATTAAGTACTTGATACATCATTATGACTGTTGGTGTCAGTAAATTTTTAGTACTTATTAACTGATCATCTGAACCGTTTTGTCGTAAAATTTTGGACTCTACTGTATTACACCTTAAAAAGTTTAAACCTTATCTAAGTATTATATATTTTAAAACCGTTAGAGTACAAATATCTTAACGTAATACTAACTTTTAAAAGTGAAAGGACATATTTTTGACTTGATGGACATTCTTACACACCTTAAACAAGATTCTAGTACGTATGACGTAAACTTGTTATTACCTTATATCTACTCTTAGATCTTCACTTGTGTTTCCATTGATTTAATCTACCGTGTTTCGACTTGGGTTTTGGGTCAAGTGAATGAGGATGATAGGAGCAAAGTATAAAAATAAATATTTAAGATTGTTTAAACCACTTGACGAGATGACGGTATCTTGTCATCGACGGTTAGTTTTGTCCTTATATATCGTCGTTTTTGAGAATTACGGACTGTTAGACGACTACTTCTTTTTCCATCCTTTGTGTACTCTAAATGTTTTTGGTATCGAAGATTTACTCGTAGTTCATGGGAGTCATTATAGAAATTTTTCAGCGATAGAAACAGCTTGTGATGTTATTAAATTATTGTTGATACTTTTTCGAACTATTAGGTCTTCATGGTACGTAAGGGGTCAATCTCCTCGGTCCAAGAGTAGGACTAAGACCCTGATTATTGGTTGACTGACACTTGTGTTAGTCAAAGAAGTAGACTTCTGTCGTTATTATTAGGGACGGTTGATATGTCCCAACGATTCTTGATTTACTCTATTGGAAACGTTAGATTACAGAATGTACAATCCTTCATCTCGTCACACACTATATATGACATAAAAGTTTCTCGAAACTAGAATGACTAAAATCAAAAATGAAAAACTTAAATTCTCCTATAAAATAAGTAGTCCTAATAATAGATTATCCTGTAAGAAATTGGGACTCTCAAGACCTATAAACTTCATAAAAATTCTACGAATAAAACGATAACGGTTAAATCCAGTAGTTTGTAAAAGTCTCTAAGTATAAATCGAGTGAAGGAAACTTCGTAGTTTTACGACCGTGAAATCGGACCTGGTTTTGTTATGTAATCGGAAATCCGAAACCCGTCTTCAGTGAATCGACTTAAAAGAGTCAGAAATCTTTATCCATAGGAAAACACAAAACAAAATTAAAGAATCCCTAATCAACATTTGTATTAGGAAAAATAAAGTATGTTGAAAGTAAAATATCTCGTAAATTTATAGTGGACTTCAAATGGGTGGTAAGACATTCCACCTATATAATGTCTTACTTGTCCTTTCATATCTGTCCAACAGAACGGTTCAGGGTGTTGATACATCATACATTGTCTTATCCTGAGGTTCCCTTACTAATTTAACGTCATTGGAACACGTGTGTAAAATTTTTTTAGACGTTTTAAACTCACGATTATAATAAACCCATGAAGGATATTAGTTCTAACTGTGTTTATAAATAACTAAATAAATTCATTTTATGGACTCTTTACGTTATTACTTCGAAACTCAGGGACTGAGTTTGTTGGACATACATTGAAAAATAGTTTTTTGTCTTATCGACTTATAAAAAACGATTCGATAACAAAATAAAATTATAACTGTATAAAACTTCGATTGTGGAGTACGTCTCTTTTTAAACCTTGAAACGAAGTCAGAACCAAACCGACTTCATAGAAAAAGTTTTCGTATCGTTAAATTACGAAATGTAAAACTTTTGGTATAAATGTTACCTTTTATATGTTCATTAATTTTTTATTTGTGAGTCTTCTTAGTAGGAAATTCTACATTTTTATTTTATCAGGTAAAAGAGAACAGATATTTTAAAGATACCGAGTACCGATGACCAAAGAAATTACGTTAACGAGTTTAAAACACCTATAGAATGTTCCCTACAAAATTTCCTTTTTGTATTTTTAAAACATTCTGACTATATTTTTGTATCCGGTACGTGACCAGATCTCGAACTCTTGACACTACTATTTACTCACATTAAATTTCCAATAGACTAAAGAGATTAAAGATAACGTAATACAGAGTTGTTTAGAAACGTATATGATCGTTTTCTGTAAACTAATATATATTTGAACACACTTTTAGATAGAAGTAATTTACTTTATCTTTGTAGATATCTACAGAGTTTAAAAATTTATTTATACAAACTTTTGTTTTTATTACATAACGTTTTCGTCTTTCTAAAAGTCTCTTACAATTTTTATCTCTTAATAATCGGTAGTATAACTGTTTCTGTGAATATCAAAGTCTAAGGTAACCAAGGATATCGTACACCCTCGTCAATAAACATTAAGTCTATTTCATCGAAAAGTATATGACTCGTCCAAACAAGGTCTTTGTGAGGTGACGAATGAAGACTTTATTAGTAGAGTCAAAACTACTGATATCAAATTTGTACGAGAAAACAGGGCCAAGTAAGTCTGTCCAAACACGAAACCTAGGCTTTCGGACATCACAATCAGTCAAACCTTAAAAAACCGTGGACTGTAAATTTTGTACTTCCTTAAGACAACGTAGTCTCAAAATTCGTAAATTTGGTTTGTCAGGAGGACCGAAATAGTTTCAGTACGACACTTACTTAAGGATCAATTATGAAACCCCCGAATAAGGACCTGACAATTAAAATAGTTTACGTCGTTCTTAACAGAAACCCTTAAATCGTCTTAGGGGAAAATCAGCGAGTAAACTATTATAAAATAACAAATACCGTCCCCGAGAGGTCCCCCTTCTTCTCTTCTTTTGGTTGACACCTTTTAACGTCCATAGTCTTCTGTCAAAATTTTGGCTTCTCTGGGCTAAAGAAGGAACGTGCTACAGAAAGAAGAAATGAGTGTGAAGATTGTCTTGTCCCAAAGATGTCGAGTATACCAAAACATGTTTCTGAATTTTCCCAGTGTACTTTGCAAACGTCTACTCTCTTGAGTGTATTCGGAGGGGGACTGTCAATGATTTGCGGTGAATGTGAAAGAGGGACGTTTACATAAGTTCTCTATGAAAACTATATAAAGATTTTCTCAAAAGGGGTGTAATACAGAATGGTTCAGGTCCGAAAGGATCTTAATTTCGTCGTAATCGACGGACCGGAAAGTTGGTAAGAGAGAATTAGAATTTTACCTTTCTCTTAAACGAAACGGACACTTAAGAATGAAAAAGAAGGTATTTGGCGAATGGCAATGGTACCCTAAATTATAAACAATCAGGTAAAATGTATTTCAAATTCCAACCTGTTTCATTTACTGATGTAATCGTCAAATGGCCGTTCAACCCTAAGAGTGGGAAGACTCTGCTTGAGTTCAAAGAAAACACGTCAATACACACACCTGCGCGTAGGCACTTAGATGCACACACATCACCACCGTGCATCTTAAATCTTAACAATTTTTTCATTCGAGGAAGATTAAGTCTAGTGTTGGTTTTAGGTTTGTTTGGAGAGTCGAGAAAAAAAAAAAAAAAATTTAGGACCTCTTTCAAATATCCACAAATTTCTTGTCGAACCGAAAAAAGGGGTCACATATCATTCTTTCACTACATGAAACGTCACTCCGCCTATGGTCCAGGGCGCGCCTCCATCTGAGGGGCGCTGGTTTAGCCTACTTAGGTCCCGTAGGCTAAGATCTTCCTCACCTTCGATTCTGAGTTGAGGGTAGGCCTCCCGGCGTTCCTCCTCTTAGGGTTTTCTCTGCAAGGGCCGTTCTGGGGCCTTCCTTTCCAGCGGGGAGGGGAGCGGTGGGAGGGGCCCTTGCTTCCCTCCAGAAAGCGGCTTAGGGGGCCGGGTCGTGACTGGATACATTCTCCTGCGCGACGTGTCTCAGGTCCAGGAGGTCCGACACCCGCCGTCCAAACCCCTACGACCGGGACGGGTGGACTTTGTACGGGTGAACTCTTAGCGACGTTTCCGCGTGTCGTCCATAGTCCGCGTCCCCAGCCGCTCCAGAGAGGGCCCCGCGAGCTCCGCGGCGGACGGGGCCCGTGCCGAGCCCGGCGGCGGCCCTTTGGCTCTTGACTTCCTTTCCGACGGGCGAAGGCAACGCTTTCTTGGACCCTGACTTCCCGACTCCACAATCGCTCGCGGGAGGGAGAAGAAGCGGGAGCCCGGTTCGACGCGCCTAGAGCCTTTGGGGTGCCGGGCGCCGGCCTGGCGGGGGCGCGGCCTCCTGGCCCCGTCTACCCGCGAGACAGCCGGCGGTCGGCTGGACCCCGACTGGTCCAGGCCCCGCGGGCCGAGGGGGCAGACCCGGGGAGCGGGGAGGGCGAGCTAGCTCGAGAGCCGTCCCAGGGCTCGCGGGCGCCGCTCGGCAGCTCGCAGAGGTCGGGGCGCGGGCTTCGACGCGAGAAAGCGGCGGATCACGAGAAGTGAGAAGGAAGAGCCTAGCGCTCCGACGGGGTCCGCTCCCTGTGGGCACAGGTGCGTGGCGGGGGTTCTTCGATGGTGGACGTCGAACCTCCCGGTTCTTGTCCTTCTCATCTCCCCGGCGACTTCCCGAGCCTCCGGACTCGACGAGGCTCCCTCCGGTCTTTTACTCATTCCCTCCGCTCGACCTATCCGCAATAACCACCCTCAAATTTAAGACTGATTTTTCCGGTCAATAAGTAAGTAGGTCCAGTAACATATGCAATAATGAACTGTACACGGTTTGACTTAAAATCACAAACCTCTATGTTGCTATTTATTTTTTTTTATCACCGACGGGACAGATCATATCTGGGAAATAAGAAAAAAACCTCAGGTAAACGAAATTTTTATGTGAACTGCAATCTTATATCACAGATCCTCTTTTAGATCTACTGGAACCCATACCATTACTGAAAAATTTATATTGTGGTTTTTCGTTAGATACTCTCTTTATTAACTATTTCACCTGAAGTAATTTTAAATTTTGAGGAGACGTTTCTACGACAGTTCTATTACTCCTTTCTTTCCGGTTGTGACCCTATTTTACAAACGTTTTCTGTAGACTTTTTTCTAACGACAAGTTTTATATGTTTCTTGAGAATTTTGAGTTGTATTCTTTTCTTTGTTTGACTAAAAACTTCTGCCCGTTTTCTGGGCTTGTCTGTGGAGTGGTTTCTTCTTTAAATCAACAGTTCGTCCCATACTTTTCTGCAAGGGGTAGTACACGGTAACACATATGATCCTCGAGACAGTGGAGGTCGAGAAACACTGGGACACCTGACATCGAGTGGTCCGACAAGACAGGCACCTTAAGAGGTCCGTTCTTATGACCTCACCCGACGGTAAAGTAAGGGGTCCCCTAGAAGGGTTGGGTCCTACCTTGGGCCCAAAGGGTGTAACGTCCGTCTGACAAATGGTAGACTCGGTGGTCCCTTCGGGATTAGTCCCTTGACGTTTAATTGTGTCACTCTGTGGTGGTGTGTAGACAATTTTGCAGATTTTAGGTTTGTGACCGTTGTGACAAGACCACTCCTACACCTCGTTGTACTCACAGACAAGTGACGAATACCCTTATGTTTTACCATGTCGGTGAAACCTTTTGATGTATTCGCCAAAGTATGTCTTAATTTGGATGAAAATGGTGTGTTGGGTCGTCAGTCTAAGGAACCATAAATGGTTTACTCAACTTTTGAACAAGTGTGTTTTTGAACCTTGTTCCTACAAATATCTTCGGAATAAGTATTAAACGCTTCGGAATAAGTATTGTGACCCTTCGTTGGTTCTACAAGAAGTCATCCACTTACCTTTTTGTTTGTCCCATGTAGGTCTGTTACCTTATTATCGATCACACTTTTTATGTGCGCGACAGTTCGGTACTTTCTGTTTTCACTTTCTTCGATCAGACTTTTCCGTTTTATGTAATACTAAGGTTGTATACCGTAAGACCTTTTCCGTTTTAATACCCCTGTCATTTTTCTAACCACTGACGGACTCCTCCCTTATTTATCCGTCTCGTGTCTCCTAAAAATCCCGTCACTTTTCATAAGACGTGCTAGAATATTAACACCTATTTACCTCTTGTGCGACTTTTTGCATCAAACTCAACTTTCTATGATGACCAACGTCCAATGTCTATATTTCTCATTATCTAATTAAAATTCTACATCTTAATAATTCACCCTGAATCGAAAAGTAACATCCTAAAGGTTTACAGTAATAGACGCCCTAAAAAGACAACCCAGTCACAGAACTTAGGACCGACGGCCATAAAACCCTCGGTTCACTCACTTCTCCACTTATTACTTATAAAGTAGAGAATTGTATATAACTGAAAATGAATTAGGCAGATAAAAGTCATTCCATGGAGTCAAGACGGGATGTGAGACGGATCACTGGAACTCAGGTTCTCAAAGTTCTTAGACTTTTACAAGTATAGAAAATTAAGTCTTTAATTAGGGTTCCTTTACTATTTTTTACTTCTAGTATTACAAGTAGTATCATACAATGGTGTCGTTTATATAATTTTCATATTTATAGGTTTTAATCACATTGTTCATCCAATTTCAGATAAGTATGTCACTTGATTATACATAAATAATTTTACTTTAAATTTATCTCACCAATTACTGTAAGTCAATCCTTTGACTTACGTATAAGTGGTTTAGAATTTTTACCAATGTAGACCTTAATCTTAACTCACTGAAAATAGAAGAGGAAATATGAAAAAAAGTCCTACATTTTATCGTTTATATATAATGAAAATCTTAACTACATAAGTTGATAATTATATATTTTTCTTATTAAACTTTAACCGTAAGACGTTCACTTTTAAAAGTTAATAATACAAAAAATCTGAAGGTAAGAGACTATGTGTACAGTAAAACTTTGTAACATAGTAAATTCCTATGTACCATTGGATGAAAAATTTCTTTAGAGTAATATTTAGAAAATATATGTCTTCAATAAAACATTGATAAAACCCATTAATGATAAAGTGACATTCAAAAATGATTACTTAGAAAACAAACTTTCCCAATCTATTGAAAAGGAAGGTTAAAATTTAAAACACTTTTCGGATACTACAATATCTAGTGATAAGTCAACACAAAAGTATTATTCAGACCTAAAATGTACACATCATAAAAGAATTTCACTCGATATAGATCTCGATGAACAAACGGGAAACTTCGTTTAAGAAGAGACCGACTATCGTCTTCTCCTTCAATCTCTCTAACCGTACTCTTCTTATATGTCCTGAAGTGGTTAAACCTCTACCTCTCCCGATATACTCTTTCCGGAGATTTTCGTCTTTCACCAGATACGGACGGACGGACGTTTCTTTACCTCTAAAGATTTTGATGTTTTTTGATTTAGGACGGTTGTTGGACTTGGTCTAACCCTCTCCCAAAAAGGAGTCTAGGAAGTCTATTTTAGAATCGGGGCGACTTTGACTAAAACGGAAACACTCTGGGATTCATCTCTTAGATCACCTTGGGAGGACCTGAACACTGGACACCCATACCACTCGATTAATCACCCACAACAAATTCCGGTGATTCAAACATCATAAAAAATACACCCTTGATAAATGTATTATCTTTTGATTATGTCTCACAAAAATTCTAACCAATACCTTTTCACAAATACCTTGTTGATCAGGGCACCCACCCTTATAGAGATCGACACGAACCGTCGAGACTCCGTCCGTACCAAAGGTTCTGTAGTGTGAGAAGACCGGGATTTCAGAATACCGTAAGAGACCACGGAGAAGGTAGAGTGTTTGAGGGAGTCCGTGAATTGTTGAAGTTTCCAGGTTTTCTGGTAGTACGTCCCGTCTCTAACAAAATAGGTCATGTCGAAGACTCCAGTCTTAATCCTCTTCATCTGCAAAGATTATGACTTCATCTAAATATGAACTATGGTGTTCAACCCAAGGAACTCTTTGACGGAGACTCTACTCTACCTTCCTCCAAATATCCCTTCACAAGAATCTTAGTTGTTAGTATCCCTCTAACTTTCCTCGTCGTGACCCGTCTCACTTTTCGACTTGACAATATGGTGGAGTTGTTTTCGGAGTCGGATAAGGTACCCGAACTACACTCTGTCGCAGGACTCAACTCCGTTCTCCCTTTTTTGGAAACATAGGAGCATAGTTAAGTTGGATCTTTTCTCCACAGTGCAACCCGTGTCACTGAGAGAAGTCGACTCCTGTCAAGGAGTTCGCTCTACGTTGACTTTCCGAGTGGACAACTGTAAGGGCCGCCCTAGCCCTTCCCCACGGAGACAGGATTTTCCACGTCTCTCCCACGTCTCTCCTCTCCTTAACCTCGCCACGTAGTATCGTAAATCGCGATATATTTTTTTCTGAGTGGTATCACTACTCCGAGAAGCAGTAACTCCCTCAAATAGTTGTCTCGAAAGTCCGTTCCTACGACGTGTCACCTTAAGGTGTGACTTGTCTTTTCATTTCACCTAACACTCACCTCTTAAAGGTTTGAGAAAGGAAGAGACTGTAAGGACCAACGAAGTCAACAAATACGGTCGTGACGAGAGGGGACCGTCAAGACTCCACCACTGACACACACCTATGACACGGATTCCTTTTTCTATTGTTCCACCCACTTTCGTACCTCACCTCAGAATCATTAACTGACGGAAACTGTATAGTCTGTACTAAAACAGAAAGATGTAGGGTCCTGTTATGTATATATCCTACAGATCTCAAAATTTGTAATGTCTTGGTAGAACTAGATGAGAAATGAGAGATGGATCTCTCTCTTCGAAAGAAATCAGAAGAAAGTCAAAGAGTAGTAAATCCTCCCTAGAAAATCAGATTTCTATCTAACTTCAATAATAGTTATTAGACTTCTCAAAACAAACGACTCATTTCACGAAGAAATACTTTTTAAACTCCTTGGTGATAACGTGGTCTTTTATCTCGGTTTTTGTCTGAAGTTTTAGGAACTGGTGTCTTCTGTGGTCTTACTACGCAAGGAGTCGTCCTCTTTAAACCTTATTCACTCTCCTGACTCCTTCTCTTTATCCTGAAGACTCCTGTGTGACCGGGTACATTGTATCCATTGTTCACAAAACATGATAGACTTGGAATTTATACAAATACTGACTTAAGTCCATTCTAACACAAGAAAGACGGTTACTTGGCATGGACAAAAATGGGAGAAGGTCTGTGACGCCCCCGAGCTACTGTTCCAATATTGTTAAATTGTGAAGACTGAAAAGCAGTACGTGTAGTAAGTAAATTGTTGTTTAATATATATGTATCCCGAAGGGAACACGGAGTCTACCACTTCTAAGGCGGACGTTACACCCTCAGACCCAAACTGGGGACCCAACCCTTCTAGGGGAGCTCTGCCCTTTCCGATACCCTAGCGTTTCTCAACCTGTGCTGACTCGCTGAAAGTGATTTATATGTATATCGACTAAGTACAACATGTCGTCTTTGATTATGTCACAACATTTCGTCAAGGACACAATAGTAATCCTTACGAAGATTTTGGGAGACAGTGAACCAAGGACAAGGTAGAAGGATTGGTCACATCCACCCCCACCCCTAGATCAAACCAAAATTCGGAGGGTACTCTGGTCCCTAAGACCAGTGAAAGAGTCCTTGACCGAGAATTGAGACCGGGAGGTCCAAGACGGGACAGAGTCAGAGAAGGGTGAAGATAGGGTGACCACAAATTGTCCTCATGGATATGGGACAGTTAGACTAAGAGACGACTATGTGGAAACGGTAAAGGGTCCAGTGACTTGGTTGTAAGCCCGAAAAAGTAGGATTATAAATAATTTACACACTTCACTACCTATCAATCTTACTATCTGTCCATCCACCTAGTTCAAAATAAACGGGTCTAGCCTTAGGAAAGACTTACATTTAGGAATCTTGTTTTATCCCTTCCCGACAAGGTGGTTGAGGAGAGGGACCGTACATTGGTGAAGAAGTTTTCTCGATGTCAGTTACCTCACCGTAACTCTGGTCACCACTGTGGAGATTTAAAAACTCAACCTTCTATGTTGAGTCAGTATCTTATGCCCCTAAACAATACTTGTGGCAGAACCTAAGAGACACTAAGACACTCGACGACTGCCACCATATCAAATTATTACCTAACATAGTTGAAAGTAACTTGGAAACTCCCGTAGTGTGTCTATTTTCACTCCACTCGGTGTGTGGACACACCCCAAACCCTCATCTGTCTTCACGATGTTTTGGGGACACGGAAAAAGTCATGGGAAAATCAAACAGTACTGGGTCTATATTTATTACTGTATTACGTCACCAATTTTGTCTCTACTACACAGGTGTATTTACTCTCAATTCCTTCACTCTACTTTGGACTTTCCTTTATTCCGTTACCGACGTATCTTGTAGTCACATGACTGGAGTCACCTGATTTACCTTAAATCTTGTGAATTTGTCTACAAAAGACATTCCCTTTCTGTCGTGCTAAATAAATTCTAATAATGTAGACCGAGTATAAATAAACCCCCCTGTATATTCTTACTCCCGTCTGTCTGTACTATGTATTAGACAAAATAGTAAGTTTTTCAGACGTATTATGAAGGGTCGCTATACTTCCCTATTTCACTACTCCCCCCATCCGATGAATTTTCTACATTTCTTATCATAATCTTTGTATTTTTGTTTTTGAGAGACCCTTCTCCTGACACTTATCATCCCCGGAGGTTTTGACTTCTTCCATCCCAACCTGTCCAAATTGTTAAATATTTATTCCTTTCGTCCATACCTGTCACTGTAGAAATACGAACTTCTATAGTGAACAGTGATTCGATAAAACCCTTAGGATCGATAATACCCTATTTGATATTCTTCTATAACTATTGATATACGTACCTATTTTTATTCCGTATAAATTAAAGTTATTACCTTTTCTGTACTCTTTAATTAGGTGTTATCTACATAGGTACACATAGTCAATGTGTGTCTCGGTCCTCTCCCTGGACTCTCAGTCAATTCTATATTAGAGTTACACATATCAGATCTTTAAGTTCTAAAATTTGTTTTATTACTAGAACCTGTGTCCTAATTCCGATAATAGTTGACATCCAGTTTCTGTACCGTAAACATGTCGTCCTAAGGTGTATATCAAAAACTACTATAAGATACAAATTTAGTATTCCTTTAGTCTTTTACGAAGGTTTCGTCTTGAAATTTACTAGGATTTCTACCCATTCAACTTTCAGGTATTCCCTAATCCTAGTGTCAGACTTTTCTTACTGGTCCTTTACACTAAATAACAGAACAAAAGATCGAATCCACCATTTCTTAGGTGGACGTTACACCCTCTGTGGCCAAACTAAGGACCCAACCCTTCTAGGGGACCTCTTCCCTATCGGATAGGTGAGGTCATAAGAACGGACCTCTTAAGGTACCTGTCTCCTCGGACCACCTGATGTCAGGTACCCCAGTGTTTCTCAACCTGCGTTGACATCCAAAAGTGAAAGTTTGGATATCTTTTCAACCTTCTGGTTACGTTACTTGTGAGTATACGAAAAACGAATCTAACTTAGTTAAACGTAAAAAGGTGTAAGTATGAGACAAAAAGGTTTATTAAACTTTTATTCAACGTCCGTCTACAAAATAAAAATTATGAAATCCCGTAAAAGAAAGTATTGACGTTATAATAATAGTGTTATAATGACTATGTGGTTACTCATAATAGATTATTTACCCGGTGTAAGGTTTAAAGGTCAACAAGTTATTATAAAGTTATCGAATTTTTTTTGTCTTCGGTTAGTTGTTAATAAACAACGTGAGTTAACAGTACAGAGAAATTATAAAATAGAACTTGTGTGGTAGTCAGAAAGAACACCCCCGGAACTGAACTGAAAATACTTCTGAGGTTCAGTCAATAAAACATCTTACCAGGTGTTAAACGTAAATAGAGTATCAGAGGAGTACTAACCATAGTCTAATTTGTAAAACTATACTTATGATGTATCCACTATAACGAAAGTCACGTACCGTAACCCTCCGTATATTACAGTTAAACGGAGTAGAAACCACTATATTTCAAATTTGTAAACCAATTCCACTTCGAACAGTCTAGAGAGGAGATATTTTCATTTATAAAGATAAGTATTAGTCAATTGTTAGAAACCTCACAATAGTCACAACACAAGGGGTTACTGAAAAATTGGTTTACAAAGTCGTAAGTAACTACTAGGTATAAATAAAAGAGTAAGAAAGTAACGAGGAAGTGAATGATTGACCGTGTTGGTGGGAAAATTCCTAATGATATCAGAACGTCTAAGAAAAATATATATTATACAACTTTAGGAGAGATGTTGATAAGAGAAACTACGAGTTTAACAAGATCGAGGGCACAAGGAACCTCACAGAAGTAGTTAAAAATTCACAAGGGACAAAAGACTGTATTATCCTATACGGTCTGGATGGACATGGAAGGGACGAGGTTTGAATATTAGTCGGTAAACAGTCTCAGAAAGAAAAAAATTCACCCCTTATTATAAATCTGTGAATCTAGATCTACGACCAAGAGAATACAAAGACATGTAGAATACTTATTACGTCATTGACGGGAAACGAGACCTACCAGAAACGTTTCTACAAACACATCAATCACTTATCAGCATCTTCTATATGGAAGAGGTCTCGGTTTCTGTCCAAACAAAGGACAGGTCATATTATTTCTGTTACAGAAAGAGACCCCGTTTACGGTCTGTCGGAAGTGCAAGACATTCTAAGCCTAATGGATTCAAGTCCCAGGAAGACATTATCTTGGGTGACGTACAGGGTTATGGTAGACCAAGAAAGTGTAACGGGAACCTTTGACCCCGACCCCTCGACCGTGTTTACTACTGAGACACGAATCACCGGGTCAACATAGGTTGAGAAACGCTGTGGTACCTGACGTTGGGTGGTCCGAGGAGACAGGTACCCCTAAGAGGTCCGTTCTTTTGACCTCACCCAACGGTACTGAAGGAGATCCCCTAGAAGGGTTAGGTCCCTAACTTGAGACCAGAGGGTGTAACGTCCACCTAAGAAGTGGTAGACTCGGTGGTCCCTTCGGTGACGGTAAAGACACTTATTACCTCAGGAACCAACTGGGTCTTCAAGGAACATAAGACGATCGTAAGTACTTCGAGACCGTCTGACCAAACAACACAACACTCGTCCTATTTTGGAGTCTGGGACTTGTCAAAAATTGTGACCCTTTATCCACACAAGTGAATCGAAGATACAGGAAGGTTACCTCTCTTGATCTTTTTTATATAAAAATTTTTTAAGCAAAACTATATGACATACACGACACGAATCAGTGAGTTAGCACAGACTGAGAAGCGTTGGGGTACCTGACATCGGACGGTCCGAGGAGACAGGTACCCCTAAGAGGTCCGTTCTTATGATCTCACCCAACGGTACGGGAGAAGGTCCCCTAGAAGGGTTGGGTCCCTAGTTCGGGTCCAGAGGGAGTAACATCCGTCTAAAAAAATGACAGACTCGGTGGTCCCTTCGGGTACTTATGACCTCGTCCATCGACTAGGGAAGAGGTCCCCTAGAAGGACTGGGTCCTTAGTTTGGCCACAGAGGATATAATGGTCGACTCGATGGTCCCTTCGGGGAAACTTTATGATTATGGAGGATAAGGTTTTAGTACGGGGTTCAAAGAAGGAAAGGTATATATGGAGAGGAAAGAGGGTATCTCTCTTGGAGTCAAGGGGTTTATGAGTAAGGAAACGAAAAAGGATATTAACCATATTTAAAATTAATCTTAATAGTACGGTTCAGGTGATGGATTCGGTTTATAAACTTCATTTCAAGTTATAAACGAACGTCAAGAAAAACAGGAATTTTCACACAGTAGATTCCTATTCCAGTCTAATGACATGAAATTTCTATGAAATCAAGAAAAAGATATTAATACAGTAGTTAAGTTTTGTATGAAGTAAATAAAAATAATCTTAAGTTGAAACCTCAATGTATTATGAGTTAGTACAGTTACAAGTTACTGAATAAGTTACTCCGAGGATTCCTACCGGTGGATCTACCAAGGAATAAAAACGATAATCGTCATTCCGGTGTAAATTATTTGGAAACATCCACATAGAAATCCCATTTAGGGATCTTTACTCGTACGACCTTGTTTCTTATTTACGAACGTGTCAAAACCATCTACAACGGTCAAAGGTGACTTACCTAACATGGTAAAAAGGCAGTCGGTGGACCTTTCAAACTCTTACGGACGAAGAAGTAGTCAAGTTCAGACATCACGTTTGGAGGACTTAAAGACGGTTATACTCTTCAATTTTTTACCGTAGTCGTAAAACGTAAAGAGAGAAAACAAAGTCACAAACAAAACCATTAATGAAAAATAACCTCATATCGAGGAATGTTACAACACAATCAAAGATGACATGTCTTTTCACTTGGTAGATATACCTATGTATATAGGGAGAAAAAACCTAAAGGTAAGGTAAATCCAATGGTGTCTCGTGACTCAACGTAAAGAGAACGTTCACTTTAATAAGTAGAAAAGTATACAAATTCTCATAAAAAGTAAAAAATTTTTTAACAGACGAGGACATAAGGTTAAAAAGATAACCCCAAAACCAGAGAAAAGAGAAGGAGAATCAAAAAGTTTTTCAAAAAAAAAGGGAATATCAAAATATGACTCCTTATTAGTTGTATCCTATTTGTCATGCACAAATCTTATACGTTAAAAACTCGAAATTGCATACATTACTTGTATGACTAAGGGAACGTAGGCAACATTAGGTAGAGGAAAAGGAGGGAGTGAGGGTAGGGATTCGTTCGTGACTGGAGGAAAGACAGTACTGTCTAAGTATAAGAGGGTCTAAGGTGTAAAGTCCGAAGAGGTGAGTCCGAACCCCCTTTATTTGATAAGGGTCACGACCCATTTGAGCTCCTAACAAGGTAGACGAGGAAAGGTCACCAAGAAAGAGACCGGAGTCCTCCGACGAAGTGTACGCACAAGAATGGTCTCGAATCGACTTCTGAGTTCTCCTCAGGAGAAATCAAGAGATCGACGTGTCGACAGAGGACGGGATCGTTGAAAAAGGAGAGACCATGAGACGGGGTGGGATTGGAGAAGGTTTAAGATTGAGACAGAGGAGTCGAGTCACCACTGTCGGACCGAGACTCAAGGAGGAGGGAAAAGACACCGGACCTTTGAGAGAGGTCCGTCATTCGACCCCGGAAGTTTCCGTAGCGAAGTAAACAAAACGAAGAGAGTACGACACGACGGACACTACGTCACAGATTTTTGGTAAGAACGTTCACAAAATAGACAAAAAAGTCAACAAACTTACCCTCGCATAAGATCAGAGACGATGAAGTAATACCAGTACCAGAAGTACCATCCCTGACAAAAAAAGGAAATCGAAGATCCTAAAAAAAAAAAAATTGTACAATCTAGTCGGGAAATATATACTGTAGATAAGTTTATAAAAGAAGACCGAACAGTAAATAGGAAACTGAAACGAATACCATAAATCAGAAGACAATTACATTTTCTAAAAAGAGAAATCCGTCAATTTAAATAGATTGTAATAGTAATCAACGTAGACGTAAGGACTAGTAAAAATCTTTCGAAAGGGGTACAAGGATAATATTCCTTTAAATAGACTAAAAAGATGACGACATCCCAAAGAAAGAAAAAGAGAAAGAAAAAAGAAAGTATGAACTAACCAGAAATTGGTAAGCCTGAAATAAGAGTATATACCACTCTCCACACCTAGATTAAAAGAACAAGTCAACGATGTAGTATAGACTGAGAAACGTTGGGGTACCTGAAGGGGTGCGGTCCGGAGGGACAGGAAGTGGTAATGGTCTCGAACGAGTGTGAGTACAGGTAACTAAGCCACTAGGGTAGGTTGGTAGAGCAGGAGACAACATGGGAAGAGGAGGACGGAAGTCTGAAAGGGTCGTTGTCCCAGAAAAGGTTACTCAACCGAGAAACGTAGTCCACCGGCTTCATAACCTCGAAGTCAAAATCGTAGTCAGGAAGGTCACTTATAAGTCCCAACTAAAGGAAATCCTAACTAACCAAACTAGAGAAACGTCAGGTTCCCTGAGAGTTCTCAGAAGAGGTCGTGGTGTTAGCTTCCACAGTTAAGAAACCGAAAGTTGGAAGAAATACCAGGTTTGGAGTGTAGGTAAGTACCTACTGACCTTTTTTAGTATCGAAATTGACATACTTTTACACAACCGTTTTACTACAGAAACGAAAAATTATACGACAGATCCAAACAGCATCGAAAGGAAAGTTCCTGGTTCTCAGGAGATTAAAGTATCGATGTCGCTAAAACCTCGGGTTCTTTTATTTTAGATAGGGACGAAGGTGAAAAGGGGGTTGATAAACGGTACTTCACTACCCTAGTCTACGGTACTCGGATCAAAAAACTTATAACTCAAAATTCGGTCCAAAAAGTGAGAGGTAAAAGTGGGAATAGTTCTACAAGAAATCGAGGAGAAGTGAAAGACGGTAATTTCACATAGACTCCAACAACTATAAACAGGGCCGTTAGAACCAAGGTTGAACACTAAGTAGGTCGGACCGTAAAGCGTACTACATGAGACGTATATTCAATTTATTTTTCCCACCGCAGTACGTCGGAACTACATGAAGGAAGGGTCAACACTTGGTTAGTCAACAAGGTACATTCCAAGATTACCAACGAAGAACTGGACGTATGTCCAAAGAGTCTTCTGTCCTCTATCCATTCTACCAGGTCATAAGAGTAGAGAAATTCTTAAAAGGTGTCAAACAACACTAGGTGTGTCAGTTTCCGAAATCATGTCAGTTACTTCGTCTTCATCTACAAAAAAAAAAGACCTTAAGGGAACGAAAGAGATACTAGGTTACTTACAACCGTTAAACTAGAGACCAAGGAGACGGAAAAGATTTGGGTCGAACATGTAGACCTTCAAGAACCAAGTCATGACGATTTCGAATTGAACTTCCTAAAACTTGTATCGGAATGATCGTACGCTTTACTCATGTCAACAGACCATCAACTTGTATGAAAACGTGACGGGAAACCCTAACCTTACTTTTGACCAGAAAAGGTCAGGACACTAGTGACGGCTCAAAGGGTTTAAACGACCGTATAACTCACGTTGTGAAAGTGTCGTAGTAGAAAATCCTATACTGTATCGAGTCGACCTTAAGGTAGTGGAGGTGATCAGTCAGTACATAATGATCTTATTTAGATTAAACTAGTGTCACATGATAAAAGAATAATACCAAAACCCAAGACACAACGAGTATAAAATAAATCTTAAAACGTAATTTTAAGTATTCAGTCTAACCGGACGTTATAAAACAGGACAAAAATAGTATACACTTACAGCATACACCTATATGAAACATCTTTCTTAGACCCCCTAAACGGAGAAAAGGATACGTGACACCCGCGAATCAGTGAGTCAACACAGACTGAGAAACGCAGGGGTACCTGTTATCAGGTGGTCCGAGGAGTCAGGTACCCCTAAGAGGTCCGTTCTTATGACCCTACTCAACGGTACGGGAGGAGGTCCCCTAGAAGGGTTAGGTCACTAACTTGGGTCCAGAGGGTACAACATCCACCCAGGAAATGGTAGACTCGGTGGTCCCTTCGGGATACGTGATCTTGTTATATATGGTATCCTTAGTGGACCAGAAACCACAAAACCCATCTTAAACGGACGATCTTTAGTAGACATGAACCGCGATAGTGTACCTCATCAGGACATTATTGAAAATGACAAAAAAAGATATGTGAAAAAATTTGCAAGACAGACATTACCTTAGTTAAATCATGTAACGTAAAAGGACCCTTTAATATGTCAAGTAAATGAATGTATCATTAGAGTGTACTGAATTTTTATATGACAAAATCACCAATAAAGAGCAAATATTAAAGAGTGAAACACCTTCGGATAAATGTAAATGACGGTACAGAGTTTACAAACCAAAGTTAAGACAGGAAATTACTTGTGGATAAGAAACTAACCACTGTAATAAAGTAAGGACTTTTGGTGTGGTAGTGTCATTTTGGTGTTAATAATTTTTTATAAAGACACTTAAAATTACCCTTTTACTATTATATAAAGTAGAGTTGAGTTTATTGGTTTGTGAAAAGTGTCTGTCTTTTTTTTCATAATGTTAACTTACTACGTTCACTACATTATTTGTTTTAAACTTTCATTCATTTAAGTCTAAAATGTATTTTACATTGTGTTACTTCTCAAGAATATAAAAGGTTTTCTCTTTCTCTACGAAACTATCACTCACCACCTCCTCCCACACTCTCTAAGTGACAAACCTTCAAAACGAGAAGAAAAGTCGTACTACATGTAGTCAAAAAATGAAAATCCTCCGAGTGTTAGTAAAACGTGGACTGTTCTTTCGGTATCCTTAACTTTTGTTATAGTGTCACGAAACTTTATGTACTTTTATCGGTTGCACCGGGTGTTGTACTTCTCGTACATAGAGAACCGTATCTACCCAGATGAATCGTTTCATAAAACTTAGTAGAATAGAATCTCGAGTTAAGTCTAAACGAGGTAAACTTTAAAGGACGGGTCTTTACAAAACTCATTTAATCACTCACAGAAAAAGACTTTCACATTGTGACTTTAAAGTGAAATTGTCACTTAAATTACTCCCACGAAACCCATATTTACATTAATGTGGTTCTTCTCTTCGAGACTTTCCGTCATATTGAAAAATTTCAGTAAATTCAGTTATCATTAATATATTTACCTCAGACACAAAGTAAGTTACAATGACAAGATTACCTGTTCTTTTCGACTTCAATAGTATAGATTCGTCAAATAAAATCATCCCTATAACTACTAAATAGGTATCTGTGACTTGCAATAGATCCGACCAATAGTGTCGGAAAGTTAAAAATTAAGTCTTGGGACTAAAGATTTATGATGGGTAACAAGAACCTATTTTAAGTGAAAAGAATTAAGTCAGTTTGCTAGGCTAGGAGGTGAAGGACCACCATTGTTTACAGAGGATTAGAAAATAAAAAGAGGGAAGGAGATCTTGGCACATAAAATCGACACAATTTTACAAAAATGAAATATCTTAAACTGGATGAGAAAAAGTGGGGGGTCGGGAAATATTTTCGACAAAGAAGTTGTGAGACGACGAACAAAAAACGGAGAAAGAGAGGATGAAACCTCAGAGACGAATTTAAAGTGAAGAACCCTTCCAGAAGAAGAAAATCTGATCTTGTCGGTAATCCAAAGGAACGACACGAGGGTGTCATAGGAGATAAAGGAATTAATGTTATCGGAAACGACGACGACGACGACAATTCAGTGAAGTCAGCACAGGTTGAGACACGGTTGGGTATCTACCGTCGGGTGGTCCGAGGTGGCTGGGACCCTAAGAGGTCCGTCCTTGTGACCTCACCCAACGGTAAATGAAGAGGTCACGCACTTTCACTTTTCACTTTCACTTCAGCGAATCAGAACAAGTTGAGAATCGCTGGGGTACCTGACGTCGGATTGTCCGGGGAGGTAGGTCCCCTAAAAGGTCCGTTCTCATGACTTCATCCAACGGTAACGGAAGAGGTTGTTATCGGAAATCATATTGACTAACGAAGAAACATACGAAAAACTTGAGAGTCCGAGGTCCCCCTACTTGTTGTTTTCGTCGAAGTCGTTTTCGTTCGAGACGTTCATAAAGAACTTACTTACTGTCTTATCCATATGTTTGATAAGGTAATTAATAGAAGGAGATTCCAATACAGTCAGGATAGTGAATTTTTTTACAAAAAACTAATATTTCCAAGTATAAAAACATAGATATAGACAGAGGAACGTTACTGTTGCTTTCTTGGGACTTCGTCTCCGTGTCTTGTATTTACATTATGGAGGGTGTCAATCCTAAATGAATGTTTTTTCGTACAGATGTAATATTTGTAACGATTAAATTAGGAAATCGAAGAAAACTTTTAACCGTGTCGTTTCAACAATTTTTATAATATGAAATATTGGATTTTGAACAAAAAAATTTTTTATAAAAAGGGTATCTTTTCCATAAAACATATTTTTTTCTTACTGATATCTCGTTTAATCTTTAAATCCTCTCGTAAAAGACATTAATAGTCAAAAAAATTCCTATCTACATGTAATCCAAGAATTGTAAAAGGAAATCTTCTTACGTCTGTAATCGTTGAAATAAAAATTTCTAAATCGTTACACAAATCAGAACCAAAATAAAATAATTGTAACGTCAAACTAGATCAAGTACCATAAACCTTTTTGTAATCCAAATGTTACACTGTTTATACCACAGTTACGTGAGTTTACTAAATTTTTCTACCGACTTCTCGATACTTTATTAGTCAGATTTGGACATAATTTAATTCTTTTATGGTTGGAGAAAGTGACAAAATTTTTCGTTTTCTCGAGGTAGACCACAACTCGATTTGATGACTGAATAAAAATAAACTACTAAATCTTAACAAGTAAAAGACTTTCCACATAAAGTCTTACGAAAAGAGTCATAAAATAAATACCATTATGATAACTATAACACGAGTTTAATACACCTTAACCAAGAAAAATCTTTGTTGGTTACTTAAAGACTATTTTTGTCCTGAGACTGTAAAACTTCCTAAAACTTTTCACAAAGACGATGTGGAAGGGAAGTATGGAACACCATCCCGCAATCCTTACGGAATCTCTCGCTCCCGGTGACGACGTCTCAAAACTTTGGGTAGGCGGGGAACCAAACCGGGTCCGACGTGGAGGACAACCACCGAGGGTGGTCCCTGACTCACGTCACTACATGACTCCGACTGGAACAGGACCTTCTGTCCACCGGGAGGAAACAACCGGGTCAAACCGAGATCCGGAAGGGGGTGAAAAAAAACGGTTTGGAAGAAATCTGACGTGTCGTCAGAGTCCACGTAGGTAAGTAAGGCAGAGAGTCAGGGAATAAGAGTGTCTAATCTAAACACTCAGATTGTTGAGAGAGTCGGAAAGGGTCGTGGGAGGGATAAAGAAAAGTGTGTCCGTAAAAGGACATTATCTTAAGAATTGAGTCAAAATCATCTCTAGAACGAGAAACCTCTAGAGTCTGATTGTCGTCATAGGTAAGGTCTTCAAAGTACCTTTTGCACTTTCACCTCTATAGACAGAATAAAAGATCATGGACCCAATGGATGCATAATTTAATCTAAAACTGTAGAATGTGAGTCCAGATCCAGAGAGGATCGAACCGACTAACCACGCATACACCTTTTCCCGTACACAGGACACCCCAGTGAAGCGAGAAACTACGAGGTACTGGTCTCCAACCTGAGGATTCAATCTTGGGAAAACAACAAACAGGGTCAGTTTTCCCTGTATTGAGTGACTTTATAAGATCTCTTATTAGTTAAGGCACCTCATTTTCTGTAAAACGTCAAGGACTGTCTTCCGGTCACTCGAGGTCATTGAATGTTCAGGACCTTTCACTGATCCCCGGAACACGGTGACGAGACAAGAACCAAATGAAGGTAGAGGGACTATGAATGTGATTCCATTACGTTGAGATCCTGTTATTTTGAATTTCGATGAAACATCACACCATATCACCCTTCTCAGTATTGGACCTCCTGTCTGATGGACACAAACCCAACCGAAGGGTTGTACTATTGGAAGTCCGGGAACTATTTCGGTGAATGTGAGAAAATCGAAGTCAATAGAATAGAGATTCTACACCTATGTTTTTTGAAACTAAGAAAATGTCAGTAGTTCCAATTTACTTTATTAGGTGTATTTTTTTGAAGACAATTGATTTCGTGTATCGTGTACGTCCAATATAATAGTAACAAATTAACAGAAAGATCACTTTAATGGACGATTTCTTCGTTTATCCACCCCGAAGGGACCACCAAGTCATTGATTCTGCGACGTGAGGATTACGGCCCCTGGACCTAAACTAGGGACCAGTCCCTTGATCTAAGGTGTACGGCGTTGATTCTGGGTCGTGTCAGTTTATTTATTTACAATTTTTTTCTTCGTTTATCCATAAGACTGGTAAATGTCCTCAATACTTAAAGTATCGGGTACGATTCTGTACCTGAAAACGAAAGAATTTGTTTTTACAAATTTTTATTGATAAATGTACTTGTTTTAACTGGAATAAAATGAAACATAGAAAGTGTATTTTATATATTTAACAAATTATTATTTCTACTGACTCAGACTCATTAATCATCAAACAATCTATACACGAAAAGTCTGTCTATAGGAGACACCTTCTATTTCGTGTGTTTGAGGGAATCTATTTCATTGTCGAAATTCTTTGGTGACCGAGGTACCAATTGTTTTATCTCTTGTACTGATACCGGTAGACCCGAAGGTCCACCGAGTCTCTATTTCTTAGGTGGACAGTTACGTCTTCTATTGTATCCTCTTGAGCCAAACTAGGGACCCTAGCCATTATAGGAGACCTCCTCCTTTCCCGTTGAGTGAGGTTGTAAGAACGGACCTCTTAGGGTACCTGTCTCCCCGGTCAACCCGATGTCAAGTACCCCAACGTTTCTCAGCCTGTGCTGACTCACTGACTCGTGTGTGTGTAAGACCAATCGACTTCGTTTTTCTGTTTTATTATTCTATTGACCATAGAGTGCGTCTAAGACTCCTTTTCAACTTGCAGATAGTCAAGTCAAGTCAGCGAGTCAGCACAGGCTGAGAAACGCTGGGGTACTTAACGTCGTGCGGTCCGGAGGAACAGGTAGTGGTTGAAGACCTCAAGTGAGTCTGAGTACAGGTAGCTCAGCCACTACGGTAGGTCGGTAGAGTAGGAGCCAGCAGGGGAAGAGGAGGACGGGGGTTAGGGAGGGTCGTAGTGTCAGAAAAGGTTACTCAGTTGAGAAACGTACTCCACCGGTTTCATGACCTCAAAGTCGAAATCGTAGTAAGGAAGGTTTCTTTAGGGTCCCGACTAGAGGAAGTCTTACCTGACCAACCTAGAGGAACGTCAGGTTCCCTGAGAGTTCTCGGAACAGGTTGTGGTGTCAAGTTTTCGCAGTTAAGAAGCCGTGAGTCGAAAGAAGTGTCAGGTTAAGAGTGTAGGTATGTACTGGTGACCTTTTTGGTATCGGAACTGATCTACCTGGAAACAACCGTTTCATTACAGAGACGAAAAGTTATACGATAGATCCAACCAGTATTGAAAAGAAGGTTCCTCATTCGCAGAAAATTATAGTACCGACGTTAGTTGTAGACGTCACTAAAACCTCGGGTCTTTTTATCAGACTGTGATAAAGGTGACAAAGGGGTAGATAAACGGTACTTCACTACCCTGGTCTAAGGTACTAGAAGCAAAAGACTTACAACTCGAAATTCGGTTGAAAGAGTGAGAGGTGACAGTGAAAGTAGTTCTCCGAAAACTCAAGGAGAAGTGAAAGACGGTACTCCCACCACAGTAGACGTATACACTCCAATAACTATAAAGAGGGCCGTTAGAACTAAGGTCGAACACGAAGAAGGTCGGGTCGTAAAGAGTACTACATGAGACGTATATTCAATTTATTCGTTCCACTGTTATATGTCGGAACTACATGAAGAAAAGGATAAACCTTGGTCAGACAACAAGGTACAGGTCAAGATTGACAACGAAGGACTGGACGTATGTGTAAATAGTTCTCCGTCCAGTCCACCAGACCATACGGGTAGAGAAAGTCTTAAAAGGTGTCAAATAACACTAGGTGTGTCAGTTTCCGAAACCGTATCAGTTATTTCGTCTTTATCTACAAAAAGACCTCGAGTGAACGAAAAAGGTACTAGGTCGCCTACAACCGTTAAACTAGAGACCAAGGAGACGGAAAAGATTTTGGTCGACCTTGTAGACCTTCAAGTGACAAGTGCATGACGACTTCGGATCGAACCTCTTAAATTCGTAATGAGATGATCGCACACTCTACTCACGTTAACACACCATCAAACTCGTAAAAGACCGTAACAGAAAGAAACCCTAACCTTACTTTTGACTGGAAAAGGTCAGGACACCGGTGACGACTCAAAAGGTTTAAACGACCGTATAACTCACGTCGTGAAAGTGTCGTAGTAGAAAGTCCTAAACTTTATCGAGTTGACCTTAAGGTAGTGGAGGTGATAGAAACAAGTATCACTACGAAAGATTCCGGGTGAAATGAAGTATAAGGTCCTACAGACCGAGATCCACTCACTAGTGTGGTAGCACTAATAGAACAGAACTTCTAGAATAAACATGTCAACTTACAGATATCGAACTAAATTAAAGAGTATTTTATACAGTCTTGACCACGAAGACTCCTAGAACCTTCGTCGAAAAGTAGGAGAGAAGTGAGACAGGTTCTAAGTATAAGGAGTTTCAGACTGTTCCCGATGTAAGGTACGGGTGGGACACCAGAACTCTTCCATTTTACGGGAGATACGTTTTACGGTTAGGGTGCAAGGTCTCTCCACACCACCGGATTTTCTTACACTTTCCCATGACCAGTTCCTTTTTTTTTTAGGAGATTAGCTACATAAGTTGAGTTTATAAAAGGTCACGAAAAAAACCAAACACTAACGACACTACTATAAAGTATCAATCACTTTACTATACGTCACTAGACCAGTGGTTGGTCGTACGAAAAATCACGGAAACGAAGAGACATTCGTTTACGACGTAAACTGGTCCGTGACCAAGAACTATCACTTCCTTGACCGTAAAAAATAAGAACAATACCAACGACGACACATTTCAATTCCGTTCCGTTGACCTTGTGTCCTCAAACTGACCAGGTCTATTTAACACAAGGAAATGACGAAAAAGAAAAGTAGTAACGACTATGGTTACCCTCTGAGTCTCCGTTTTCTACAAGTACCTTTAACACAAAACAGAAGGTCTCTATCTTCGAGACACATACGTATAGTAACCTGTCCCTTTTCACACCAAAAACACTGATTCATGAACATGTCACTACGAAATACTTACAGAGGACATTGATGAAGCCAGACCTCAAACGATGTTTCCATCATCATCTTTCTGTCCTACATGAAAAGTCCCCACAGTCGACGGGGCATACACTTTTTACTTGTCGAGACTAAAGATAGTGGAAACACATATGTAATTTTATTATAGATAATAAACAATCCTGTTGTAAATTACTTTACAGAACGATAAGGTAAAAAACCATCGTAAATTTTGTATCTGAAGTCTCAGATAACAAATAGTCAAATAAAAAATTTATCAATACTTTTATATTAAACGTATAAGTTAAAGAAATAATGATTTAGACTATAAGATCGTACTCTGTGATCTCCCGTAAGTAACGAGACAAGTTTCTGTAAACATGTGAACAAAAATGTGAAGGTTTCGTTAAGTAAGTATACAAACTCTTTATTTTTACTTTTAAAAGTAAAAGATTTAATACAGTCATATGGTAACTTACGATTTTGTTTTCATTTTTGTTTTTTACCTACTCACTCGGTGTCCCGTGTTCTTATATGTTATATGTGTCTAATATTATCTTTCTTTAGGAATTATAAATTACACTAAATTAAAGAGTATTTTATATTGTTAAATTTTATCATAATTTTTCATTATGTTTTATGTCAAAAATCTCTTGAAGATTACATCTTTTTAAACTGTATTAAAATCTGAATGGAAATAAATTTACTAGTATATTAATTTATTATACTTTTATTTAATGCTATATTTTTATTACATTACTCAATTTACTTGGATTTATAATATGTCAAAGGTGATATAATATTCTATAGTGACTTTAACAAGGTGAAAATAAAGGTAAGTTAGAAGGAATAATACGAATGGATAAGAGAACTAGGGATATGTTAAGTTAAATAAGTAAATGTTTGAATGGAGAAGAAACCTGTGTAAGAGATACGTGTCCAAAATACAACCCATAACGACAAGAGTTTTATAACACACATACGACATCGTTTTACACGAGTTTATTAAACTCTGAGTAATGTTCAGGAGTACTTGAAAACGATACCTCTACTGACTTTCTTCGTTAAAGAAATTCGAAGTCAAAAGAAACCTCTCTAAATAAAATCTGACCTGTATTCCGACTTATAAATAAACGATCGAAATCCCGGTCTGTAAAAAAAAATCGTAAAAATAGGGATTAAAAACATAAATATACACTTTTTAATTAGGTTCAATTAGGTTCATAGTATTCGTATTTAGAATTGTATAGGGTGGGGACGGATATCCTTGAGTGAAAAAGTCTAGTTCCTTTGAGATAATAATTGAGATAATAGTTCTTTCTGAGATAATAATTGAGACTCTCAATTTATTTAACTTTATTATGTGTACTGTAGGAAATTCTTCATCTTTCATGATAAACTAACGTTCTTCAACGGGAAATAGTTGAGTCACAAAAGTAGATATTTTTACCCTTACCGAGTAAAACACTCAAAGGAAATGGAAAAACGGAGTCACAAAAGGACTCTTTACTGTTAGATTAACTACCTACCACAGATCCATGTAGTCTTCCACACTCTTGTAGACTCATAGGTTCCTTGTCGTTCCATTTCCGTTCCCCTTTAATACACTTTATTCCTTTTTAACGTTTGACATTCTTAACAGAGTCAACATAACATTACATTACGATGGTTGGATTTTCTGCTCTTATGTTTCCTTTGGTCAACGGAGAGAAAATTCAGTACTTGGAATGTTATAGAACCAAGAGTTGAAAGACATATACCCAAATAGACAGAATACTTAATGGGGTTGTCCAAGACCTTGAAGTCCCCGAAGATTAGTCGTGACAAAGGTCAGACAGAGAATGTAATATTTAATCACACTTTAATCCTTCACATTATTATCTAATCCAATTTGTGATAATCTTTTAATAGTCAATCGTAAAGTTCCATTCTTTATCTACTGAAAACTAAATAAGTAACAATAAAGAAAAAGAAACGGAAATCAAGGAAGGAAATCACATCTATTAAACCTTAAAATTATTTAAACGGGAGGAAACTCACACCTTAATCGAGACTCTGTCGTTTCGTGATAAAACCATTCGTCACTGTGACAAAATCTCAGTCACAAAAAAAGAAATAAAGTTTATAACATCTACTCAAACCACACACATATACAATCCCTTACAAAAGACCCTCCATCGACCACCACTGTACTCCTAGGTTTGTTCGTATCAATCAAATTTTTTACATAAATCAATATTTTAATAAAACTATATCAGAATCATAAATAAATGTGACTTGAAAGTTTGTCGTAAACTTTACCGGACTCAAAATCCAAATAATCTTTCCCCGTTATCCAAATTTTCTTCAAACTCTTTGTTTAACACTTGTCTCAAAGAATCATGTTTTGCTAGAAAACAAAACATTTTCTTTCGTGATACACTAAAACTCGTATGTCTTATGTTAAACTAGAAAATTTTATAAATAGGTGTAAAACACCCCCTGACATTGATGAAACCTTTACTCCGTATAGACCTTGTTAAAAATTTAAAATTAGAACTATTACATGACCCGTTGAGGACCAAGACTATTGATGGTCTCTTTTACTCCGTAAATCCCCTTATTGTACTCCGGTCGTCCCGTCAAAGAGGGTGTCTTAGGAAATTCTTGCAAACCCGGGAACCTTTTCAAGTTCTTTGAACTGAGATTGGTGTAATGGGACGTTAGGACGCCAGGTACAGATTAACGAAGGCAACCATACACTACCGGGGTTATAAAACAGAAGAGGAATCGATGACTATAATAGAACTTAGACAAAGTGGGGTTTAGAAATGACTGGTTGGTCGTATAAAAAAAAAGATTATAATACGGTGTAAAAGAGTGAAAAGTGTAACGAGAACGAGAAGGTAAATGATCTTTATTGGAAAGAGGTAACGATAGACGGTTTTAAGATAGGTAGAAGAACCACGTAGGCACGTCTAACAATTCGGGAGAGACAAGAATAAACCGAGGGAGAGAAGTGACAAAGACCTCAATAAAGAGGTGAGAAGAGGTCATCGTATAACCCGTGGATGACTGGACCCCTCAAGTAGAAAGTCACAGTATAGAAAAACTGTCACTTTTCACAGAATACTGTGAAGACAAGTATAGAAGTATAGAATACTTGTCACAGTATGACAAGTACCCCAAGAGTTCTTATTACTTCACCGAACGGTAGGGGAAGAGGTCACCTGGTGCAAAACAGTCTTGAAAGGTGGTACAGGGCAGACAGAACCCACCGGGATGTATTGCACCGAGTATCAAAGTGGTTCAATCTGTTCTAACACTAGGTACACTAGTCAACCAATCAAAAGACACTAATACCAAAAGTAAGACAAACAGGAGACTGTCTATTCCTATTCTCCGAATACCTTTGAAGGACTACCCTCTCTGACTGACCCCCCCTATGATCCAGAACAAGACTACCCGTTCCGGTACGAGTCATTTAGAAATTAGGTTAAAAGAAAACTCCTCACCTCAACACAAGGGAGGGGCAACGAACCGAACTCCGGTTTGACAGCCGAGGGTGGTCTCTGAAGACCTGTGAGTGTCCGTTCAGACCGAGTTAGAGGGTGACCGGAGATTTCAGTTTAAGGGACCCCCAAGAGTCAAGGAAACGGCCTAGAGGTTCAACCCTTTAGACAACATCCAGGATCTTGAAAGAATTGTCACGCTCTTAAAGAAACCATATTAACAAGACGTCAAACAACCAGTAGACGAGACGCCAAGATACCACCCCGACTACCGTTGGAGGAGGTTCTCCCGAATACGGTGTGAGACCCACTGGGTCCAGACGACGTCGGTCTCAGAGACAGGGACGTCGTCCAGTGACGACTGGACACCGAGGTGTCCTCTGTGAGTTTGTGTGTTTCCGTCTAGACCGAGTCAGAGAACACCCCAAGGACCTAGGACCACACGTGTTCCAAAACAATAGAGACTTCCCATACCCTAAACTAAGATTTACACTAAAACGGGGAGGATGGTAGAACAACCCCGAAGAGGAAACGGGAACCTGCACCCCATAGAAAAATCCACCCTAGTTGTAAGAGGACCAACAAGTCGTCACTCTACGTCTCCTAAAACCTCAGGAGAGTACTCTTCTACTCGTGTGAATGAAGATTAGGTAGTAGAACAGGACTTATAAGTCGACTTCGACTTCGACTTCGAGGTTATGAAACCGGTGGATTACGTTTCTTGACTGAGTAACCTTTTATGGAACTACGACCCTTTCTGACTTCCCCCATCCTCTTCCCCTACTGTCTCCTACTCTACCAACCTATCGTAGTGACTGAACTACCTGTACTCAAACTTGTTCGAGACCCTCAACCACTACCTGTCCCTCCGGACCACACGACGTCAGGTACTCCAGTGTTTCTCAACCTATACTGACCCACTGACTTGACTTGACAAAAATAAACCTACACTGGGGAAAAAAAGACTTAATATGGAAATCGAATATCAAAACGGTCCAGAATACTGGACGGAATATAATATCAATGAAATACAAACAAAGTGTAAGACAGGAACTCCTATTCTCATAAAATAGGTATCAAAATATAAGAGTATGTCACAAGTTTTATCATCCAAGAGTTGTTTATATAAACGCCAAAGGGACCACCGAGTCTGCCATTTCACAGACAGACGTTACGTCCTCTGTGTCCAAGCTAGGGAAACTAGGGACCCAACCCTTCTAGGGGACCTCTTCCATTACCGTCGGGTGAGGTCATAAGAACGGACCTTTTAAGGTACCTGCCGCCTCGGACCATCCGATGACAGGTACCCCAGTGTTTCTCAGCCTGTGCTGACTCGTTTAAGTGAAGTGAAGTGAAGTTGTTTATAAGTAACTTAACTCCATTGAGGGTTCAGATAGGTACTTGAAAGATGAGCAATTAGAGGGTAAATCATCTCGAAGTCTTATTACTTTAATAGACTTTAATGTCTACTTAATGGACTTTTCGTGTGTATAAAAATCTTTATACATAAAATCAATCAATTAAGAAGATTTTTAATGAATCTCATTATCTTTGTTTTCATTTTTGTTTTGTTTACCCTGAATTAATTTGAATTTTCGAAAACGTTTCTTTTGGTATTTGTTTTCCTTTTCTGTCGGATACCTGACCCTCTTTTATAAACGTTTACTACACTGGCTGGTTCCGAATTAAATGTTTTTATATGTTTGTCGAATGTGTCTAGTTATATAATTTTTTTTTTTTGGTTAGGTTAGTTTTTTACCCGTCTTCTGGATTTATTTATAATAAGGTTTCTTCTATATGTCTACTGGATGTCCGTGTACTTTTCTACGAGTTGTAGTAATTAATAGTCTCTTGACGTTTAGTTTTGATGTTACTCCATGGTAAAGTGTGGTCAGTCTTATCAGTAGTAGTTTTTTCATATGTTTATTATTAACGATCTCTCCCCCACCTCATTTCCCTTGAACTTTCTAATTACTTATAAAGGTTACCCGTTAGGATCGGTCTAGTTGGCTTTCCGTAGTGTGGTGGTGAATTTCGGGAAGAGGGTGTAAGTCAATTACTTCGAGTCCTTTAACAGGTACAAAAAAAAACATCCGTTGGTTGTCGGCCGTGGTGACAGTCGAGGTGAAGATGGTGTTGACGTTGGTACCTGACCGACGAATGTCACCCGGTCTGGGATACGACCCATGAAATACTTATACAAGAAGTTTAGGAGTGTCGGTGGGATACGCCATCCCTAATAATAAATGTAAAGTGTTTACTCCTTTGACTCCGTAACTGATAACGGTTTAGTTTGTCACTCATTCATCGTCTCGGTTCTAATTTTTTTTCCTTTAGAATCATATGGGATTTTGATCCTTTCGAAACCTCGGGTTTTAGACATCGTCTGTAGAACTATGGACTCTTTATTTCTTAGTCTAGACCTTTTCAAGATTCCCTGAAGACTCTTTAAAAGTTTCTTACTTGTGGGTAATAAGTTCTGAATCTTATACAGGATGATGAAAGTTTGAAATCGATCGTGACTTCACAATGTTCACAGGAATAATACGGAAAATTAATAAAATCCCAAACCTTTATAAATAAACATAAGAAAAAAGAAGAGGTAAATTAAATTAAAAATTGGTCACTCAGACCTCTGATACATATCTTTTTACAGGATATGTCTTTCTCCTCTTCTTTCTTATACAAACTATTCCTTCTCCGCATTCTTTACAGTGACGTTTTTTATTACTTTCGTTCTCTCCTTTACTTATTTGAGATTTTCCTCCTCGTTTATTTCTTCAGGATCACGTTTTTTCCTTACTCATTTTATTACTTTCACCTTCACTTTCTCACTCATCCTTTCTTACTTCCTTCTTCTTCCTTCTTTCCTTCTTTTTTCTTTCCCTACCTTACTTCACCCCTACCTTTCTCCATCCTTTCTTTCACTTCTGAAAATTTTCCCTACTCTGACCCCTTTCACTGTTTTATCTTTTCGTCTCTCTTATACTGTCACTCTCCGTGTCTCCTCAAATTTTCCTCCTCGATGACACGTTTAATTAATGTTAACGTCTCTCGTCCTCCCCCCGGGATTTTTCTTCAGTCAGTCTTGATGTAGTTATCCGTCTGACTACTGTCGATCCGTTAATCTATATATCTGTGAAGTCAAGTCAAGTCAAGTCAAGTCAACGAGTCAGCACAGGTTGAGAAACGCTGGGGTACTTAGTGTCGTGCGGCCCGGAGGGACAGGTAGTGGTTGAGGACCTCAAGTGAGTTTGAGTACAGGTAGCTCAGCCACTACGGTAGGTCGGTAGAGTAACAGACAGCAGGGGAAAAGGAGGACGGGGGTTAGGGAGGGTCGTAGTGTCAGAAAAGGTTACTCAGTTGAGAAGCGTACTCCACCGGTTTCATGACCTCAAAGTCGAAATCGTAGTCAGGAAGGTTACTTGTGGGTCCTGACTATAGGAAATCTTCCCTGACCAACCTGGAGGAACGTCAGGTTCCCTGAGAGTTCTCAGAAGAAGTTGTGGTGTCAAGTTTCCGTAGTCAAGAAACCGTGAGTCGAAAGAAATGTTAGGTTGAGAGTGTAGGTGTGTACTGGTGACCTTTTTGGTATCGGAACTTATCTGCCTGGAAACAACCGTTTCATTACAGAGACGAAAAGTTATACGATAGATCCAACCAGAATTGAAAGGAAGGTTCCTCATTCACAGAAAATTAAAGTACCGACGTTAGTGGTAGACGTCACTAAAACCTCGGGGGGTTTTATTTCAGACTGTGACAAAGGTGACAAAGGGGTAGATAAACGGTACTTTACTACCCTGGTCTACGGTACTAGAAGCAAAGGACTTACAACTCGAAATTCGGTTGAAAAAGTGAGAGGAGAAAGTGAAAGTAGTTCTCCGAAAAATATATTTACGATCTATCTATATTAAAATTTTTCCTCTTAGGTCATCATTCAGTCTTGTTTATAATAACATTCACTCTCTCTACTTTTCTTCAAAATTTTTCCTTGATCATTTTCTTCCTTCCCTTATCCCCACCCCCCCTTCGTTCCTTTATTAACTCCTTCTTCTTTATTTTCCTACAAATATTTCCTACTTAGTCATCCCCTTTCTCAATGTATTTCTTCCTTTTCCTTACATTCTCGCTCTCTTTCCTAGTCATTCTTATAGTTCATGTTTACACACCATACACACTAAAATTTTTCATCTTCAGAAATTTTATTTCTGTCTTTCACTGACTATCGACCTATATCTCTGTCGGACTATCCATTTATATGTCCATATTTCTTGACTAAAATTTTCCTCTTCCGTCATAATTTCTGATTTCTTTTTCATATTTCTTTCTTTCTCCCTTTCTTTCTATTGTAAAAATTTGTTCTCATCATATTTATTTCATTCTCACCTTCCTTCCTTCTACCCTCCTTTCTTCCTTTTCCCTCTGTCTCTCCTTCTTTCTTCCTACTTCCTCTACCATTTCCTCACTTCCTTCCCCTTTGCTTACTTTTTCCTGTTCTCCCTCTCCCACGTACTCACCTACCTCTTCCCTTTTCTCCTCCGTCCTCCTTCCTTCTTCCTTTACTCCTTTACTCCTTCCTACCTCCTCGTCCTCAATCGTTCCGACTTCCGTTCCTTCTTTCTTCCTTCCGTCCGCACGTCTGTTCATCCTTTTCTCTTCTCTTTCTGTCTCTGGTACTTTCTTTACGTCACTCCTTTTCTGTCTCTTTCCCACCCTTCTCTCACCATCCCTCCCTTCCTTCCTTACTCCTTTCTTCCTTCCCTTCTTCGCCTCTCTTCCCTCTCTGTCTCTAGATTTTTTGTAAGTCAATATTAGGTCATTTTATTTCTATATGTCCACTTGAAACTGACACACCTAGTGTTGTTTGACATGTTTTAAGAAAATTTTTTACCCTTATAGTCTGGTGGAATGGACGGAGGACTCTTTGGATATAAGTCCAGTTCTTTGTTGTCAATCTTGGGTTGTACCTTGTTGACTGACCAAGGTGTGACCCTTTCCTCATGTAGTTCCGACATATAACCGTGAGACGAATAAATTGAATATACGTCTCATTTAGTACTTTTTACGGTCAGACCTACTTAGTGTTCGACCTTAGTTCTAACAGTCCTCTTTATAGTTATTGGAGTCTATACGTCTACTGTGGTGGGAATACCGTCTTTAACTTTTCCTTTATTCCTCGGAGAACTTTCACTTTCTCCTCTGACTTTTTCGACCGAATTTTGAGTTATAATTTTTTTACTTCTAGTACCGTAGGCCAGGGTAGTGAAATACCGTTTGTCTACCCCTTTGTTACCTTTGTCACTGTCTGAAATAAAAGAACCCAGGGTTTTAGTGACGTCTACCACTAACACCAGTACTTTAATTTTCTGTAAACGAGGAACCTTCTTTTCGATAGTCGTTGGATTTGTCGTATAATTTTTCGTCTCTGTAATGAAAGGACTGAAATATCAGTTTTGCCAAAAAGGTCACCAGTACATACCTACACTCTCAACCTGGAATTTCTTCCGACTCACGTCTTCCTAACTACGAAAACTTGACACCATAATCTCTTCTGAGAACTCTCAGGGACCCTGTCGTTCTAGTTTGGTCAGTTAGGATTTCCTTTAGTTGGAACTTATAAGTAACCTTCTTGACTACGACTTCGATTTCGAGGTTATGAAACCGGTGGACCACGTTGCTCGACTGAATAATCTTTTTTGGGACTACAACCCTTTCTAACTTCCGTCCTCCTCTTCCCCTACTGTCTCTTGTTCTACCAACCTACCGTAGTGGTTGAGTCACCTGTTGAGTCACCAAACTCGTTCGAGACCCTCTACTACTTCCTGTCCCTTCGGACTTCACGACGTCAGGTACCCCAGTGTTTCTCAGCCTATGCCGACTTGTTGACTTGTTGTTGTTGTATGTCTACCTACCCACTGTCAATCCGTCAAACCATCCACTACCTATCTGTCCATTCATCTTTCCCAAAATATACTTTTCAGACCACTTTTTCAGTTGTAATTCTTCTACTTTCCTCTCTCTCACTTCCTTTCCTTTTTCAAATTTTCTACTTGGTCAAAATTTTCTTTCATATTCTCCTTTCATCCCTCTCTCACTCTATGTTTCCCTTCCTCCCTTACTTCCTTTCCTCCTCCGTCCTTTTTTTCTTAAGGTTTTACCCCTCTCCGACCCCTTTATCATTTTATTTTTACTGCTCTGATACTCTCACTTTCTATCTACAAATTTTCCTCCTCTATCATTTTTTTTTATTTATATCACATCTTCTATCCCTCTTTCTCTAAGTTTTCTTCATTCTCTTTTTAACTTTATTTTTGTCTTCGTACTGGAGACCTACCGTCCATCCCTCTAATCTATCGATCTACCTATCTATCCACTAAAATTTCGGTCATCGTTCTATCCTGTTTTTAATATCTTTTACTCTCTCTTCCTTTCATCTTACAAAATTTTTATTCGGTCATCTTTCTCCCATTTTCTTACTTCCTCCTCTACCCTCTGATCTTTCCTTCCTTCTCTTCCTCCCTTTCCCCCTCCGTCCGTTATTCAAATCTTTCCTCCTCAGCCGTTGTCCTCTCTCAATTTCTGCCTTTCTCGTACATTCTCCATCCTCGGTACTGTTCGTAGTGCACGTCAACACACCACCCCCTGTCTAAGATTTTCATCCTGAGTCCCTTTGTTCTGTTTTTATTTCTGTCTTTCTGTCTGCTAACTATCGACTTATCTATCCATCCATCCATCAATATATTTACTATCCATCCACCCCTTTGTCACCTTTGTCACAGTCTGAAATATAAAACCCCGAGGTTTTAGTGACGTCTACCACTGATGTCGGTACTTTAATTTTCTGCGAATGAGGAACCTTCTTTTCAACACTGGTTGGATCTATCGTATAAGTTTTCGTCTCTGTAATGAAACGGCTGATTCCAGGCAGATCAGTTCCGATACCAAAAAGGACACCAGTACATACCTACACTATCAACCTGACACTTCTTCCGAGTCGCGACTTCTTAACTACGCAAACTTGACACCACAACCTCTTCTGAGAACTCTCAGGGAACCTGACGTTCCTCTAGGTTAATCAGGTAAGACTTCCTCTAGTCGGGACCCTAAAGAAACCTTCCTTACTACGATTTCGACGTTGAGGTCATGAAACCGGTGGAGTACTCTTCTCAACTGAGTAACCTCTTCTGAAACTACGACCCTCCCTAACCCCCGTCCTCCTCTTCCCCTGCTGGCTCCTACTCTACTGACATACCGTAGTGACTGAGCTACCTACGCTGAGACTCACTTGAGGTCCTCAACCACTACCTGTCCCACCGGACCACACGACGCTAAGTACCCCATCGTTTCTTAGTCTGTGCTGACTCGTTGACTTGACTTGACTTGACTTGACTTGACTCGACTCCATCCATCCATCTATTAAAAAGTTTCACCTTCGGTCATCCCTCCTTACATACTTTTTCTTTCTTACTTACTCTCTCCGTTCCCTTTTTACAAAATTTACCCTCGGTCATCTCTCATTTTCCTCTTACCCTCCTTCCTTCTTTACTCGACTCCAGTTAAAAATTTTGAATCTGAAAATTTTCGAGACATATTAACAAAAATCCATAATATCAACTATACTTCATCGTATGGATTAGATTTATCTATCGGTTAATATATGTGAGATACCTCTTTTGTCATGTGACTGATTCAGAAAGTCACTATCATCATAGGACAAGTTGAAAGACCTTATTCTTATGTGTACTGAAATATTCAACAGTCAAATGTATGAGAAGTAGTCACACGACAATAAAAATTAGTCATATCGTAAAATTTTAGATTACAGTAAATTTGTTAAGAAGTATATATTTTAATCTACTTCAGACTTCTCTCCAATATTCCATATTGACTTTTCAGTATCCCTAGTATAATCTGTTCGAGAAACAGTAAGGGAGTTAGTACAGACTGAGAAGCGGTGGGGTACCTAACATCGAACGGTCCGAAGAGACAGGTACCCTGAAAAGGTCAGTTCTTATGACCCCACCCAACGGTAAAGACAGAGGTATTAAATATATGCACGACACGACACGAATCAACGAGTCAGCACAGACTGAGAAACACTGGATACCTGACATCGGGTGGTCTGAGGAGACAGGTATCTTAAAAGGTCCGTTCTTATGACCTCACCAAATGATAAGGGATGAGGTCTCCTAGAAGGACTGGGTCCCTAGCTTGGGTCAAGAGGACGTAGCGTCCGTTTAAGAAATGACATACTCGGTGGTCCCTTCGGGGATCTGTTCTACGTATTCATTACAAAATTTTCATTTTACACAGGCCCCACCATACACACATATATTCGTGTATCCACACATACTTTAGAAAAACGAATCATGTCCAAACTGTGATATGATATTTATTTTATCAGGGAATTTTTTTAGTTTAGGTTACCTCTCTTACATAGTACCGTCAGGAATCTAACGGACCTATTACTTCACAATCGACTCTACGCAACTTGTTTGTGACTGAGACAACTCTTTCCTAAACCTGGTTCAGAACCGATGTTAAACAAATCTTATGTTTAACTTGTTCACGGTGGTTGGACCAACTAAGATTCACATTAAAAAGAATCGAATCGATATTTTATGTAAAAGTCAGTTTGTACTAAGGTCGATGAACGAATTCAAAAATTCGATACATTTCAATCAACCGTTCGTCCTGTGGTAAATTTTTGGTACGTCTTTCCATATTCCTTTTTCAGTGTCATTATCACAGTACCTGAAAATTTGGATCAAACACATGAAGATACCCATATTGATATAAACCGTCCCGAGTAGGTCTCTTCGTCTTGATCAACCTCTATATATAATTCACTAAATAAAGTCCCTTGACCGAGACGCACCACCCCCGACTGATCCGTTCACACTTTAGAGGTCGTGTCCGACAGTCTCCCGTCCGACCCTGAGAGTCCCTGGGTGTTCAACTTCGACATCGGGTGTCTTCTTTGAAGAATAGGTCTCTACGGAGTCGAGACGAAGACTCCGAAAGTTGATTAACTCACTCCATGTGGGTCCAATAGATCCTATTAAAGGGAATGAATTTCAGTCAACTAATACTAAAATTAGTGTAGATATTTCATGGAAATGTTGTTGTGGATCTAATTTGAAACTAGTCTATTGACCCCTAACATCGGATCGGTCCAACTGTATGGTTTTTTCTGGTAGCATAATTGAGTTCTTTTATTTAGATTTTTATCTTTTCGAAATATGTGTTTAGATAAGTGAAAACTTTTTTTGAACCTTTAAATTTTTCGTCTAATTTAGTATTATGTAAATATACTCTCCATAATACAATAATTTTATTACAAAAATATAAAATAATACAATAACACAAATAAAAACCGACACGACTCAGAAGCAACGAGACACCCAATGAGAGATCAACGTCACGTACGCAAAGAGTAACGGCACCGAAGAGAACAACGTCTCTTGGCCGAGGTCCCACATACCCGAAGCTGTTGACACCGTCTACGCGAGTCGTCAACGCCGAAGACCTGAGATCTCGTGTCCGAGTTATCAACACCACGTACCCGAATGAACGAGGCACCGTACACCCTTAGAAGGGTCTGGTCCCTAACTTGAGTACAGAGGATGTAATCGTCTACCTAAGAAATCGTGACTCGGTGGTCCCTTCGGGGTTTACTACAAAAGTTTAATATGCCTCCTGAAATTTTACAAGTATTCAAATTTTTACTCTGTTTTACATACTAATATTGAAAATTTAATAAACTTGTCTTTTTTTACCTATAAGTCGTTTAAAAATCTTTCTATAAAACCTCACCATTGAAATAACAATTAACAAATGAAAGATGTAAATGTAAAGGGTTTAATAGAGGTTACACAATGAAAATATCATCCTTTTTAATTACAACATTTTCACTAACAGGACTTAAAAGTTTTATTCGACCTAATTCTTGTAAAATAAAGATAATTTGGCCAAGACTAGAAGATTTATAAAACGATTATTTACACATTTTAACAATAATTTCTACAGATTTGAAAATACGGTACCAGTGATAGTATTTAATCCCCTCCTTATACGTTGAACGACCCAGAGGAAAATTCTTTGTCTTTTTTTATTGTATCCAGAGTTTAAACATCTTTAAGAAATAATGTCCACTTTTGTTCTTTTAAAAGTTCCATTGAATAAACATGTATAGATAAGACGAAATTATTTCGGAAGACCTCTTTTCAAGTCTCAACATTGTCTATTTAATGAATTGTGTATAAAATGAAACAATCTTTACTGTTTTTTAAGGAACTTCACCTAACATATACAATAACGTCTGTATTCGTCTACCTTTCCAACACAAATAGGTAAATCCTATAAAGTATAAAGTAAAATTCGTTTTGTACGCGTTATGTTTTGTTATATGAGACATACTAGGACTGATACATAATTCATATCCAAACGTATTCACACATGTACACACACGTATACACATAAATACATACACACACATTATAATACTTAATAATTGTCTCTAAAAACACACCCACCACTTTAATAACGATATATCTAAAAAGATACAAAAGGTAAAATATTACGTAATATTAATAGTATGTCCGTAGTGAAATGTTATCAGGAAGTTTTAAGTATACTGAACTTTTTGTACGTATTTTAAAAAATCCATACGTAGATCGTACATTTTTCTTAGATGTTCTATAATACAACTTTTTCTTTTATTCGAACAAACATTCACCCTACGTCTTTTATCATATCGACGTTGAGTCTTAAAAACATTATTCTTGATTCTTATAAACCATATATTGTTACGGAACATCTTTTCACAAGTTATTGACAACTACTGTGTACGTACCGTACGCTGGAGAAAGGTCAGGATAACTGATGAGAGTTAATGGAAATAAAGAGAGACAGTGATGTGAAGAGACAAAGGGAAGGATCCGACTTTTGAAGAGTTTTCGGTCCCAACGAAGTCTGTATAGGTAATGAAGACCACACATCGGGACTTGAATCCTGTATGACTATGAGTCACTTCCCAACTATTTTGTTCGGTAACATAAATAGTAACTGTTTTACTGTTACTATTTATACTTTTACAGATATTTTTGTCCGTAAGGAGGGAACTAACACTAAAACAAAACGAAAATTATAGTTCTTGAGAACAAGAAATGACCTTATTAATCGTCCTTGTTATATCTTTCTCCGTTCTCGATACCATGATCTGTATTACGATTTTTAAGAAAATTTTTACCAGAAAGACGGTCTAAGACTGGGAAGAAGTACGGTCGTCCTTGTCTTATTTCAGTTAAGACATAAACCCTCGTTTAAAATTCTCAAGACAAGTGTTTAAAAGGTACCTTGCACCTTCATTTAAATGTGAACGAATCTCAAGGGACATCGAGTTTGCCATTTCTGAGACGGACGCTACGTCCTCTGGTCCCAAGGTAGGGACCCAACCCTTTGAGGAGACCTCTTCTCTCACCGTTAGGTGAGGTCGTAAGAACGGACCTCTTAAGGTACCCGTCTCTTCAGACCGTCATGTCAGACACCCCAGTGTTTCTTAGCCTATGTTGACTCACTGATTGTGTGTGTGTGTGTGTGTGTGTGTGTGTGTCTGATCATCTCGTTTTATTTGAGTTAAGGACCATTAGTTAAATTTTGAACTCCCTTTTTATTTTTGCAAAATGACTCTTATTTCCGTTTTCACTAACATAAAGACATTGCACCGAATCAGGAATAGAAACAAAGTCAAGTCAAGTCAAGTCAGCGAGTCAGTACAGACTGAGAAACACTGGGGTACTTAGCGTCGTGCGGTCCGGAGGGACAGGTAGCGGTTGAGGACCTCAAGTGAGTTTGAGTGCAGGTAACTCAGTCACTACGGTATGTCGGTAGAGTAGGAGACAGCAGGGTAAGAGGAGGACGGGAGTTAGGGAGGGTCGTAGTCTCAGAAAAGGTTACTCAGTTGAGAAGTGTACTCCACCGGTTTCATGACTTTAAAGTCGAAATGGTAGTAAGGAAGGTTACTTGTGGGTCCCGACTAGAAGAAATCTTACCTGACCAACTTAGAGGAACATCAGGTTCCCTGAGAGTTCTCAGAAAAGGTTGTGGTGTCAAGTTTTCGTAGTTAAGATGTCACGAGTCGAAAGAAGTGTCAGGTTGAGAGTGTAGGTATGTACTGGTGACCTTTTTGGTATCGGAACTGATCTACCTGGAAACAACCGTTTCATTACAGAGACAAAAACTTATAAGATAGATCCAACCAGTATTGCAAGGAAGGTTCCTCATTCGGAGAAAATTAAAGTACCGACGTTAGTGGTAGACGTCACTAAAACCTCGGGGGGATTTATTTCAATGTGACAAATCGGATGGGCATAAGAACGGACCTCTTTGGGTACCTGTATCCTCGGACCGTCGCATGTCAGGTACCCCAACGGTTCTTAGCCTGTCCTGACTTCGTTGAATAGTACGAACGTGTGTGCTTTTGCTGATTCTTCTTTGTAGTTTTGGGTAAAGGTCGGGGGACGGGAGTCGAAAGACAGGTTTCCCCTCACTCGTCTGGTAAATTCCCCTTCTCGAGGTCCGTCCGTCGTACCTCTACCCGAAGGTGTAGAAGATTTCTGACATTCGAGTGTACAAGGGGGGGAAATGACCTGTCTACCTGAGTCCTGGAGACCTCAGCCCTCAGACGTGTTCAGTCGACTCAGTTAAAACCGAGTCGGATTTTGGGAGAGAAAAGGATGAAAAAGAAGTCAGTAAGTTAGTATGTGGACTTAATTTTCATAAATAAGAGTTATTTCAACCCCATTTTTCCTTTTTTTTTACAAGAACAGCCAACTTATTAATTCCGAGGGTTATCTAACATGTGTACAAAAATCTTTCTCCGGAATCTTCCGTAGTGATGTTTGTTTCGATCACCTCCACTACCTTATGGTCAACTCGATAAAGTTTAGGACTTTGTACTACGACACTTTCACGACGTGAGTTATACGGTCGTTTAAACCTTTTGAGTCGTGACCGACGTCCTGACCTTTTCCAGTCAAAAGTAAGGTTAGGGATTCTTTCCGTTACGGTTTCTTACGAGTTTGATGACGTGTTTTAACGTGAGTAGAGTGTGCGATCATTTCATTACGAGTTTTAAGAGGTTCGATCCGAAGTCGTTATACACTTGACACTTGAAGGACTACAAGTTCGACCAAAATCTTTTCCGTCTCCTTGTTCTCTAGTTTAACGGTTGTAGGCGACCTAGTACCTTTTTCGTTCTCTCAAGGTCTTTTTGTAGATAAAGACGAAATAACTGATACGGTTTCGGAAACTGACATACCTAGTGTTATTTGACACCTTTTAAGACTTTCTCTACCCTTATGGTCTGGTGGACTGGACGGAGAACTCTTTGGATATACGTCCACTCCTTCGTTGTCAATCTTGACCTGTACCTTGCTGTCTGACCAAGGTTTATCCTTTTCCTCATGTAGTTTCGATATATAACAGTGGGACGAATAAATTGAAGATACGTCTCAGGTAGTACTCTTTGCGACCCGACCGTCTTCGTGTTCGACCTTAGTTCTAACGTCCCTCTTTATAGTTATCGGAGTCTATACGTCTACTGTGGTGGGAATACCGTCTTTCACTTCTTCTTGAGTTTTCGGAGAACTACTTTCACTTTCTCCTCTCACTTTTTCAACCGAATTTTGAGTTGTAAGTCCTTTGTTTCTAGTACCGTAGACCAGGGTAGTGAAGTACCCTTTATCTACCCCTTTGTCACCTTTGTCACAGTCTAAAATAAAAAGACCCGAGGTTTTAGTGACGTCTACCACTAACGTCGGTACAACTATTTCCAGTCCTGACGACTGGGGGCGCACTGAGACATAAGTGGGGATACACATTGTTTTTAATATATTCGTTTGGATTTTTATTTTCTTTACCCTAGTCAAAGACTTTTTTTTTTTTTTTTTTTCTGCGAATGAGGAACCTTCCTTTCAATACTGGTTGGATCTATCGTATAAGTTTTCGTCTCTGTAATGAAGCGGCTGATTCCAGGCAGATCAGTTCCGATACCGAAAAGGTCACCAGTACATACCTACACTCTCAACCTGACACTTCTTTGGACTCGTGACTTCTTAACTACGGAAAAATTTTTAATAATAAAATGAAATGTTATGACATAACCAAAACGGTCTTGACTACGAAAACTTGACACCACAACCTCTTCTGAGAACTCTCAGTGAACCTGACGTTCCTCTAGGTGGATCAGGTAAGATTTCCTCTAGTCGGGACCCACAAGCAACCTTCCTTACTACGATTTCGACTTTGAAGTCATGAAACCGGTGGAGTACACTTCTCAACTGAGTAACCTTTTCTGAGACTACGAACCTCCCTAACTCCCGTCCTCCTCTTACCCTGCTGTCTCCTACTCTACCGACCTACCGTAGTGACTGAGCTACCTACACTCAGACTCACTTGAGGCCCTCAACCGCTACCTGTCTCTCCGGACCGCGCGACGCTAAGTACCCCAGCGTTTCTCAGCCTGTGCTGACTCGCTGACTTGACTTGACTTGGTATTGAGAAAATAAGGGACAGATGAGAAGTACAGAGGGACGGAGGGAGAAAAAGAGAGAAAAAGAAAAAGAGAGAGAGAGAAGGAAAAGGAATGAAAAAAAAAAGAAAGTTTACCGATGACTCAATGATGATACACAGTCCGTATGTAGGTCTGGGACCCCTTGGTCAATCCTTGTCCCTGCATTGGAAAGGGTGGTACCTTGTATTAAGTATCACTCCCAGCACTTGTTCTTGTTTGTGCATGCTTCGTATACCCCACTATATATGCTTCCTATACCCCTGTCTCTGACTATCACTCCTTCCAACACCAATCCCGTTCCGTAAGATTATCCTCTGAACGTACGTCACTTCCTCTTTTAATACACTGATAAATCCCCTTCCTGTAAGGTCCTTCACTCTTGTTGTTCACATTTCTGAGATTCAACCCTGGCACATAGTACACAAGTAACCTGATAGTTCCTCTTTTCACTCCGACCCTCCCGACTCCTCTCTATCACAACGTCCTTTTCTCGAGTCTCTCCACGTCTGTCCCTTTCTCTAGTATACACATACAAGACAAACAGTGACTCAATTTACCTTAAACTCCCGAGTCAACAATCAATTCCATCGTATGTAAATTGACTACTCGTTACATATAAAATTTTAGACTTCGTGACACTAATTTAGAATTTATATCCATGTCTAAAACACAAACGTGTCATAAAATTTATATTTTATAAATTTAATCTTCTTTGATATCATTAGTAGTTCTTAAGTATCTACTCAGTTAGTACTAAATCTTTCTTATACATTAGTGTTATTAAATTTGTCTCGACATCGTAAGTCACAGTTTGTGACACGACTTACGATACGTGCAAATTAGGAGTGTCCCTGAGTTCCCATCCGTAATATTAGGGGCAAAATAAATAAAAAAAATATTAGGGGTAAAATTTCTACTCCTATGGTTCCGACTCTCTTCAATTTATTGAATCTGTTCTTGGTTCGGGATTATTTACCGTCTCGGTACTAAGTTTCCGTGTCCGTTAGAAGGAGAACTGACCGTCGTTCTAACGAACTTTGTCTTCGGAAGACTACTAATTACAAAATGAAAATCTACGAATTTTAAGATCGTAGGTCTGAGGAACTCAAAACCTTGTTTCGGAAGACAAAAAGGTAGCGATCTGAGGTTTCGGACCCTAAAACTGACGATATACGATAACGAAGATTCACGGCTACACAAGGTTCAACTATCAACCTTATCAACCCATAGTTTGGTGTTTGGTTTTGGTAATATAAGGGTTGCACCATAGGAAAAGTCCTACGGTGGGGTGAGAAACTTTAGGTGAGAGGAGACTGGTCGTTCGGGACCTGGTGAGTCCCTCCACTTTCCCCCGACTTCCGAAAGGAAGACTCAACGAGGACAACGGTGTCGGGACGAGAGTCTAGTGGCCCAGGAGACTGTCTTGGTTGGTATTCGCTAACGAACTTAAAACCAGTTCCAGTTGAAGTGGAAAAGTAAACGGGATTTAATGAAACCTATAACCAGATCCTTTCAAAGGTTTAATTTGATGTGTCTCTAATTCCTTTTATTAAGATAGTTATTAAAAAAAAGACTTCTCAATAATTGATCCCCTCTTTGACCTCCTTTCTGTCTTCTGTCTCGTGTAAATTACCACGTCTAGTTTGACAAGACGGTCTTTAAGAAGGAACAAAAATTAAGAAGAGAAAAGAGGTCTCTGTTGTAAAATTTCTTGTAACTCTTCCTTCTGTATTTTCTGATTGTAACAACCTCTTCTCTTTATACACAATAGACTCGTCTTATTGGACCTGGTAGTAAACATTTACTGTATTATTAGTAGTCTTTACGACTTTGGTTTCTTATCATCCAATATCGGAAGGTTTCAAAAGAAACTCAAAGAGGACACAGAGACAAAATAAAAAGAACACTTTCTTCTGGTAATACGTGTGAAGGGTTTCCTAAACCCTATCAACTGAACAAGAAAGAGATAGGTGTGGACCGATTTATGGGCGACAGTACCGTGTCGAACCCATTATGAAACTAAATAACTGGTTGCCTGACCAGTTTTCTTACATATTTCTTATGTCAATCAAGTAAAAAGTCTTTCAGTTTACTTGTTAATCTAATGTCTTTCAATGTCGAAAACTATCAATCTTTTAACTGAATCGTTATGGTGTGGATCTGTAAATATGAGTCCTTCATTACCTTGTTTATTTCGTCATTTACGTTTTAACAAGTAACTTCTCAACAAATATTATCTTTTTTACCCTTTTGGGATTTTAAATATCCCTTTATATATTCCCTTAATTTTTACAAATTTTTTATCTAACACCCTCACTACGGTCGTCTCATTCTATAAGGAGTAAAAAATATGTGACTGGGAGGGTGCCGTCATTAAAACCGTAGGTAGGTATTTGTTTTCTTCTTCATTTCTCGGAGAACTACTCTCACTTTCTCCTCTCACTTTTTTGACCGAACTTTGAGTTGTCAGTCTTTTGATTCTAGTACCGTAGACCAGGGTAGTGAAGTACTGTTTATCTTTCCTTTTTTCACCTTCGTCACTGTCTAAAAATAAAAAAAACCTGAGGCTTTAGTGACACCTGTCACTGACGTCGGTACTTCAATTTTCTGCGAACGAGGAACCTTCCTTTCGATACTGTTTGACTCTGTCGTATAATTTTTCGTCTCTGTAGTCAAACGGTTGTGTCTTGACATATTAGTTTCGATATGAAAAGGGTCATCAATATATGCCCACACTCTCAACCTGGGATTTCTTCCGACACGTGATTTCTAACGAAAGTTTTACACTACGATCTCGTCTGAGAACTCTCAGGGAACCTATCGATCCTCTAGTTTTGTCAGTCAGGATTTCCTTTATTTTGGGACCTATGAGTAACTTTCCTGACTACGATTTGAGGTTATTAAACCGGTGGACTACACTTCTCAGTTGAGTGACCTTTTCTGGGACTACGACCCTTTCCAACGTCCGTTTTCCTCTTCCCCCACCGTCTCCTACTCTACCAATATATCGTAGTCAATAAGTTACCTGTACTTAAACTCGTTTGAGACCCTCTATCATCTCCTGTCTCCTCTGACTACACGATGTCAGTTTCCCCAGCGTTTCTCAGTCTGAGTTGAATCACTGACTTGTTGTTGGTGTTTCTTTTTACAGAAACACCCTCCATCACTAAGTCATAGTCGGTTTCTCCGAGTAAAGAGAGATCGGGATAGTCTCATGACTTAGTCTCATGTAATTGACACTCGACGTCTCGACCCTCCACTTTTCTCTGATCGTCCTAACCTGTCTGTCTAGAGAACTTCCTGTAAATTCTCTCTGTCTATTATGATTTACACAGTACCTAAGGTGATTTTCGGGAGGGTACTCGGTGACCCGTATGGAGTAAGTGTCTAGGGGGTCGACCGGGTACCCGTGGGGGTCATCCGGGGTAGGAGGAGGATGCGACCGGGACACGGACTGGAGGGCACACACGTAGGTCGTCACCACTCCTTCGTTCAAAACCGCCTCGTACACATCTTTCGGACTGGTTTAGACACCAGATCCCTCTACACTGTTTGAACTCCAAATCGCGGTGGAAACCCCTTTTTCTCCTGGCAGTCGTGAGTCTTACCACGTGACGTCTTTAATCTCTTCGTGTATTCGAATCGTTAAGACGGTGTCTTCCTCGTTCTTCGACCCTCGTGTATATAGACGTCTTCCAGACTCTTTCGGAGTCTTGACGAATCGTCCCGACTCTCTTCCATAAAGAGAGGATTTCAGTCATTTCTGACCTCTAACACTGATGTAGAATTTACACTTCTATCGTTTTGAATCTCCTTGTACTTTTTGGTTTCTTCGTACTATAGTGGTTTCTTAGTGTTTTTAGAGGGTCAATGGTTAGGGTTTCTGTACCTCTAGACACTAAATGGATTCTTTCTTAAGTTTTATCAAAATTCTTTTGAGTTACTTGATGTTCTTTTGTGTCTTTCTGTTAAATTAATTTAGTCCTTTTGTTATGTCTTTGTTTTATTCTTCAAATTGTTTCTCTATCTTTAATATTTTTGTTGGTTTGTCTTTAAGACCTAGACTTCTTATGTCACTTTCTTAACTTTTTACGTTATCTCTCGTAGTTGTAGTCTTTCCAGTTCCTCTTCTTTCTTAGGTACTCTATTTTCTTTACAACTTTAATATGTCAGTCTCCTCTTGTTTGTTTGTTTTCTTATTTCTTTTGCATACACTATAGTAGTTTTCTTGGCGAAACACTTAATTTACCTCAAGATCTTTTTGTTTCTTCCTCTTCCCCCGTCTTTCGAATAAATTTCTGTATCACCGGGGTTTGAAGGTTTTAGACCTTTCTATAAACCCATAGGATCGAGTACTTCGAATATCCGGCGGTTTGGTTTAGTTGTTTCTCTAGGAAAGGTTCCATGTAATATTATGTCGACATTTTTTGTTTTCTACTCTCCTTTAGAATTTTCGTCGTTGTCTTTCCTTTTCTTCGAACATTGAATTTCCGTAAGGGAATATTCCGACAGTCGTCTAAAGAGTCGTATTTGGAATGTCTGTCTCCTCACTCCATTATATAAATTCGTGACTTTCTTTTTCTTTTTTTTTTCGTTGATGTTGGTTCTTATATGTCACTCCAGTAGGAAGTCTTTACTTCCTCTCTAATTCTCTGAAATGGTCTGTTTTTTACTCCCTTAAGTAACGGTGACGACGACGACGACGACGACGACGACGACGACGCAGCAAAGTCAACGCAGGCTGAGACACGCTGGGGTCTCTACCGTCGGGTGGTCCGAGGGGTTAGGGACCTTAAGAGGTCCGTTCTTGTGACCTCACCCAACGGTAAAGGAAGAGGTTTAATACTTTCACTTTTCACTTTCACTTCAGTGAGTCAACACAGGTTGAGGATCGCTGAGGAACCTGACGTCGGATGGTCGGAGGAGGTAATTACCCTAAAAGGTCCGTTCTCATGACCTCACCCCACGGTAACGGAAGAAGCGTAATGGTGACCTTTATGGGATATTCTTTACGACTTTCCTAGTTGTTCTCTTTTTGTTGAACATGTTCCCTTTGGGGTATTCTGATAGTCGTCTATAAAGTGGTCTTTGGATGTTCGGTCTTCTCTTACCACACTGTATAAGTTTTTTGATTTTCCTTTTTTAGAGGGATAGTTCTTAAGACATGGGTAGTTTCAATAGTAATTCTTGATCTCCTCTCTAATTCTCGAAGGGTGTATTCGAAAACCTCAAGTAATAGTGATTTGGTCGGGGTGTTCTTTACAATTTCTCTAAAGAAATTGGACTTTTCTTTACTGTGATGATCACTCTTTCGTGTGATCACTCTTTCATTTTTAGAGTGAGTGTTATAATTATATATTGTAATTACTATATATTAATAATAATATATATTATTTATCACCTCGTTAGTGTATTTATTCATACTTCCAATACTCTGTTTTCATCATACAATTGATTTTACTGTTAGAAATCAATTCCCTATGTATTTTAATTTTACACATTTTAAACAGTAGTTATCATATTTTACCCCGTCCCTCATTTTTCTATTTCGAAACCTTATACAAGTTTAAATTCAAAGAAGGTTGAATTTGACGATAATTGGATCCTACAATATACACTTGGAGTGTCATTGGTGTTTATTTTTTGAAAATCATTTTCGTGTTTCTTTTACTCTTTCATTAGATTTGTACTGTGGTAGTTTTACGGTTTCTTCTGTCTTTCTCTTTCCTTGATAATTTTTCAGTCTTTTGTGATTTATTCTACAATAATGATTTAAAAATGAATAGTTGTTAATTACATCTGTTTATATTCTGTACTGTAGTATTTTGATCTTCGATTATAGTCGTTTTGTAAGAGACTGTATTTAGTATGGTTACAAAAGAATCCAGTCAGAGGGTTACGTTATCTTTATTTTCGTCTTTGTTCGTTTACTCTGGATTGTTTTACACGAAAACATGTGGTTTGTATTTGTTTTACTTTTTTGTCGGATGTCTTACCTTCTTTTATTAACGTTTGTTACGTTGTTTTTGAATTTGATGTTTTACGTGTTTTCGACAAACGTCGAGTCTTTGTCTTTTTGTTTGTTGGGTCAGTTTTTTACCCGACGACGACGACGACGACGATTCAGCGAAGTCAGCACAGACTGAGACACGCTGGGGTATCTGCCCTCGGGTAGTCTGAGGGGGCAGGAACCCTAAGAAGTCCGTTCCTGTGACCTCACCCAACGGTAAAGGAAGAGGTTACGTACTTTCACTTTTCACTTTCACTTCAACGAGTCAGTACAGGCTGAATCGCTGGGGTACCTGACGTCGGATGGTCCGAGGAGGTAGGTACCCTAAAAGGTCCGTTCTTACCCGTCTTCTGGATTTCTCTGTACCACCAATAACCCCGACCCTTTACCCTCTTTACCTCTCTACAACCAGTTTCCAGTGTTTGAAATTCATTATTCTATTCAAAACCTTTAGATTTCATGTTCTACCAATATATGCATTATATTGTCAATTGTTATAACATAATATATGAACTTTCAACAACTCTCTCATTTAGGATTTATAAGAGTGGTTTTTTTCCTGTACTATTAGTACACTTCATTCTTTATATTTGATTATGATGACACATATTAGGAAAATGTTATACATTCAAACAGTTTAGTTATACAACGTGTGGAACTAAATAAGTTACAATAAACAGTTAATACAAAGGTATTTCGACCTTTTTAATATCAAATAAGTAAATTACCTTGGAATGGATCGGTACTCTTTGATTAAAACTATACATAAACAAACCTACTTCTTTAAAGTACTATATAACAATTCCTTCCTTCGTCTAAAATGTACACAAAATATAAATTATATCTCATCGACACCTTAAGAAACCCGTTAATCCCGTATTACAAGTAGGACTAGTAGATATGAAAATAAAACGACGACTTTTGAATCTAATTTTTACAAATTAATCGTAATTTGTTTTAAAAATTTTTGGTAGAGGGTACTATAAAGGACTAAAGGAAAATAGGTTCATTCTGTGTAAACATACACTTAATACTCATCTTTATTTTATAACAAAAACTCATTTCAAGAGATTACAGAACCATAAATTTACATCCTTCTCCAAAAATTTTATTTACAGTTAGATACAATAGAGAAACGAGTTTTGAGAGGTTTCCGAAGTGTGCAATGAGACTCATTCTCAGTGTACTGTAATTTTACGGGGTGTTCCAGGTTAGACTCCACTGGGAGCTGACGAACAAACTGAAGCAGAGACCATGAGAGGGGAATGAACGAGACAAGGTTGGTGTGACTAGAACGACAAGGATCTCGAGAGGTTGGAACAAGGAAGGAATCCCGAAAACATGAACGACTAGGGAAGTAACCCTACAACAACAGGGTTTGGGACGTAGAAAGTGCGGAAACGAATTTATAGAAGAGTCAAGTCAAGTCAAGTCAAGTAAACGAGTCAGGACAGGCTGAGAAGCCCTGGGGTACTTGACGTCGTGCGTTCCGGAGGGACAGGTAGTGGTTGAGGGACTCAAATGGGTTTGGGTACAGGTAACTCAGCCACTACGGTAGGTCGGTAGAGTAGGAGACAACAGAGGAAGAGGAGGACGGGAGTTAGAAAGGGTCGTAGTCCCAGAAAAGTTTACTCAGTCGAGAGGCGTAGTCCACCGGTTTCATAACCTCAAAGTCGAGGTTGTAGTCAGGAAGGTTACTTGTGGGTCCTGACTAGAGGAAATCCTACCTGACCAACCTGGAGGAACGTCAGGTTCCTTAAGAGTTCTCAGAAGAGGTTGTGGTGTCGAGTTTTCGTAGTTAAGAAGTCACGAGTCGAAAGAAATATCAGGTTGAGAGTGTAGGTATGTACTGATGACCTCTTTGGTATCGGAACTGATCTACCTGGAAACAACCGTTTTATTACAGAGACGAAAAATTATTTGACTAACGGTATGAATATGTCATTTGAAATTATGACCCATGAAATAATAACAAAAAGTTCTACGAAAATCGACAAGATCCGAGACACGAAGAAGTATATTTAAAAGTTTATTCGAACATATATACACATTTTTTGGAACGACCTTGAAGCTGTCCTAAATCTAATACGGATATCTAGTCCCCTCTTAATTGTAGAGAGATACACCCAAAAGATTATAACGGTTACCTTACAGAATTATATTTTTCACTCATAAAGTCGTAGTATACAAATTTAATATGAAAAGAGACATCGTTCATTTTATTAAAAACTCATAATTTTATTTATTTATGTTGTTAAACTACAAAGGGTTGTTCTTAGATTGGGTTTCTTGTAATTGTGTTCTGTTTTTCTTTTAATTACACAAAAACCGTTCATAATATCCTTCCTTGACGGATTATGTGTATTTCCTACTGGGATGAGTAGGTCATATTTATATTATGTACCTGTGTCAGAGAGAAAAATAAATAAACGTAGAAATTAAAGAGTGTCCATTAAAATAATTGACACGATCTACTTAAGATTATCAGTATCTTGGAGTGTATCAAACAAACAGTTATTTTATGTTTTCATGTAGAAACTCCCGTCAGGACATCATATGACCCTATTTTATACTGATATTCACATAGGAAAACTGTTACCTTATCTATTTTCATCAAACGTTTGGTGAAAGATACAATCACCGTACACCGACCTAGAGGAACGTCAGGTTCCCTAAGAGTTCTCAGAAGAGGTTGTGGTGTCAAGTTTTCGTAGTTAAGAAGTCACGAGTCGAAAGAAATATCAGGTTGAGAGTGTAGGTATGTACTGATGACCTTTTTGGTATCGGAGCTGATCTACCTGGAAACAACTGTTTCGTTACAGAGACGAGAAATTATACAATAGATCCAACCAGTATTGAAAGGAAGGTTCCTCATTCGTAGAAAATTATAGTACCGACGTTAGTGGTAGACGTCACTAAAACCTCGGGTCTTTTTATTTTAGACTGTGACAAAGGTGACAAAGGGGTAGATAAACGGTACTTCACTACCCTGGCCTACTGTACTAGAATCAAAAAACTTATAACTTGAAATTCGGTTGAAAAAGTGAGAGGAGAAAGTGAAAGTAGTTCTCCGAGAAATCAAGAAGAAGTGAAAGACGGTATTCCCACCACAGTAGACGTATAGACTCCGATAACTATAAAGAGGGTCGTTAGAACTAAGGTCGAACACGAAGAAGGTCGGGTCTCAAAGAGTACTATATGAGACCTATATTCAATTTATTCGTACCACCGTTATACGTCGGAACTACATGAGGAAAAGGATAAACCTTGGTCAGACAACAAGGTACAGGTCAAGATTGCCAACGAAGGACTGGACGTATATCCAAAGAGTTCTCCGTCCAGTCCACCGGACCATAAGGGTAGAGAAAGTCTTAAAAGGTGTCAAATAACACTACTAGGTCACTTACAACCGTTAAACTAGAGACCAAGGAGACGGAAAAGAGTTTAGTCGAACTTGTAGACCTTCAAGTGCCAAGTGCATAACGACTTCGGACCAAACCTCTTAAAACTCGTAATGAAATGATCGTACATTCTACTCACTTTATAGAAGAGTTACTCCGGATTTGACTGGAGATATAAATTTTAACGTAGGACGGGGTAAGACGGATCGTGAGGACTAGGAGGAACGAGACCAGATTAAAAAGGAAAACCTGTTATACCATAATGAATTCACATCCTACGTTAGCATTAGTAGTAAAAAATTTCGTGTGGTTTAAGATATGTATAACAAACCAACTGTTATTTATAGTCAATTGAAGTTTAAAACAATCTAATTTATACATAAAATTCAAATACCCCACCGTCTCCTTTTTATCTCTCATAAATAAAGATCGATAATCTCCTCCTATCGTCTTTCTTCCGTCTCTCTTAATCAATTAGGTTTTCTTCTGTTTCTCCCCTTTTCTTTGTCTTTTTCTTCCTATTTTATTTCGTGTTTTATTCTTGATTTAGACTTATATATACAAAAGTTATTTATACATAAAAGTTCTTTTTATTTAATCGATTTTCGAGATCACTTTTTCTTTGCAACGATCTGACCTATTGTGTATGTATGTTTGTATGTTGTAACCTTCGTATTCCTATGGTTTTCCAACTTTTATTTTCCCATCCTTTTCTATTCCTTTGTACACACTTTACTTTGAACCATATCGGTATATTTATAACCTGTTTCATCTTAAATGTAAATTTGTCATCTTTTTTTCTAATTGTATATTAATTAAAATTTTCCAAATTAAGTAGTAAGGTTCGAATTTACATAGATCATCGTATTGAAAATCATACATTTCATTTTATATTATCTTTATCTTTGACTATATGATATAAATGGTACATAGTTCGTAAATAGTTTAAGTATTTATAGTGGAAAATGGTACCCTTTAAAATTATTAGGAGAGTCATTAAATGTCTAATTCGGTTGTTTTTTTCGGTCACTTTCATATCTTATAAATTAGTGTGTTAATTTTTCGATTTAGATTACCTGTATAAATCTTTTACCTTGAAAAATTGACCATATATACGGAAGAAGAGTTCGAGACTTAGTAAGTATTTTTGACCGATATAAGACCCGACATCGTGTTCTTGAGTTCCTTAGTTATAGTATATTATAAAAACTTAAGTTCAGTCAATACAATCTTTAGTTATTCTGTTAATTTATCATTCTATTGGTTTATTTGGGGAAAGTAAACCCTTAAAGTTTTGGAAAGATTACAAATGACAAGTTTTTCTTTAGTATAACCTTTACTTTTTTAAAACTAGACCTCATTTTCTCTTAAACACCCTTGGAATTTATTAACATGATATTTCCTTCTTTAAATTTTTAATAACTGGAGAAGTCCAGTGAAACCTTTAATCTTTTTCGTGTCCTCTTATTTATATTTCATTCTCCTTCCTTTGTTTCTATTGTCTCTTTACTTATTTTAATTTTTATTCTATATTCTTTCTCTTAGTTCTTTACTTTTCAACTCTGAAACTTTATGATCATTTTAATAGTTTTTCTGTCGTTCTAAAGATAGTTTTTCTCTTTCCAGTGTTCATTACTTTTCTTATAGTTTATGTGTATATCGTGTCTAATTTTTCTAATCTCTTTTCGTATTTGTTGAAGTGCCGTTATTTAAAATTTTGTTTCACCTGTTTAAGGATCTTTTTACAAATGGGATCGACTGAATTCAAAATTTTTGGACTTAACTGAATATTGGTCATTTCTTTAACTTAGTCATCAATGAATAGAAAGGTGTTTCTGTCGTAGTCCGGTCTCTGAAAAAGAAAACTCTAGATCGTTTTCCTTCAGTATTAACGTTAGAATTGGTTCAATAAAGTGTATGAATAGATAAAATGTTCCTACATGTTAGAACTACAGTTTTTGGTTTGTTTCTCATCCTCCTTCCTTTTAACGTCCGATTAAAATAATTAATTTTTACCGATATTTTTAAGACTTGTCTGAATATTTAGGTCATCACATAATTTTTCATATTATACATCTAATAAGTCACAATATATATTTATAGAAAGTGGTATAATACTTAATTTTATAATCGGGTATTTCCTTTTCTAGTTAACATTACGAATATAATTTTAATTCGAGACGATGTCTTTCTATTTTAATTCTAGACGAATAGTTGCATATAGAATTTGTGTTCTAAGTTGAACTCTCTCTTTTGTAAGTTGTACATATTGACTGTTTATTTACAACGGATTTTACATGATTAAGGAAATTTTTCTACCTGTTCATTTTCCTTTTATTAGTTTGTCTTTTTAGCCGGTCGTTGTACTCGTCCACAACGGGACTTCTTCTTTGTCTTTTTTTGATTTTTTAATACTTTTCTACGAGTTGAAGCTCATTAGTCCATTTCCGTTTATCTTAATGTTACTCCATGTTACTTCGCGACAAAACATAGGTAATATTATTGTTTTTTATTTTACATGTAATGGTTCCGGACGAATCCAACACCTATTAACGACTCCTACACCTATTTCGTCTTTAAGAGTATGTGACTACTAACTTTATATTTAACCATGCTTTATAACCTTCTATTAAACTTTAATAGATCATTATGATTTGTACACATTTAGGTGTTATATTATTAATTGAGGATGGAGATACGGATCCTTTTTCAGAACGTGGACCCCTAATCCTCTGTGTAGTTAATCGTGTGTCTCTTGTCTTTCACTTTGTTCTTCAACACCTCCTGACCCACGACATACTTAGACAATTTTTTTTGTCTTTTTGGTCCGTTTTAATTTGTTATATGAAAATCTCGTTATTTCTATCCACTACTTTATAGTTCTTTTCATTCTATTACTATTTGTATTACATCCTAACTCCCCTCTCTACTCTACCCCCGTCCTGTCAGTCCCCGTGTTGAGGTCGCCCGAAGTTCTCGTAATCATTCCAAGTCCAAGAATTCGACCCACCAACTAATATCGTATATAGATATGTATTTTCTTTTAATTACTTTATCCCTTTCTTCACATTTCTTTGAACTCCTATCTCTTACAAAAGAACAAGGTCGAAATGGAGATTGTATTTTGATACAGTAGAAACCGTTCAGTGAATCAGAGTGACTCAGAGTTAAAAGAGTAAAATCATTGACCAATATTGTTTAAGTCCGGATGGATAAAATATCCTAACACACTCCTAGTTCACATGAACTTTCGTAAATTGCAATAATTATTTTACTTTATAAGTGCACGTTGTGTTAAAAAGATGTATGCTTGAGTTTTCAAATAGAAAGGTTTGATTATAAGTTTTAGGTGTACTACTTTCCACTCTTACAAGTTGAATTGACACGTTGAGAAGACGGTCAACTTTACAAGACATATCAATAATCGGTTTCTGACAGAGTTCGACATCGTCGGTACCCACATCAACCGGAACCTCCCTTATGACCGGAGTCTTTGCCTTTTGAACCAAAACTTAGGACCGAAACAGTAAATGACTCTCCAACCGTTAAGTGAAGAGTGAAGACCGGTATCCAAAGAAATAGACATTTTACCACCAAAATAACGACAACAGATTTCTCCCTTAACGTTATAAAAGAATTCTCTGGCACTCCGAGAGGGAAGAAGCATAGGTAATTAGAAGGTCACAGTTATATTAAAAATAAATCCCCTGGATGAAAGAGATAGATAATTCAAAACGAGGTGAGAGAAGAAATGGAAAATAAGTTATTCATGAAACAGAGGACCAAGAAGACAATCCGTAAATCTTATACACTTAATTAGTGACACTAAAGACTTAAAGACTAAAATAAGGAAAAAACAAAATTATATAAATAAAGAGTTTCCGGGTAAACTCCATCACTCGTCGTATCATATCGTATCCATGTTTCCAAGACCTCCGTAAGATTGGTCCAAGTTCCCTATCCATAATTTGTAGAGACACGGGGTCAAGGGGGTAGACATGTGATCCCTATTGCCACTGTCACTGATGGACAGATTAACACACTGTAAATTTACGGAAGTATATATATTTCGAGAATCTTGTCACAGAGAGTGTATCGTACACGGCTTGTTTACTATTGATAATAATAATGATATACAACACTAAACTCAAGTGAGTCGTCGTCTGGGACTTTGTTTCTGGACTCAAGAACATCGAATAGACCCTCCACTAGGGTCATTTGTAGTCATTCCTTCACTCCTACACTTTATACCTTCCCTTCCGTCAGTTTTTTCCCTTCCAATGGTGGAACCTTTTGAACTCGAAGTAAAGTGACCTCTTCCAACCCTCAGTCACATCTTATATGTAAAGTACCACTAGAGTAGGATTCCCCGTTCTTTTAGTCAATAAATCTGTGTTTAACAGTAGGTAGTAACCTTTTACTGAAGAAGGTCTCCTCACACTTAAGGGACTATAAAGAGAAGACGACACACTCTTTCACAAGTCCGTTTCTCTATGTCTACCATCATTGATCTCCAGTTCAGTACCCGTGTTTTCACTATTCGGACTGGTTCTCTGTACCCCTTCCGTGACTACCGAAGGTGACGAATAATGGGTAGACGAGTCCTAAGATCATTATCTAACCCAAGGACATACACAACTAGTGAGATTTGTAACTGGTTCACATCGAATCTCTCTCTCCCTTCATCAAAGACATTCAACCTGACTCTTTCATCATCTCCTTCACCTTTATTCTCTACTCTCACACTACCATAGTCATTATTAACCGAGTGTACGGGTGTACCCATAGAAATGACCTATACGGAGAGTGGTTGACCCGTAAGACTTAAATGGGTGAAAGAAAGAATTACAAAATAATAAAGAGGTTAATCGTTCCGATTCGATGAACGGTGCCGTGTGTACTTAGAACCAGTAAGGGTGAAATTTACTTCTTACTGTGATAACATCTACGTTATTTCATCCTCCTCCCAGTGAGGAATGGTCGAGACATATCTATCTTCCGACTTTTGTATTGCGTAGTTGATGAGTTTCGTGCTTAAAAGGAGTTTGAGTATCAGTGATAAGCATTGATACTCCTTCAACGACATTGAATGTCTGACTAAGACGTATCCGACCACTCTCAAACCTTTTGCGGTAAGTTCTGGTGATGACTAATCAGTGGGATACAACCTTGGAGAGCAAGTCAATAGACACCCAAAAGAGTCTTTCTGTGTATTGTATCCGCCATAAATTAATTTATTCCTCCGGTGATCTAACTCACCGAGATTTCGTCGGATGAATCCGTTTAGATTCGGACATTCACGAAGTTCCAATGTATTAATTTTGGATTCCTGTTGGTTAGTGTTCGTCGGTTGATCCGAAATTCGATATCGGTTAGTTATTAAAGGACTGAAACGAAGACGGAAAAGAGATATCTTCAGAGAGGGACCTCGAGGACAGTCGCCTCGTGAGGATTGGTGAACACCAAACCGCGACGGACTAAGTTTAGCTAAAAACGAGTTTCTTTGGAAATGTTAAAAATTATACGGAGTCAAATAGAAAATGGTCATCCTTCTTATAAATCCTTTTACAGAACTCCCTTTCCGTAACACAAACCGAACACAGAGACCGAAGATAGTAGGACCCAACTAGAACCTAGACGAGACACTGGGTCCTTGTTTTTCCTAAATCACGACCCGACCAAAAGTGTCTCCCTCCGATGGTAGAGGAAGACCTCAATAAACCCGACTCGGTGTGATTCTTACAAAAACTTCACCATATAAGTAATTTTTAGTTTTGGTCTTCTTTAGTATCCTCCTTCCGTAACGTTTAGTGACGACAAATAAATCCGTACCACAATGGTGACACGACCGTCTTCAAAATAAAAAAGTCAAGCCTTGGTTAGGGTACTTTAGTCTCGACCGGAGTAGTCTACAAGTCAGTAGTTCTTAAACCACTCACGAGTTCCTTATATGGTGACTTACACCATCACATATACTTTTTTTTTTTTTGGTTGGTTTTTGGTTTGGGGTTAGAGACCGGAACTCCTCAAATATCAAAATATCCAGCTTGATTATACATTAGTTTTGTTTACATCTGAATATTTACGTTATTCATGGCTACACATAAATCCCTCTCCCTACCTACTCTTGACTTGATGACCAACTTCTTTCCCATCTCAATTCACCTCTTTAGACGTTTCTGTATACAGGGATTGGATTGACTAAGAAGTGACCAAAGAGAATAAATCCGGGATTTTCTTTGACATTGATGTCCGACTACTTACCGACGTTTTATGAAACCTTCGAAATACTATCTTTCTAGCAACCACTCCACGTCTAGTTGTGGTAAGTTGTCTTGAAAAAAGTCACTACCTTTACGAAACACGTTATAACATCGGTGATCAGTGACCTATTACTCGTGAAAGTTCACGGTCACTTTGACTTAGAAAATGAATTAATGTGAATAAATTTATCGGTGTATTCCGACCGTGTATAACCCACCGTATCCAGTTCTGTCACAAAAGGAGACTCTCAGTTAGTGGACGATTTGACCTTTGGACTCCTTCTCTGTCCTTGTTCCCGACCACGGTCAGGACACCAAGTTCACCATTTTCGTTTAGGATGTCGACGACAAACAGACTACTTCCGTTTTCATAGTCATTCCCGGGTCAAACCTCTGTCTTTGACGTGGTCTATAAATAAATATCTAAATAAATCTCCATTTGAACTGTATTGTACTAAGGGTCCACCGAGTTATCATTTCTTAGGCGGACGGTTAAGTCTTCTATGCCCAAACTAGGGGTCCAGTCCTTCTAGGGGACCTCCTTCTTTCCCGTTGTGTAGGTCCTAAGAACAGTCTTTTTAGGGTATCTGTTTCCTCGGACAGCCCGACGTCAGGTACCCCAGGTATTCTCAACCGATGTTGACTCCCGAGTGTCATACGTCAGTGATATTTTACTTGTTAAGTCACCATCAATCGTTAAGTGTCGTAACATATTGATGGTGAAGATAGATCGAGATTTTGTAAAAGTAGTGAGGTTTTCCTTCGAGGTGTAGACAATTCGTCCACAAGTAAGGATAAGCAAAGAAGGAGGTCGGGGTTCTTTTATAGTCAGACGGGAGAATGTGATACCTAAATAGATACGACATATATAGTATATTTACCTTATTATATCATACATTAACACGCACACACACACCGAAGAAAGTTAGGTATCACCGTGGTAAGTGTCATCGGTTTCGCACCGTTGTTGATTTTATAAGTAATTACCTACTTACCCATTTGTTTAAAATAGGTAAATAATTTTTCCTTACTTCTTGACCCCGACATCCGTTCTACCGTCTCATTCTTCTGGGACTCAAGTAAAGGATAGTGTTCGTGTGAGTATTATACTGATAAATGTCTCGATGACAGTACTTTTACTAGACTTCTGATCTTCCTTTCTAAAAGATGTCTTTTATATATTTCTTCCTAGGTGTTCTCTACCCATCCTCTCTACCTCTACGTCATGTCAATTCTGATGGGGGGTCTCTACTTGGTATTTACCCTCCTGTTAGTGTTGACGTCTCCAAGAGGGGTTCCTCACTCCCCAGACTCCGGATGTAGTCCGAAAATTCAACCCCTAGGACGTGGCTCTCCTGTTCGGGGGTCTTATGAACCGAAACTTCCGGTCGTCCCGAACACATGTACCCTCTCGACTTCCGAACGTCCTTAATTTCTATGGTAAGAATTTCCCGTGTAAATTTTTAGAACATACGAGACTCAGGATCGTGTCTCCGTTATTTAGCCTTACTTAGAATACAGGGGAGTTAGTCTGTGTGAACGACTAGGACCTCTCGGAGGGTCTCTTCGTCTTCCGTTGACTTGAAGGGACCCTTATATTTGTGACCACCGTCGGTAAAACCCTTCAAACAAGATATGTTCCTGTGACTACGACCGTTCATGATGGGATCTGATAAGTACGGTCCCGGGATGGACCGGTGGTCAACCGACCGTGGTCAGGCTCCAGGGAGGTCTGGACGTCGGTCGACACGACCCTGGACCGGGACGGGTAGTAACCAAACGTGATCGAGACCCAGAGACGTCGAGGGTCTCGATGTTCACCCGACCGTCTGTAGTCCACTCCTTACAGGAATGTCGGTCGACCCCATCCCCAATCGGGGAGATGGACCTATGGGTGTCATCAGTCGGGACGGTGTTGTCTTCCCGACTGTGTCGGGTGTATCCATCGTGGGGTATTGTATATACGACCACTGGTCTTCCCTCACACGACGACCCGGGGTAACCTACAGAAGATGTATTCCGGTAAAGAGGTTCAAACCTTTTACATTGACTGAATGGATTATGTATTTTTATCTGTGTCTTTTAATCCGTTTTACTCCTCTGTATCCTCATGTAAGGTTTACTTCCCTGCTCCTTTTTTTTTTTTGGTCCTCTTGATTCGTTTCGTCTCATTTGTTAAACAATCTATTTCTCAAGTTCCATTTCTAGTATTTCTACGAGTTACTTGAACCCTTTACTTACCTATTTGTGTCACTCCTCAAATTCTTTCTTCATCCTTCATATTTCCTTTATATTTCTCGACTTCTTATGTTGACTTTATTTTTTATATACTCTTTCTTAGTTGTCTTCTAATCTCCTACGTATCCTTGTCTAGTCACTTGACCTTCTGTCTCATCACCTTTAGTGTCTCGTTTTTTTTAGTGTCTCTCTTTTTTTCAAAAAAATTTTTTCCTATCAAACTCTTGAAAGACCCTGTTATAATTCATAAGATTACAAACGTAATATCCCCAGAGTCTCCCTCCTCTCTCTTTCTTTCCCCGTCCTCTTTATTGTCGACTTTTGAAGGAATTCGACCTTTCTTTATCTGTAGGTCCAGATCCGTAGTGTCAGGGTTTGTTCTACTTGGATTTCTCCATATGGTTCTGTGTGATATTAATTTTGCTATTTTTCTCTCTAATTTTCGTCGTTCCCTTTTCGTTAATCAATTAATGTCCTTTATTCTGATAATCGACTGAAGAGTAGTCTTTAGAACGTCCGGTCTTCACTCACCTTACTATATGTCATCCAGGGGATGTATGTTTTGAAATTCAACACTTGAAAGTTTCTACACTTCTACACAAGTGTACAGGTTAGTGTATTCAGTCAAGTGCACGGACCACTTGTAACAGTGTGCGTACGTAGGAGACATTCACCAACACAAAACACATGAAATTACTTGTCGTGATAGCGACATGTTGTGTTCCTCGAAGGATTACTTCTGGACTGCCTTGACCTCCGGGTCCCTTTCCTGCTTCTGTTCTCCTTATTCATTGACTTCTTGGTCTCTCTAAGTGTTACGACCTTTACCATTCCCCTAAAAGAAATAAACTCTTCCGTGACGATCAAACACTCCGTATCCTGGTTTTACATCTTACCATGTGCTTCCAACGTCATCGACAAGTCTTACGTTAGGTCACGACGGTACAATAGATGCTGTTCTTTTTTTCTCTGTGACGAGTCTATAGTGACTAAGTAAAAAAAGTTCTCCCATCTATCTTTACTTAGGTCGTTCCTGGGTCTTAGACATAGTAGCTACAGTCCACACTCACTTCGACGTCGAACCGGAGACAGAAGATAACGACTACTAGGAAGTAAAGATGGTAGAAGGTGACGGAGAGGGAGGGGATCAGTCGTTGAGAAGGACGGACAAGTGACCTACGGGCGGGGAGATACGGTCAACATGACGTGATGGTATGAAATGTTCCATGACTTGACATTCTAATTTTTACAAATAAAAAACACAAAAAATAGACACACCTTTCATAATATTTGGATAATGTCATCTCAGGATGTATCGACTAACACAATCAACCCATGGATCCGATTGAAACAACCTGAATACTTGTTTGACCTGAATGTTTATGTGAGAACCTTGCCTTGAGTAAGTATACATCCCCTGAATGACATAAAGTTCACTACTTTCCTGTTTTTGATGTTACTTCTTATGAGATGGACCGTTACGATAGGAAGTCGAAATTTCCTCTATTTCTCAAAATGTGTATTTGTTTTGGATTTACACAAGTCGTGGTGATTTGACTGAATTCTTTACATTTCGTCTTTTCTGGTGTTGATCTTCATACTTTTAATAATTTCCTTTTCAGAGTAACCATTACCGTTTGCATGTCATTTTCATCATCTAGTTTGTGAGAGTCTGTATTTAGTGTCGTCCTAGGAGATACTAGGTGGAGGGTCTTAAGACCTTTATTTTCGTTTTTATTTGTTTACCCTAGATTAATTTTAATTTTCGAAGACATGTTGTTTCCTTTTATATTCGTTCCACTTTTCTGTCGGAAGACTTACCCTCTTTTATTATCGTTGACTTTGTTGACTGTTTGTTGATTAGAGTTTTTATATGTTCGTTGAAGACGTCGAGTTAAGGTCTTTTTATTTGCTGGGTTAGTTTTTTACCCGGTTTCTTGATTTATCTGTAAAGAGGTTTCTTCTGTAT